>JBBMKD010000085.1:6082110-6117457 GCA_037834095.1 Argya squamiceps | reverse complement strand
CCCTGTCCTGTCCTGGATGTGAGGGATGCACAGAGGGAACACCCCCTGCCCTGTCCTGTCCTGGATGTGAGGGATGCTCCTCACCCTGCTGAATACTCCATGATGTGCAGCAGGCACAGAGGGAACAGCATCCCCTGTCCCAGCCCCGATTCCAAACCCAAATTCCAAACCCACAGGGAGGTTTGGGGAAGGGCTCAGCTCTGGCACAGCATCCCTGAGCCAGGGCAGCTCTGGGGCTGGGCACAGCTCTGCCTCCAGCCACCCTCCTGTCTGCTCTGCCCACTCCAGGGGATGAAAATCCCCTTTTCCAGCAGGACCTGGTGGATGCTGGGGGGTGGGAGAAAGGTAATTCACTCACTCCTGTACAGAAACCAGATTCCAAAGCAAACATAATTCCAGTTGTTCTGTAAAACAGCACAGCCTGGGCAGTGAGGAACCTCTCTGCCCTCTGGGTCTCACCCTCCAAGGGACAGGGGGGGTCTGCCAGCCAAAATCCACGTGCACCCATCCAGCCCTGCCCCCCTGCACATCCCTAGGGACGATTTCACAGCGCCAGGGAAAGATGTGCTTGGCCAGGCAGCTGTGGCAGCACGAAAACACAGGCAGGGAATTCAGAGAGGTTTCTCCTCTGCTTCACTTCAGTCACAATTACTCTGCTCCTGAACAGAGTGACATGTCCAAGCTGATGCAGGGAATCTGTGCAGGGAAAAGGGAACAATTCCAATTATGTCCACGCTGTGACCCCATCCTTTCCATGCACAAGATCTGCTCACAAGCCCTTTTAATTTTTAAATGACCACAAGGCACACCAAAAAATCCCATTAACACCTTTTCCTACAGAAATTTATGAATCACAGTAAAACTTCCCAGACACCTCAGTAT
Organism: Argya squamiceps; assembly: GCA_037834095.1. Lineage (NCBI taxonomy): Eukaryota > Metazoa > Chordata > Aves > Passeriformes > Leiothrichidae > Argya > Argya squamiceps. The sequence continues at coordinate 6,116,575 of JBBMKD010000085.1, read as the reverse complement.
TTTTACATGGAACACAATTTTATGCCTCTTTTGATGACATTGTTGATAAAAGCTTTTTATTGCTATGGATCATAAAACTAATAGTCCTATTTACCACAGCAAATATTTTCATTTACCTGAGGCAGGGTAAGCCAGGATTCTTTATGGAGCCATTAAATCAGAGTATGGACAATTTTAATTAAAAACCAAGCAAGTCACAATCTTCTGCTGAGAGAGAGGTCTGGGTGGTGGGAAGAACCCGGAGAAAATGAGAAAAACAGGATTTGTAAAAGCTCAGGGTTCAAAGCTAACCTTGCAGCAGTTTGTCTTGGCAGAGCACTGAGCAGCACAAGCTGCATCCTTCAGGGGAGCACAGAATTAGTGCCTTTGTCAGGCAGGAGCAGCTCCAGGAGCTCCCTGGCTTTCCTCAAAGGGAGCAATCCCTGCTCCCTGCGAGCTCCATTCCCATCCACCAGCCCTCCCAGCCCCAGATCTGAGCCTCAAGTGTTGGAAACAATTCTTCCCCAGCCCTTTTTAGTTCTGGTTTACTTCATGGGATGTGTTTTTAGCACTGGTTAAAGCTGAAGCAGCTGCAAAGCCAGAAATTCAGCATTTGCTGCACAGGAGTTGAATGATGAACTCCCGTGGAACATCCACTGCAGGTCCTCTCCAGGAAGGCACATCCCAGCTCCTGCACATTCATCCCATCCCACACTGCAGAGTATTTCCTCCCTTTGCCCATCACAGCTTCCCATGGAATTCTCAGGAGAGGAATAAACCTCTCTCTTCTATTTCAGCTCAAGGAAGAGGAGAGAAAACACAGAATGCAGTTTTTATCTCTTTTCCCTGTTCCCAGAGAGGTCAGCCCGTGCAGAAGCCAAGCCCTGCTGTTCTCAACTGCTGCTGTTGAAGCCCCATGAGGTGTAAATGCACCAAGGTGGATTTTGGCCTCACTGCTCCAGCAGCAGGTGGAAGTTTCTGAGTTTCTGAGCCCTGAGACAACAGGGCTTGGCTGAAGATGGAGGAGCCACCTTCAAGGCACCAGGCTGTGCTTTTGAGGTGTTCTGCACCTGAGAGGGATTTCTAAAGCTCATCCAGCTCCACCTTCCACTATCCCAGGCTGCTCCAAGCCCTGTCCAGCCTGGCCCTGGACACTTCCAGGGGCAGCCACACCCTCCCAGGGAAGGATTTATCCCCAATACCCCATCAGCCATGCCCTCTGGCAGTGGGAAAACATCAAATATTCCACCTGCATTTCAGAGAGTTACAGCCTCTCCTGGATTGTGGCTCACAAAAGTGCTTTGGAGAGACTCCTGTAGATTTTAGTGGTTTAAATTCATATCTGGAGCCGTCTTCTGCCAAGTGTCAAGTGTCAGAAATCAATAGATTATTTAATGTGTCAATTAATCTTTCATGGCTGGTGGGACCTGGGAATTCTGTGGTAGCTGAGTATCACTGGATGTTTAGACTGAGCTGAGAATCACAATCACAACTGGAACAGGAATTTCCAATGCTGCCTTACAGCAAGACTAAACAGTCCCATTCTTCCTTGCTATGTGAGGTGAAGAAGAAGGCTCATTAATAAATTAATTGACATTAAAAACATGGGGAAGCTGCTTCACTAAATAAAGCCACAAGGATGTGAAAGAACAAGAGCACGTGTCAGTATTTATAATTTTTATCCTATTTTAGACCAACCTTCAGGGCTGATGAAGAAAACCACCTCAGCCCACGGCCAAAGCCATGTCACAGGGCAGACCATGGAGATGTTCCTGGGAATTTGGGGACTTGCTAAAAACATCAGTACCTCTGGAAACACCACTGGAATTTGTGGGTAACATTTCAAGTGTGTGTTCCCTGCAAAGCCTTTTGCCAGCCCCACACTGAGAGAACCTCCAGAATATCACCAGGACTATTAAAATCATTAACAGCATCCCCGGAATAAAACCTGAAATATTATTATAATGAAAACTGAAGGCAAAAGACTGGGAAGAACAACATGCTAATACACTGCCCTATTTGCTCAGCAAGCGTAGGAACCAAAAATCCCTTCAGGCCAGAGAGAACTGAGCTTGTTTACTGCTCTCTGCTGCTCAGCACTATCCCAGCTCCCTGGCTGGCAGGATAAAGCCAAGGTAAAGGCAATAAATCAGAGCCCCTCCTCATTCAGCCCCCCCAATGCATGGAACAGGAAGAGTTTCCACAACCCCAAATTTAGACATCATTCACAGCTCCAGAGGCTCAAAAAGAGGGGACGCCAAGGAAGAAACAAAAAGAATCTGAAGCCAGGCAGGGTATCCAAAGGCCTCCAGCATCAGCTGTGACTGACAGGATAAACACTCCCCAGATTGCCAGCAGCCAAGAAAAGGCTCCATCCACACTCCTCTGGGAAGTCTCCTGGAAACCCAGCGAGAATTCAGCCCAGCAAACACAAGAAATTTAATCACTGCAACTCATAAGTCATGCAAGGCAGACAAAGAACACTCCAGCTGAGCATTTGTGCTCCAACATTTAAGAGAACTATCAGGAGTTCAGCTCTGAACCTCTTCTGGCCTGTACAAGCAAGACACTCCTTGAAATAACTCACTCCTACTTGCAGGAATTTACTCCAAGACTTGCAGGAATTTACTCCAAAGCACCAAGAGAAAACCTCCAGTGAACTCCCAACACAACTGGATTTTCACACTTCTCCTCGTGCAGCAAACCCCAGGATAGAGGGAAAACTGAGGAAAAGGGAACCAGACTCCTGCTGGGTGCTTGAGGTGACACTGCTTTTGGGAAAGATCTCTGTAAAAAAGCCAATAAAATAAAGAAGGCACACACAGAGATTGATCCTCTCCACACAGATCCAAACACACAGGGCACAAACATGGCTCAGAGCTGGTTCCTTTATCCCTTCAGTGCCATATTCTGATTTCCATCTCCTCAGTGCTTTGGTCTCTCTGGGTTTGACTGCAGTCAGAGCAGTGGCCCCAGGCCCCACGTGCTCAGCATGTTTAATTGATGCTGCAGACAGAGCACACCCCGTCAAAAGGAGCCCTCCAGGAGGAAAATAACGGGGGCAGGCTGTAAATTCAGAGAGCACAGCCTAAGCCACAGCTCTCCACTGCCAGGCCAAGAGGCTGCCTTGCATTAAAGCCATAAAGGCTTTTAATCTGTGCTAAAACCACTGCGACTCCACCAAAGGGAATGGCCAAAATGTGGGCACAAATCTGTAATGCCAGGCAGGCACCACCAGCCTGGGCAAGCCACACACATCACTCCAGCACTTTGCTTTTCTCCCAGCTTTGAACTCTGCTGAATCCCCATTTCTTCTGTCTCCTCCAGGACTTCTCACAGGAGAGAAATACCAGAACAATTTGGTCCAACTGCTGACAGGAAAAGCTTTTAATTAGCGGCCCTACAATTAACCAGAAAGAGCCAATAAAATTGAGTGGTCACCACGACTTTCAGAATATTGGGGCATAAATTAAAGGTCCAAGGCAGGATTTCTCTAATGAAAGTTTTTCTCCTTTAACTTCCATGAAGAATGCCAACCCCAGATCTCCATTTTAATGTACAAATGGCCAACACTGAGCACTGAATATCAACTCCCAGATCTTCATTTAAATGTACAAATGGCCAACACTGAGCACTGAGTGTCAACCCTCAGCTCCTTATTTTAATGTACAAATGGCCAACACTGAGCACTGAATATCAACCCCCAGATCTTCATTTAAATGTACAAATGACCAACACTGAGCACTGAATGCCACACCCTCAGATCTTCATTTAGATGTACAAATGACCAACACAGCACTGAATATCAATCCCCAGATCTTCATTCAGATTTACAAATGGCCAACACTGAGCACTCAATGCCACACCCCCAGATCTTCATTTAAATATACAAATGACCAACACTGAGCACTGAATGCCACACCCTCACACCCTCATCTAGATTTACAAATGGCCAAAACTGGGTACTGAATGCCACACCCCCAGATCTTCATTTAGATTTACAAATGGCCAACACTGAGCACCGAATGACACCTCGTGTCTGGAGATTCTGGTGCCTGCTCTGCAGCCTCAGCCCCTTTTATTGAGATGTGCTCCCTAATTCCCGGGCACTGTCACTGGGGATTACCTGGACTGCAGCTAAGCCCTTCAGGGGAGGGGCTGCTTGGTTTAAAGAGCTTTTTGCAGCAGGTCCCTGCTCGGTGGCACCTGCAGGGCAGGGATGAGCCAGGGGCAGTACCTGGGCTCCAGCCACGGGCAGGAGCAGCTTTGGAAATAGAAGCAGGCAAGGTTAATCCCGGGGATAATGAATATCCAGGGGCAGACTGCACCTAACCCCTATTTGCTAATGGCTGGGAGTGCTCCAGCAGGCCTGAGGATTTACAGCTCCTACAGCTGCCTTGTGCATGTGAATTCCCTGCATTCTGCACCTGGATTTCCTGAATTCTGGCATCACCAGCACCCCCAGGCACAGGGGGGGACTGCTGGGGTGTCCTGCAGGGCCAGGAGTTGGATTTGATGATCTGAGTCCCTTCCAGCTCAGGGGTGACTTTTGCTAAGGGTCACAAGTCCCAAAATCTCGAGGTGACTTTGAGCACTGATGTGTTTGACTGATGTTAACAACAGGGCTGTCTCCTGTGACCAGCTTTAGCACGTTTTCCTGGTACTCACCATGTTTTAATTGGAATTATGGTGTAAGAACTACTCACTGAAGGGGAACAGGAAGGGAAGGAGATGCTCAGTGATCTGTGAGGGCAAAGACCTTTAAAGCACCTGAGGATTCCTGCTGAATTCCTCCCCTCCCACGCCCCCTGCTCCTCTCCAGGGTGTGAAGTGACAGCACAAGAACAGCAGCACTGTTCTGGAATACAGAACAGAAAAGGCAGCAGCAGTGACAGAAATGTCCTCTGAGAGTAGCAGGAGAAGAAAAACGTCTCCAAAATGACAAACCCAAAGCCAGGCACACAGCAGGGATCGATGCAGGGGCTGTGCTGAAAGGACAAAGCCAAGTGTCACAACCCCTGCACCACCACAAACCCTTCTGGAACCACCAGCATTAATTGCTCTTTACTTTAAACCATCCCCAGGGAGCAGTGAGAGGCACAAGTGAATGTCCCAAATACAATATCCTGCTTTTATCTCCACCAGCCAGAGCCAATATTCGTTTTTGCAGTTCCCCCACACAGCTGCCCAGCTCTGCCACTGCTATTTCTGCATCTCTGGGAGAGATTTCTCCTGCCACTAACAACTGCTTGCTCTGCTGGAATGAAGACCACAGTGGGGCTGGCAAGGGGTTTATTTTTGTGCTCCTGGATCCCACAATGAAATCCCATGAACGTGGCCCCTCCCCAGGAGGAAAAAGCAGCTCGGGCAGGCTGCAAGAAGCACGAGCACAATGCAGGCCAGAGAGGTAAAATAACCAACATTCCTCATCCCAAAGTCACTGCATGGGATGGATGAACTTGTCCACTCATCCCAAAGTGGTTCTGTTCTGCCTGGGGCAGCCCAAAATGCAAACCCAACCCGGGAGTTTCCAAAGCAGGAGGCAGAGCTGGCACTAACAGCAAATCCTCTCTGGATATTGCCCTCAGTTTGGGCATGGTGACCCCAAAAATGCCACAGCAGATTCCTGCGGGGCATTGGAAACAGATCAACACTTGCAATACCAGGGAAAAAAAATGGTTTTGCATCCAAACCCAACCCAGCCCAGCCCAGTCAGGATTCAGCACTGCCTTCCTTGCTGGATCTGCCTCTTCACTCTTTGCTGGGATCAGAAATGTGGAGAGGCCCTTTCTCCACTCTCCACATCCCACTCAGAGAGTTCCAGCATTTCTTTGTGCCACCCCACAACCCACCAAAAAGCCTTCTAATTTCCTGACAGCAAAATTACCCCAGCTCTTCCAAATAAACACGACTTGGTCACAAACTCATCATTACCAAGGGGTGGTTTGGGGTTTGAAGCCTTTTTTTTCCTGCACCCACAGGGCCAGCACTCAAAAAAAAGCATCCCTGGAAGTGTCCAAGGCCAGGCTGGACAGGGCTTGGAGCAGCCTGGGACAGGGGAAGGTGTCCCTGCCCACGGCGGGGGTGGCACTGGGTGGGCTTTGGGGTCCCTTCCAGCCCAAACCCTTCAACAATTCCATGATTTTCACCCCAGATTGACACACTGCCAGCTCCCAATCCTGCAGGCCCTCAAATGGAAGGCACAAAGGGGAAGGGAAATCCCTGCATCCTCCAGAAAAATCAGGAATGTGGAGCAGGAGATGCAGTGATGTCCTGAGAGTTAGATATCTGCGTGTGCTGCTTCATTGTCACTCCACATCTCCCCATTATGATCTACAAGTGCCCCAAATGCCAAGCGGTTACTGAAGTCGAGCCTCTTTCTTTTGAAATTACCCATCAACTCATTCATCTTTTTTAATATTCCCTCATTTAGAATGTTTGTTCTTTCATCTCTAAGGAGAAAAGGCAGTGCAGGGAAATCTGGCTCGAAATAATTCCACATAACAACCCAAACCAGCAGCAAAGCAGAGAGTGCGAATGAGTGAAGGGAGTTTGCACAAAGGAGGAAAAACCTGGAAATTTAAATGAGATGATGACACAAGACCTGCATAGAATATTCTGTGCCAATTTGTACTGGTAAAATAACACCAAATTATTTATCCAGCCACCTTGAATTGATAAAATAACAGTAAATTTTTTATCCAGCTGTGTGTGGGGCAGGGTGGAAATGCACAGCGCAGCCCCAGCAATGCCTGATCCGTGTGCTCCCAGCTCCCTTCCCTTCCCCAGGCACAACAAAGGCAATAAAACAGCTCAATTCCAGCCCGGATTAACGCAGGGACTCAGGTAGGGGAACAATCCGCCCCGGGAAGAGCAGCAAAGCTCTCATTGGGATGTTAATGAATGCAGCATCATTAACAGCAAATGGCTGCGGAGTCAAACACACCATCTCCCAACCCAGCCAAGCAAGTTAATGGTTGCATCAAACAACGAGGTCAACCCTGCCCCTGCCCCAGTTATTAAAATGGGAATTCTTGTTGTTATAGGATGGCATTAAAAGGAATTTACTGGCGCTTTTATGTTTTACATTCACTCGTGCAGCGCTACAGTTATTCAAAGTATTTGGCACGCCGGGGTCTGCAGCCACAAAGGGCGTTTTGTTTCTGCTGGAGTGAAGGACAAGACAGACAAGGACAGATAAAAATAAGAGGAAGAAAAGGAGACAGAAGATGACAGAGCGACGCAACTGCAGTGCCACATCCAAGGGAGAGCCGCGCTGAAAATCTGAGTGGAAAAACTTCTTAAAACAAAGGCAAGAGCCACAGACCACAGCAAGCAGAAGGATTTCACTGCCAAGGGTAATTCCAGCACTTCTCAGGGAGTTTGTGCTGCATGCCAAGCATAATAAACAGGAGCAAACCAGAGAGACATTTCCAGCAGAGCCCCCTGTGCTGCTTGTCCTGACCCACCACACCACTGAAACTCTGCAAAAAACCTGCATTTTCATCTTTTATTTCAGAGCTAATCTGGCTAAAGGCAGCATAAAATATCAGCAAAGCAACGTCACACTCCGGGCTGGGAGCTGCATCCAACATAAACTCAATCAGGATTAAAGGAAAGGAATCAATTCCTTTTTCCCCATCCCAGTTTTGACGGGTTTTTTTTCCAGGCAGCACTTTTCCTTCTTGTTTAACTCCTTGTCCTGAGCTGAATTTCTATTTCTAATTGTTTTATTTCCTGCAATAAAACAGCTCCCATGGACTGATCAGGGCAGACAGTCACCACTTAACCAGGTTTTAATGCAATCTCTACCCCATCCTCGCTGGGGACTGGGAGCAGCCCAGCCTTCCTCCTCCACCACCTGCCAGGGAAAAGGCAGATCCCACAGAAGGAAAGAAAAAACCCCAAAAAACCGGGAGAATAAAAAGGAAACTCCAAACCCCAGCGGGCAGCCCTGACAGCCTCACTCTCCTCACAACAACACGGAATATTTCAAGTGAGAAACACTCCTGGGCTTTGCACAGAAACAACCATTTGGGGAGAAATGCTGGAGAGGAGGAGGAGGTGGCAGCAGGGGTGGAAGAAGCCCCAGATTGTGCTACCCTACAAACCTCCTGCCAAATCCACCTAGGAAATCACATTTTTTTCTGCAAGAAAGGCCAACAGGATCCAATATGTGTTTTAGTTAACAAGTCTTAGAGAACGAGCCAAATCCTGTGCTGTTGCTTGGTGCTTTTGGGCACCATCTGCATTGCAGGGTTTCTTCTGTGCTTAACCAGTGTCCTCACAAAAAACAATGGGTTTTTTTAGGGTTGTTTGCAGTAAAAGGAAAGAGAACTGCACCTTGATTTAAACAACATGAAACACCCTGAAAATACCTGGGATTTTATAAAAAAAATTCTGGCTGCAAAGAGAAAAACCTGAATGTGTTCTGTCTAATTTCCACCAGGATCTCTCCAAAATCACTGCAAGGAGCCCGGGACAGCAGGCGCACCCCAAAAATGTGGGTGGAGAGAGCTGCAGGTCCCTTGTCTGGGTGGATAAAGGTCTAAAAACCAGCTCTGGAAATCTCTGCCGTGGGAACAGCAGCGGTTGAGGGAATGGAGCTCAAACAGCCTCAATTTGGGGATGAGAAATTCTCATTTCCTAAGAATGCTGAGCAGCAAGTTGGGACAGAGCATCCCCAAGCCTCCCCACTCCGTGCCCTCCACCAGCACCTAAGAAAATCTAAAAGAAATCTGTGCATTGGTTAATGAGAATAAATAAATCTGTGCTCTTTCTTCACTGGATGAAAAAACAAACAAAAAAAAACCCTGCAAGAGGCAAAGCAAAGGCAGCCAGCCCAGGGAGCCCAGCACGGGCACTGGGAGCTGTGTGACACCAGCCCAGGGATGTTTGCACAACTAAAGCACTCACGGGAGGCACGGAAAACATTCTCCCCTCACAAAAAAAAAAATGGAAAAAAAAGAACAAAAAAAAAGGGGGAAAAAAGAGGGGAAAAAAGAGGGGGAAAAGGGAAAAAAGGGGGGGAAAGGAAAAAAAAAAGAAAAAGGAAAAAAGGAGGGGGAAGGGGAAAAAAAGATAAAAAGGGGGAAAAAAAAGGAAAATAAAAATAAAAATAATTTTTAAAAAGGAAAAAAATAAAAGGAAAAAAGAGGGGGAAAAAAAAGCCGGGCCGGCTGTAAATGAGAGCACTCAGGCACTCAGGTCACTGCAGTAAATCACAGCCCTTAATTTCATGTGAAAGGAGGGAATGTTAGACGACCACAGGACCCTCAAAGAGGCCTTTGTTAGGAGGGAGCCCTGTGCATAAATACATTTCAGAAGCCGGGAGAAAGGAGGCTTAGAAAGGAAAATGCCTCTGGATTTTTTGGCCTTATTTTATCACCTTTCAGAGGATAAAGAAGCCGAAAAATCAAGAAGAGCCACAAGTGACAATTAACCTATTAGCAAGGCGAGGACCCGTTTCGTTTGCATTATTTCAGCAGCCAAGAGCTCCTCCAAAGGGCTCTGCTGCACCTCGGAGGCCACGAGGACTCAGAAGGAGCAGGAAAAAAAAGCAGGAATCAGGAATTATCCATCCTTCATCATTCCTGCAGGTCCCACCATCACATGGATCAACGGCTAAAATTCATCATCCCAGCCAATAAATGAGTATTAAAGGCTCCATCCTGCATTTCTGGAGCATCTTCTCCTGCTGGTTGTTGTCTCCTCTCAGCCCCAGATATTTTAGAGTGGATTTTACAGCACTGCAGATAAACCCCAGTGGAAATTCCCATGGGAATGGCAGTGGTAAATCCTCACCGGTGACTCCTCCATCCCCTGCCATCTGATCCCGAGCTCCCCATCACCTCTCTGGCCAGGAGCAGGAGCTGATCCAGGCTGGAATTTCCCCAAAATCGGAGCCCTGCTCTCCAAGGAACCACTGAAATAGCCTTGAAAAAAAAAGCCTTTGGAGCACAACAATCCCAAAGGCTTTAGGAGGGAGCTGTGAGACATTCGGAATTTCAGAATAAGTGGAGAGAGCATTAAAACAAAAGGTGGACATTTAGAGCCAATTAATGGGTAAAATTGAGGGGGAAACCACCTCCTGCAGGAGGAGGATGCTGCAGGTGGTGTCAGTAATTCTGCCCAAAGCAGCAACGTGCTGCCTGCCTCCCCTGCACCATTCCAGGGTGGATTTGCATCTGAAATTCCATCTTTTTCCCCTAAAAACGCGTGGGGATGGGAACATTTCTCAGCAGGAATGCATCCCCCTGTCCCTGACACAACAGGCTGAGTCTATAATTAAAGAGCTCGGGGAAGGATGCAGCACTTTTCCCAAACTGAATCCCAGATGATTCACAGCCTCCCAGCAGCTTCCTGCACTAGGCTCTGACTGGGCACGGAATCAGCTGGAAATAAAGTGCCTGAGCTTGAATGTGTGTGTGTAAATATATATATATATGTATGTATTGTATATATATGTATGTATTATAGATATATTTATATAATATAAAATATATATTATATAAATATAATTGTATAATATATGTTTTTATATTTATATCTTTTTCATATATGTATATATGTATATTATATATTATGTATTATATACTAAGTATCATGTGTTATATTTATATTTTATATTTATATATTTTATTATATACAGACTCTCTGCTCCTTCCCATGCTGCAAATGTGTGGAACCCAGAATGCACCAAATCCTCCCCAAATTCAGTGCCACCAGGGCCTGTGTGATAAATGGGAATAAACACAAGAAACCCTTGGAAAGAACAAGCAATAAACCCAGGCACTGCCTTACTGACTTAGCTGAACACAGTGGACAAGCCATTAAACAAATTGGAGCCTCCAAACTAATGAACACCTGCCCTCAGTGCAGGAAAACAAGGCAGAAATCTCCATGCAAACAGCAGCCAGCTCCTGCAAACAAGGACTGGCACCATTCCAGAGCCAAAACCGGGCTCTCAGGACCCAGCAGAATTTGGAACTCAGCTGGGGAGAGGCCTGGAACAAGTCTGTGATCACGCAATTAAAGCACTGCTAATTTCTTGTGCAGCAAAGGCCAAACTGCTGCTCCTTGCAGGAGGGATGGACGTGTGGACAGGGAGCAGGGATGAGGAGCAGGCAGGCAGGAGCAGACACAAGTCCACAGGGAATGGATTATACATGGCTTAAATGGCCTAATCCACTTTGCTTTCAACAGGTCCCACATAAACAAGGCTCCAGTGCATGTTAAATAAAAGCCCCATGAAATTTTAATGAAAAGCAATATGCAGTTACAGAAACTAATCTGCTAAATGGAATCATTTCATAAGTGGCAAATTCTGCCAGGCAAAGAGGAGTCATGAAATAACCTTATCTAATACCCAATATCTGAGAGCAGCGTGGAGATTGATTTGGTTTAGGGGAAAGCAGCAGGAACAGGAGGTTTTTTGTAGCCTGAATCACTGAAATTCTGAAGCTCCTCTGAATATTCTGCTTTACCTCGAGCAGAACTGCCCATCCTTGTGCTCCTCCCGTGCTGCTCCAGCCTGACTTGTTATTTTAATATTTCCTTTAGGTGGGTGACAAGTCCAATAGGGCAGCAGTCCTGGAGATTGCTGTCCCCCAAATCAGGGCAATTATGGGCAGGAACAGGAGCCAGACCCCCGTGCCACCAGCAATCCTGTCCCTCATCCCTGTCATCACTGTGATCGTGGAGATGAACACACAGAAACCAAACCCCACAGCACCTCTGACAGCTCATCAATGGAAATAACATTGCCCTGCATCACATCCACCAGCCATTTCTAAATCCTGGGTTTTTTAAGGCCTGGGGGCCAGCACCATTAAAACCCAACAGATGCAAGAATAGATTTTGCCACAAGGTGAAACAGGATTAGGAAAAAAACCCCAAACCCTCAGTCTTTCTTTTCAGGGCTCTGCTACTTGCTAAGGCTGGATCCAGCCCTGGTGCAAAGCAGCAGCACATAAACAGCATTTGTTGTCTGCAGAGCTTCCCTTCCACACACATTTCATTCCTCACCCCTTGGAAAGGAATTAAAACCCGACCAGAGTGCTGCTCCAGGCAGCTGAGCTGGGGCTGATAAAGGAGGGACACGGGGCTGTGGGTAAGGACATGGAGGTGGTGGAGAACAGATTTCCAGGGAGCTGTGGCACAGGGGAACCCCTCTGGCAGCTCAGCCCCACAGGCCCTGGGCTCAGCTGGGGTATCCAAACCCAGCCAGGCAGTGATGGGATCATCTCTGTGTGCCTGACCACCACACAGCCCTGAGCAGGTAAATCACTGATCAGACCCCAATCAATCACCCATCAATCACACAGAGCCCTGCCAGCACCAAACCAGCTCCTTTCTCCTCTTCCCTGAACAGATCCAGCCCTCACAGCCCTGGGATTGCCCATTTTCCCCAGGTATAATCAGCATTATGCAGTACAAAACACACATTAAATCCACACCCTACCTGGCTTTCCTTAATCACCTCATGCAGATCAGCCAGCAATAAAAAATGATCACAAAGCAAGTTCAGATGCTGTTTATTGAAAATGATCCCGTGTCCTGAAAAACACCACCAGTCTTTCCCTGCAGGAAATGAGAGGTTTGCTTCATACTTGGGTATTATTCTGAAATCAAGGGGAAGACACGTTGTTCCCTGCCTCAATATCCACCCCAAAATTGAAATGCCACCACAAAACCCATTCACACATGCAGCCAGCCAAGCAGAAATATTACAGGGATATGAGAGAGAGAGAGAGATGAGGAGAAAAAAAATAAAAAAGATAAATTAGATTAGTCTTTTGTTCACTGTGTCACATCAGATTCTCTCGAAACAACTTGAAAAAATGAATGTGTCAGGAAATTGGGGCTGCTTATCAACTCTGCAAACTGAAACACCAAAGCAACCAGACAAACTGTGTATTTCCCCCCTCTAATGTGCAAGATAATTGCCATAAATCATATGTTTCATTCCTTAATTATTTTGAAAAGGGAACAGATGATAAAGAATGAAACACCAGGAAAAAATGAGCTGCAGTAAAAATGGAGAGGGAAGGGAAAAGGCTGTGCAGAAGTGATCCTGCAGGGGCACTGCTGCTGGAACTGGCTTCCCTGAGCATTGATTAAAAACCAGTGCACCTTCCCCAAGCTCTTCTGTCCTACCACAAACATTTTCCATCTGGGTGTGGAGCTGTGAAAACCTAAAGCAGCTTTGGGTTCCTTTTTAGCCCATTTTCTATAATTCTTTCCCTTTTAAAATAAATAATACATAGCTGTGTTTGTTTTCCAGTGAGTCCCATTGAAGAATTCATTTCAAAAAGCAGATTTCTCACAGAGAAATGGCACAGTCAAGGATCCAACACAGCCACTGACTCCTGAAATACAATCCCAAGGGTTTTCTGCAATACCAAAGCACTGAATATATATTCTATTATTTAAAAATGTTATGCAGCTCTTGGGAGCAACCAAAAAAAGAGAGAGGCAATATGATTTATAATCCAGGAAGAGGGGAAACAAGGAAAATTTGAACTGACATACAAGGAAAACAAGGAAAACTTCAAACTAAAAGTTTTGGGAGAAGAAGTGATACCATTTATTTATTTTCTATATTGTTTCTGTAGGGAAACTAGCCATGAATTGGTCTCTTGTTGGTTCTGGGTCATCATCACAAGGCACAAAGTGCAGCCAAACCTGCCCTGAGCTCTGGGAGCTCCCACTGGAGGGGAACAAGAAGGAATTGGGGTTTGTCTTTGTGGGACACTGCCACCTTCATTAGAGTCACAGCCACTAATTACAGCCCAGGAGCACTCAGAGGGCTCCTTTCCAAGCACATGTGCAAAGAATCCCCAGGATTATGAACAGGAGAAGCTCCAGGCAGGCTTGGGATGAACACCCTGAGAATTCCAGTCCTCCAGAACAATCCAGGCTGCCCTTCCCAAAGGCTGGGCCTGGCAGGGAATGGCAGTGACAGGTCCCAGGGACAGCACCCTTCAGCCTCTGCCTGAACCCACCGTAAAATCTCACCACAGAGGACAGAAAACACCTTTGGCACGATGCTGAACTAGGTAAGAGAAAAGAAACCAACTGGAAATGCAAGTGGGATGGTAAGAAAGGTGTTTTAAACACAGCACAAGCCCTGTGAGTGTCCCCCCCACACACAGGGCACTATTTATAGCAATTAAAATCCATCAGAAACCCAAACACTGGAGCTCCTGCCCTGAGAACAGGCACACTCTGTTCCCTGCACAGAACCCTGCCCTCCTTCACAGCTCATTTTGTGGGCACAATTCTCACTTTTAAGCCACAATTTGCACCTCTGTCCCTGGCAGAGATGCCAGGAAGCTCCGTGGCCTCCCCACACCTTGGGAGCAAGAAATTCCTCCCAGGATTGAGCTGTCCCAGCACAGAGAACAGGGAAATCTGTTCCCAGGGACACCAGCTTGTCTGAGGGCTCAGAAAAGGCTCTTGAGCAGGGAGAAATGGGTGAAATCAGCTATTTATCCAAAGACAGGAACTCTGGAAGGCAACTGTGACCCCAAAATGCTGCAGTGAGCCTTCCCCAAAGCCCAGGGATATCCCCATCCCAGGGAGTCAGCAGCCTCCCCACTCCATTCACATATTCCAGCTCCTGGCAGTTATTTCAGGCTGTGTTCCCAACCCCCTCAACCACACAGCTTCAAAAAAGCTATAAGGACAAGTTTTCCCACTCATGGAAAATTCTAGCAACATCACGTTATTGGGGGAAAAAAAAAAATCATAAATCAAATCCCAGCACTGCCAAAATCCTCCCCAGGACCAAGGATTCCCAGGGATTGGAGCTGCTCACATCCAGTGGGAACAGCCTGGTTTGGAGAAGTCTGAAACCAAGGACATTGAGTCAGGATTGTCTGCAGGAGAAGATAATTCAAATTAACTTAAAAAAAAAAATAAAAAACTCAGGCAGCTGCTGCCAAGGGAAGTGTTGGCTCCAAGTTCTTCTGGAAGTGCTCTGTGGGCAGGCAGTGAAAGGCTCCTACAGAGCACTGCTGGCATCCCATGATTTCCTGTTCTCCCTCCCCTGCCTGCATGGGATGGAGGCTTTTCCCTGACAAGGAACCCCAGTGCTGGGAAAGGGCATCTGTGCTGAGCAGCCTTTTCACCTCCATCTTCCATCACCTGGGCACCTTCCTCAGAAATGACATTTTTGGAAAAGCTCGTGGATTGCAGGTCGGGCAGGAATTTGGTCGTGGAGTTGAGGTTCTCCAGGGAGAAGGGTTTTTACTGAAATCCAGACCCTGCAAAACAAACATTCTGCCCAATTCTGGCCCATTTAAGGGATAATCAGATCTCCACAGCTCTCCAGCAGCACCTGAAGATGAAGAACTCAATATAAAGATGGCAATAACTTCCCTGAGCAAATGAGAATAACACAGAGCAGAGAGAAAACGTCCTCAGGAGGGTGAAGGGGGTTATGAAGGGTGCTCAGAGCTGTGTCTGACAGGATATCCCAGGCCAAGACAAGGGATTTAATGCACATTTGATCCAAGGAGCAGCCCAGGCTGATGCTCTGACACTGAGGAGCCCAGGGTGTGCTCTGAAAGCTGCTCCCAGCTGGGATTTTGGTCTTTTAAGAGCAGAAAATCCAGCGTGGGCAGAACTGCCCCTCCTGGAATATCCCATTTTATCAGCCAGGACAAGAGAGCTGGAGCCAGCAGCACCTCTGGGTGCAGGAAAAACCCTGGGGTGCAGGAAAAACCCTGGGGTGCAGGACAAACCCCTGGGGGTGCAGGACAAACCCCTGGGGTGCAGGACAAACCCTGGGGGTGCAGGACAAACCCCAGGATCCAGGACAAACCTCGGGGTGCAGGACAAACCCCTGGGGTGCAGGACAAACCCCAGGATCCAGGACAAACCCCTGGGGTGCAGGACAAACCCCTGGGTGCAGGACAAACCCCTGGGATCCAGGACAAACCCCGAGGTGCCAGATCTCATGAGGAACAGCAGGTGAGGTGTGACAAACCCCAGGAATGCTCGGGACCCCCCTGCAGCAGCACAGGCAGGGCCAGCAGAGCATTCCCCCCCTGTTCCACCAGCAGCAGCCTCTGGAAATGTGCCCAGCAGCAGTGCAGGATGCTCAGCACCCCCAGCACCCTGCAATGCTCCTGGGGATGCTCAGGAATGCTCATTTTGGCCTGAACCCACACAAAGAGATTCGGATTTTCTCATCTCCTCACTGCTAAGTGAAGGATTGCTCTGGTGAGCACATCAGTCAGGAACACAGACACATCTCCTGCAGAAAATAATCACTCCCAGCTCCCAGACTTTGTGTCTTGCACACTGAGACCACCCAGTGAGGCTTGCAAGGGCTTTTTAAAAAAAGAACAGTTACTCATTCTTCATCATTTCCCTCTGACTAATGCTTTTCATCTCACCTTCTGCACTCCAGCAATGCTCAGTTTGTTGAGTTCCAGCACAGCAGCAGCAGCAGCCAGGGCTGCTCTCCCCAGAGCTGTCAGTGCTACATTGATTTATTTCCTTTACCCAGGCCACTCCACGTGGCATTCCAGCAAATAAAACCATCCTGAAGGCGACCCAGGTTAAACCCAAACACTCAGGAACCACACACCACGCACAGAAGCACCAACCAACGTTTCTGACACTGTGCAGCAGGAGAATTCCCTTTAAACAACGGGATTAGCTGCTGGATTTGGCTGGATTGGATGCTCAGCACAGCCAATAATGCCCTGCATGGGGCAGAGCAGCCAAAGCTGATCTGTGATTGTCAGGACCATTATTTCCCAGATCTGGGCACTCCCTGACACACCCAGGAGCCCAACAGGGACAACTTCAGGCTGCTCCTCCTCCCAAAGGTGTCAAAAATACCTGAACAAGATCATTCACAGCTGGTGATAAATGTGCTGTGCCTTCTAGAAAAAAAAATAACTAATAAATAAAAAAACTCAAGGCTGTGAGAGGATAAAAGGGTTTAGGGTGTACAAAACCAGACTTTGAGGAGCCCCAGGAGCCCCCACATGGGACCAGCTGAGATCCAGCTAATCCTGCTCCAGGTTTAAGCACAATTCCACTTTGAGATACCTGAAATAATCAATCCCAGGTTCAATGAGGAAACAGCCAAAACCACAACCTTAAACCAGACCTGACCCTCACATCTGGGGCCAGATGTGCCCAGTGAATTCACACACAACCAAGGGGAAAAAGGATTTGGTGCCTAAGCCAGCGTGGTCAGGGAATCCAAACTGCAGGTGGGATCTGTCTGTGTGACAGAAAAAGATAAAAATCAAAGCTTGCTAATTGAATATTTGAAGGAAAAGATTAAAATGTTCTGTTATAAATTCTCCTTTAGGGAAAGCAGAGCTGTGGGCACAGCTCTGCCTTCAAGCCTGCAGCTGCACAGATAAAAATACCCACAGTAACCCAAGATAATTTCAACTCTGGAGTGGCATCTACGTAATTCATGTCCAATCAACTCCTGCCTACAATCAGCCCTGACTCATGAATGACAGAGAATTTCAGCTTTAAGAAACATTTTCTTCCCCTGTGGGAAAAAACACAAAGTGTTGTTTGCTCATCCTTGTTCAAATGTCTGCCTCCAGCATCACATAATAAAGTGGGAGCTTTGTATCACTAAAACACAAATAATTAAATATGTATTTGGATTTTTTTTTCCCTTTTTGTTGTATCTACTGAAGAAAAAGCCAAACCCAAAGGACAATTCCCACAGAAGCCCAAGCAGAGAACTCCAAACAGCACAAGCCAGCAATTGTCTGTGGAGGGAACAATGGATCTTTCCACGGGGTGAGCTCATTAAAAAGTGCTCTCTGGAGGCCTGCCTGGCACCCAGAGCTCACAGGAAAGGTGATTTTTGTTATCAGCCAGCACCTCCTGGGACACCCTCACCCCTGCCTTCATCACAGCACAGATAATGAGCTGCAATTACAGCCACACAACTGAACAGAAAGAAATAAATTTAAAATGGGTGAACACAGCCAGTGACCTGCGGGGTTTGTGAGAATATTTGAGTAAAAATCATCTCCTGTCAGGGGCTGCTGCATTTATAAAGCCCCACAGCAGCCACTCCTGTTTTCCTGGTCATTACACCAATGTTTTGCATCCCTTGAATCCTCCTTTTAATCACCTGCTCTATTTCCCCCACTCTCCCTCAAATTGCTGCAAACTGGCAAAAACAAAACCCGCAAAGTTTGGTAACAGATGGCACCAGAAATGTGGGATCTCCTACATGCCTGCGAGCAGGAATTCAGTCACTGCTGTCATTTACTGAACAGCAACACAAACCCTCGGAGAAGGTGACTCACTGGCATCCTGACACTGAATTATGGGGGAAAATAGAAATAAAAACGTGTCTCTGAGCTTCAATCAGCCACAGTTTTGGGGGGTGTGAGGCAAATAATGGGAGGTTTTAGGGAGGGGAGAGAAAGAAAGGTATTTTAGTGTTATTTTACAGCAAGCCCTAACCCAAAGCACTGGGATGGTGCTTCTGCCACCCCATTATCCCATCCCCATCCCTCCCAATCCCTTCCTCCTCAGAAACACGAGGATCCACCACCTCTGCTTTTCTTGCTGTTTTTAAAGCACCTCGCTTTGCAAAAAAATCCAATTTCCTGCCTGGAGACACCTCCTTCGCCGCACAAATCAGGAAGGAATTACCCAAATTTGTTGGGTGTCCACTTCATAAAATAGCCCAGGGAAACGTGGGCATGTTCTCTAAAAAAACCAGACAGAAAGAGATGAATTTCATTTGTGCACAAGAACTTCTCCTGCAATCTCTCAGCTCTCTCCATCTCTGCCAGAAGTTTTCTCCCCCTTAATTACACTTTGCTCTGAATTAAGCTGGATTTTCCCCTCTTCAACGAGGACAATTTTCCCCTTCATCCTCATTTATCTGCCAGCATTAAAAATCCTGCTGCCTTCCAAGTGCATCCCTGCTAAAAAACCCTGACGTTCCAGTGATGGCATTCGGGAGCAATTTCCTGCCAGAGATTTACATCTCGTGTTCCCCCTCACGTCTTCCCCACTCCCTTGGCCCGGGAAAACAAAGAAAGCAGCAAGGAAAGGCAGTTTGGAGCTGGAACAGTGATCCCATTGTCCTCCCAGGACATCAAAGCCCACCAGGCAGCTGCTCCTCGTGGGCACCGACACGGGGGTCGTGCCTGGGTTTGATGAATTGGCAATGGCACCGTGATTTAAAATGGGATTTTCTGATCTGCAGCAGGAACCTGCCCTGGATCTGCTGCTCGTTCCCCTGGGGAATCACTGCCCTGGCACCAGGGGTGAAATTGAGGGATGGAATCTGGAGATCGTGGGTCCTGTTTCATCAGATTATTCAGAGATAATTTTCAGAGATGAAAATTCCCACTCAGATGGTGAAAATATACTATAATATATATAATTATATATATATAATTATATATATATATGATATGTATTATATCACAAGACTGATGGATACAAGTGGTTGATGTAAAACATGGGAATGCTCTGTTAGTGCATGGATGTGAATTTCCCACTTATCTACAGCCAACCTTCGTGCAGTGTTTGTTTTGTTAGTCACAAGGGAAACCCAAACATTCCCCAGAGTTGTAACCAAAGCTGTAGATGGAAATGTCCCAGTGGAGCAGGTTTGTGCTGGGATTGCCCAGGGATCAGGATGATCCTTGGTGCCACCTCCTCCTCTGTCACTGTGAGACACTGAATTTAACCCTGGACATGGAATAAAGGGCTCACATTTTATTCCCTGACATGGAATAAAGCGCCCACATTTTATTCCCTGACATGGAATAAAGCACTCACATTTTATTCCCTGACATGGAATAAAGTGCTCCCACACCTCTGCCCAAAGGTTGTCCCCTGGGAGCAGCCCTGGCCAGGTGTCCCCAGGGAATTCAGGGGATTTAGGTTAAATGTCCCTCTGTCCTATTCCTTCCATCCTTTTCATCCTGCAGAGTCATAAATGCTGCTGTTTCTGCACAATCCGTGTGTTTTAGGAACCTCTGCTCGCAGCCTGCACCCTTTAAAAGAGGGGTTTTAATTGCCCAAAGCAGTGAAATCCTAATTCCCAAGTGCTCCTATCAGCCCTCGCCCCTTTCTCATCTTTGCAGGGTGAGAACTCCCTGCTGTGAAACTCGCTAAAGGCAAAAAACCCCCCACCAAAACAAAGAAACAAGTTAATTAATTGCCCACTTGAAAAAAACCACAAACAAAGACAAACTACAACACAAACATGTCACTGCTGCAAAGGGCACGTTCGCTGCTCACTGATCCTCAGCCATTTATTCACCTGCTCGGTTTTTAATTAGATGTTTTTAGCTTTAACATCTCCCCTTTCTTCACCAGATCGTCATATTCAATAGAGAGGTTTTTTTCTGCAGTAAAAAATGCAAATGTGGGATGAGAACCAAGCAGAACTCGCAGAGCTCGTTGTGCTTCTCACTATTATTTTATTCCCATTTCTTCCATCCATTTACCACGTTCAGAGGGGATGGTTTGGGGAGTTTTCACCCATCTCAACAGCAGGAGTGGGAACACCACACAAGTTTCCCTCCAACAACAAGCAATGACTTCATAGTTGTTTTCCTAAGCATGCAAAAAGAACCAAGGGGGGAAGGACATATGCAAAGGCTGCTCCCACAATCCTTTCCCTTGCAAATTCACAGGCAGAGTGCTTTCCATCTGCTTTACAAGAATGTCAGATAATAAATTACTATTCCACCTTCTGTGCTGGAAAACAGAGCAGAAAACAGTGCCTGGAGTCCCCACCCAGCCCTGACTGATTCTCCCAGCAGCACAAACCCCGGCCACGCTCCACTAAATCCCTTTTTGGGGCCAATTTCCAGTCAGATCTGTGGGATCCAAGGGACAGCAGGTCCCCACCCACCCCTGGGGACAGCCAGGCTGCTCCCAAACACTGCACACGATCAATTTATTAATAATCCATTCATCCAGGAATACCAAAACCTCAACACCCAGCAAACAAGAGACAAACGTTGTAAAAAAGAAGAGAACAAAAGGCAATGGGAAAAAGTCAGGAAATCATGGAATTAGGAATTAATAATATTTAAATCCTAGAATTAAATGGAGTAGATATAAATCATGGAGTTAGGAGTGGCATTAGGAATGAATTCAAAGCCAGGACACATCACTTAATACTTCCTCACCAAGGGTTACATTCATAAATTTATGGAAAAATTCATGGTGTCCAAAGGAAAAAAAAAAAAAGAGATTTGGAAAAACCCAAGCCTGTCAATGTCACAGGAAGGAGCCCCACAGACTGCAGTGAGCTGAGAAACATCACTAATTATCAACTGCAGGCCAAACTAACAACTGAACCTCCAGTTGGAGAGAAGGGAAAAACACTGAGAAACCCCACAGCAGACAGAGAACATCAGCACAGCCCTGGTTTTGTGCTACTGAAAACACAAATGGCTGAAGGCAGATCTCCAACCACACAAAACTGCATTTCTGGTCCCTCCCTGCATGGCTGCAGTGCTTGGGCTGCTGCACCCCTGAAACGTCTCAGTGCAGCTTTTGGAGAGGGGAAACACAAATTCCCCAGGGAAACGTGCAGAGCTGAGAAATCCCACACACAGCCCCAGAGAGGGACCATCAGCACCCACAAAATACTGAATTCTGGAGTCACTGCTGTATTTATCTGAGGCTCCTGAAAGGTCTCAGCCCTCCAGCCACAGGCAGAGAACAGAGATGGAAAAGGGGGCTGATCTCCTTGGAAAACCATTTCCATTACAAATCCCACACACAGCCCCAAAGAGGGACCATCAGCAGATACAAAATGCTGAATTCTGGAGTTATTGATGTATTTATCTCAGGCTCCTGAAAGGCCTCAGCCTTCCAGCCACAGGCCAGGCACGGAACAGGGATGGAAAAGGGAGCCTGATCTCCTTGGAAAACCATTAAATTCCAAATCCCTCGAAAAGGAAGGCGAGGGAACAGCCAGGCTTTGCTGTCAGGAGAGCTGCACACTCTGCAGGAACAGCTCCTCTCGTGAGGCACCAGATTAAAACACCCACGAGTGCTGAAGTCAAGCGAGGCCAAACTGCAGCACTGCTCAGCTCCCCCTCAGCCAGGAGGGAAAGGAGATTAGAGGAGGAAAACGGGGTAGGACCAAGCCTTGCTCCGGGTTTATCCTCATGGAACATCCTAAATGCTGAGCGGAACATCCTAAATGCTGAGCAGAACATCTCTCCTGGCCCACGTGGGGTTTGTGGGGCCTTCAAGGGCAGCTTTGGTGGCACAGGGTAAAGAGAGAAGAGATGGAATTATGAATTCCTGGGGAAAGTCTCTCTGCTCTTTTCACCCTCATCAGCAGGACACAGAAGGTCCCAAGGAGAATTTGGGCACCAAATTTACCAGAAGGACTCTCACAGCCATTTCTGCCCCTGGAGCTGGAATAATTCATTATTTGCTCACACCCAGTGCCCACCACACTGAAATCACTTTGGTGTTGACCACAACTGGTACTGTGTGACTGTAACCCACCAGGAACACTCTTTTCTTAGCAGAAACATAAGAATTTCTGTTTATCCTCCATTCTGTGATGGTTTGAGACACAATTATGGCAAACCCAGCTGCCTGCACCAACACTAGCCCAGCTTGTTCCTTCAACAACAGAGGATGTTCACACAAGGAGGATAAGAAAAACCAGGTATTTGTTTAGAGATAAATAAGTATCACTTCCCAGTGTTAATTATTTAAAAGATATGCTCATGACTGGCCTAGCCCATCCAAAACTCCACTTCAGAGGCAGGAGGTCATGAAGGAAACTGTCAGTGCACCCAGCAGACAAAAAGATAAATACTGAGCATCCTCATCACCTCCTTTATGGCTCCTGTTCAAAAAATAAAAGTCTCCCACTGCATTTGATGGTTTTTTATCAACAGCACAATAAATCAGTGCCATCTAGTGGAGTCCAAAATGTTAACCTGGACCACAGCTCCCAAATCTCACCTGTCCTGAATTTACAGCCTATCCAAGACCCTGCAGTGCAGGCAGCTGATCCATCACACAGACAGCTCTGCACTTCAGCTCCCCTCACCTTCCACAAACCTGCAGGACCAACACCTGGAGCCCAAAACACACCCCCAGCACCAGCAGGAGCTCACCTTCAGAGCTCCTGGATGTGCAGCCAACAGCTCTGCAGTCACATGAAACATGGGCCAAAAATCACCAGAAATGTTCAGCACAAGGGGGAAAATTACTGCATTGATTTATAGGGATTTTCCAGCAGTTTAGGAACTAATAAGGCATGGGGATGTTTAACACGGTGCTGCCACCACATTTCATTAAAAACACCCCAATTAGCACTGTGGGATTCTGTATTTCTCTGCTTCAGCCCCTCTGCAAGGGCATTTAGATCATTTCACTGCTCTAGGAAGGTCAAATTTGTCCGAACAAAAGAGGAGCACACGCCACAAGTTCAGTCCAAGTCCCCTCCTGGGTGGTGGTGAAATTCCAGGCTTTTAGATAAGCACAAAACGTGATTATTTCCCTTTTCATTGTTAAAACATCATTTCTGGGGTTTGGGAATTATAAGGAGGGCATCTCAAGCCCTAATGCAGTGTTCACACACCATTATTAACAAAAACCCCAAAATGTGAGCTGGGAGAATTCACCAACAAGATGTGGACCACCAAGACCCAGCCACAAAGTTACAAACTAATTCCTATTAATGCATCCACACGTCCAAGGAGAGAATCACACCCCCTGTCTGGAACAAAAACCACCCTTTCCTTCCCAAAAGCTGCTTCTGCAGGCTCCCACTTCAGCAGCACCCAGGAATTTGACAACTATCACAATTCTCCCAGTGAAGAATCCTGGTTCCCCTTCACAACGCTCCCACTTGAGCCCCAACGTGGGAGCCTTGTGAAGTTGCCATCCAGCGTGGAAATGCAGATACTCTGACAGGCTCCTGCATCTGACGCAATGCCAGGCAGGGATATTTTTAGTTCTAATCCATTTAAAGTGCTAAATTCCCAGGGAATCAGCAGCACTGCTTTCACTCACCACTCCAACCAAATTCCTCTGCTCCCACTAACTCCTGCAATCTTCAAGGAAAAGGAGATAAGAGAACCCTTCACCTGATAAGAAAAATACCTTTATCTTTTGTTTATTTAATGCTCGGAGGTGCTCCTGCATGTGCCACTAAATAACAAATCACACACAATAAATCTCCTGGGCACAGAGGACACTGCAGGAATCCATCAATAATGCAGGCCCTGAACGCCCCAAACCCAGAGTGGGATTTGCTATTTTTATCTCCGGGCTGCTTTGGATGGACCAGTTTAGGTTGATGAGAAACAACTCCTGGGAATACACAGGAGCTTTGGAATGGGGCACTGACCACCCTCCAGACCTGCCAGAGTGACTGCAGCTACAAACCAGAGCCCTGAAATCCAGCCCCTGAAATTCCGGGCTAAACACAACAGAAATGGTCCATATTGTGGTTTTTAAATCTAGATCCAGTCTCATAAAGCAAGAATTCTACATGTAAAAATGGCTTTTTTCAACCAAAATCATGGGGATTTCAAAACCTGGGGATTTCAAAACCTGGGGATTTCAAAACCTGGAGCTTTCAACTGGCACTTTCAGCCTTTTCTTTGGGGATTAACAAGTAAAAAGTAACTTAAACAGAGACAGGTTATCAGAAACTGAAGCACATGTATTAAAAAGAAAAAAAAAAAGCTTTAACTTGTTGGTATTAGATAGCACAAACAAAAAAAGCCTTTAACTTATTGGTATTTGGTAGCACTAATAGAGATTGGCCTAAAGGACAGCCTTTAGTTCTCCCATCTCCCACAGGTTATTATTTTCACATTAAAATAACATAAAGCCACAAGCTTGTGTATAAGCCATTCATTTCTACTATTGTTTTCCCAGCAAACACCAACCACTGCCGTTGATAAAAGCAGAAATACCTGAAGTGTGTTTGCCCAGAACATGAAAAAATCCCAGGCAAACACACTCCAGGGACTGCTCCAACAGCTTCTGCTCCAAGGGCACCTTTTCACCTCCAATACTCAATGAGTCCTCAGTAAAATAATGATAAAAGCTGCTCCAGAAAAATGTGTGTTCTAAAGAGCCCAATCAAAGGGTTTGAAGTGCAAGTTTTCTTCTGGAAGAGAGACTGAGTGAATAAAATATCCCAGGACTGGGTTTGTTCAATGCTCTGCTGACGATGTTGAGGTTTGCTGCTTGCAAGCGAAGGAGAATTTTGTTCTTGCAGCAGAACCTAAGTGTGAAACAGCACAAAACGCTGACAGATGGGTTAAAACCCTCCCAGAGCTCCCCTTCAGCAGAGCTGAGAGCAGCCAGCAAGGAAAAGAGCACTGTTGATGTGAAATTTGCTGTGTTTTTTCCCTCCCCACCCACAGCAAGGCATTAATGAGCAGCAGGTCACATTAATTGCAGTGTGAGCAGCAAGGCAGGGCCTGGGTGGGAAAAAAAACCCCAACATTTTCCATTTCAATTAAAATCCTGGGTTTTTCAGCAGGTGTAAGGAAGATCAGCACAAATTTATTTACAATTAAATGGTCTTTGTGCAGATTTACACTGATCTTTACTTAAGTAGGCCCTTGGAATTTTCACTGGGATTCTTCAGTACCTCTGAGCAGGTGAGAAAAATTCCTCCCTGGAAATTCTCTGGGGCTGGATAAAAGCAGGATTTACCTCCTTGTGCCTGATTCTGTGCAAAACCAACCTGCACACCAGCATGACCACAAAAAACACACTTTTCTTTGCCAGGAATAAAAGCATCCTACCAACAGAAATACCCATTTCTGGACAAAAAATGGCTTTTATTCTATGAAACAGAAATATTTCACAGTATTTCTTGCTCTGGAGCTGACAGTCATGCTAGCCTGAAGTGGGAAATTAAAACCACAAACAATCACTGCAGCACTACGTTATTTTTGTCCACGAAGCACAAACTACTCCAAGTTTGCTTGTGTTTCATGAAATATTAATTTCACAGAGAAATGGAGAAAAAAATTAGAGAGCAAAATGGCCAAAGCCCATCCCCAAATAAAATACACTGGCAAAGCCAGAAGTGGATCAATATGAAATTAAATCTCTGATGCTGTAGCTCTCCTTACAGAAAAAAAAAAGAAGAAAAAAGAAAAAAAAAAAAAAGAAAAAAAAAAAAGCTGTTCCAGGCTGTCTAAAAGAAATAAATTGAAATAAATTTACACATTTTATTCCCTGCATGTATTCCAGCTTCCCTCCTTCACTCCCAACACACCCCAGGCAGCAGGAATAAATGCTGAGAGCCTTCCCAGGGCTGATGGGGGGATTAAAGAGCAGGAGATTTAGGGAGTGTGCAGTAATTCCCTGTGTCTGCTGCCAGCCCTGGAGCACGCCGGACTCTGGGATTATCTGCTGCAAACACAACTGCAGCACACACTCCCAGCTCTGTCCTTT
The DNA here is from genome assembly GCA_037834095.1 of Argya squamiceps. Classification (NCBI taxonomy): domain Eukaryota; kingdom Metazoa; phylum Chordata; class Aves; order Passeriformes; family Leiothrichidae; genus Argya; species Argya squamiceps. The sequence continues at coordinate 6,090,154 of JBBMKD010000085.1, read as the reverse complement.
TGGCTCCTGCAGCCTCACAAGAACTGAGGAAGACCCTTGGCCAAGCAGCTGTTGGGTGCATTTTGCTGAAATGCACAAGTGCCTTTCTCCTCTCACTGTTAACACAGTGAAAAAATGCAAAATTAACTCCCCAAATGTTGTAATTAGCTAATAACCAGTGGGTGTTTTGCTCACCAGATCCTGGGCTGCATGGAATCGGTGATGCATGTTAAAAAAATTAAAAGAAAGTTTCAAAATGGTTCTTTTGAGGCTTTCAAAGCACACCCAGGTGGGCTCTAAGTGCTTTATCAAATCAGTGCCACAGCCTGCACACAATGAATATAAATGGTATAAAAACAATATGAGGGCAGCTATCACTAAAGGGAAAACCAACATTGGTTGTGTTTATTGTATTTCCCGTCACATTTCACCTCTAAATGCTGCAAGTGCAATGGGTTTCATATGGAATTCTGAGGGAAATAAATGGGAGTTGTCTGGGGATGGGAATGGTTTGAGGGTTTCCTTCTGACTGCAGTGACACAGGCAAAGCTCTGCTGCACCATAAAAATCCACTCATTGCTACCCCAAAACATCCACACACAACCCCAACAATTCTCACTAAAACACAGCAAAATGAACATTTAGCAGAAAAATGCTCTCCCCGTCCTGATGCTTTAACAGCATTACCAAATTGCTCAAAAATTCCTCATGTTCCCTACAAAAAACACCCTGAAAATACCATTTGGAACACAGAGACCAGCAATAAACACACCAAAAGCTCCACTCCAGTGATCCACGTTAAAACCAACCTCATCCCAGCCTGAACATCATCACCCAGGGCTGTTCTGGTGGTTTTTAGCTCCTTGGATACCTGTTTGGAAACTGCTGCTTTACATAACTCCACTCCTGAAATTCACACTAACAGGGAACTCTCTCTGCCAAGTTTTCTGGCAGAACAAAATAATCAAGTGTAAGAAAATGTGCCCAAGGAGTTGATCAAAGGAGGAAAAGCAGAAGCAAAGAGACACCAAGGACTTCAGCAAACAGCTCGATAATATTGATCAAACACAAACACAGGATAACATCTTTGGATTTGGGGAGCACAGTGATTTTGGTTGTCTCAAATGTATTTTTCTTCCTGCCAGCAGAAGGTTTTCTTCAGCACAAACAAGGATCAGTTTTCACACCATGAGCTGGTGGCAATTCACAACCACAATCTGCAGCCCAATTCTCCTACTCATTGTAACAAAACACAATTCCCACTGTCCTGTACTGGAACATTTCTATGTAAATCTGTATTTATCTAGATAGAGCTTTAGATATAGACATATATTTTACCTGCCCATTTTTTCCTTCAGAATACCAACGTGTCACTCACTGAAACATCTCTGCTGCCCACTCAAGTCCATGTTTCAATACCTGGGGCTAGAAAATGATTGTTTTATCTGACTGAGCTGTGAGGAGACTGGCTAACACTTTATATGGAGATCACAGTCATGCACCAATGCCGTGCAGAAGCTGGAAAATATAAAATTAAAACAGGAGACACGAGCAGAGCTGGGAGCCCCCGAGGAGCAGAGCGGGGCTCTCCTTCCCCAAACACTGCCCGGACTCTGCCGCTCTCAGCCCCGCCACTTGAATGGAATAAAAACCCCTTTTGAGCACGACAATCCCGGGGCCTGCACAATGCAAATCAGAGCTCCTTTGAGAGGGTGATTAACATGCAAGGGCAGGCCGGGCTCGGAGGAGCCACGGCCGAGCATCCCCCAGCCCCGAGCTGCCCTCAATTACCGCCCGTGTTCATTTGCACCCCCGAGGATGCCCCACACATTAAAGCCCAATTTGCCGAGATTGTGCCAACACCGCCGAACCCGCTGCTCCCCCCTTGGAGCACGGCGGAAACCCGGCCTCGAATTCCCCACCTAGGAAGGCAAAAATGGGATTTAAAGCTGGGAATGCTCCACGCACATCAATCTTCCCTGTAAAAGGAGCCGCGTTTGGAACTCGCTGCAAAGAGCTGCACTGTTGAAATAAATGTTTAGGGGTTTTGGGGTCTTTTTTCATAAAACGAGGACATTTACAACCCTACAGTTTGATTTCAGGGACAATTAACTAAATTCTGCAGGGGTATCTTGCAGTCGCAGTAACATTTGAAGTATTTTTTTACACAGTTGCCTTTGGGACAAGAGACGTTAAACATCTGGAAAAGCCCATTCAAATTTGGAGGCAACAATTTTCTGTTTCCATTGTCTAAAATCTTTATCACTTTATTTCATCATTTATCACCTGCTCAACTCCACGGCTCAGCCTCCTCTGGAAAGGATCTGGAATTTCAAGCACTGATTCAGACCAAACTCTGCCCAAAACGTGGCCTGAATATGTCACCTGGCTCATTTCTTCCTCTAACCCTTTATTTCACACAATTCCCCATTTCTGCACACAGATTTACACACTCCCATCCATCTGGAGTTATATTTCAAGTTAATCTGTGTGCTAAATTATAATTAACCATAAACGAGCAACCAACAATGAACTTTCTTGTTTATCATAAAGATTCGAGGGTGATAAATATCATGACTATAAACAAAGGAGGAAAAGTAATTAAATATTCAAATAAGCTTCTACTGTAACTATTTTTTTATGAATAGAGGTAGGAAATTCACAGAATAATTGGGGTTGGAAGGGACATTTTGAGATTATCCAGTCCAGGAGGGCAAGGCAGGAGATCACCAGGGGAGTTCTGAAGGTCCATGGATGGAGAATCCACAATCTCTCCACTCAACCTGTCTCAAGATTCATCCAACAAAAAAAAAATTAAAAAAACAACAAAAAAAAAAAGAGGGATGTTGGTGCGTTTTCATACATTCAGAGAGGATTTGCTGTATTCCATTTGTTCTGTTGCTGTTCTGGGCATCCCTGGGGAGATCCTGGTTGTCTTCACTCCTTCCCAGCAGGAATTTCTCCACGTCCACACCCCTCGAGTCTTCTCTCTCCAGTCTCAGCTGCTCCTCACACCAAAGATGCTCCTCCAGTCCCTCCTCCAGACTCTCTGCAGTAAATCCACTTTTTTCTTGGCACTGGGGAGCCCAGAATTGGATCCCACACTCCAAATGTGGCCTCAGCAATGAGGAGCAGGGGAATTTTCAGAAAATTAACCTGACTTGCCTGATTTTAACAACAAATTGTAGAAAGGACCTACTCTGATTTACCCAATGGCTGTAACAGTCTTAAAATCTCAGCTATAAAGGAAATATAAATATTTTTCTTCAAGACAGGATGAGATTGACAATTCTGGAGCAATCAAAGCAGTCAAGAGTTTCTTTAAATGGATTTTGTCCTGGCCAGTAATGCCCTGGCGAAATGATGGATGTTTGTTTTAACTCAAAATAAAACAAACGTGCTCCCCATTTTAAGAAATCGCCCATTTCAATGGATTTCCCAAATATTTTTCCACATTTTTTTTTACTCAGGTTGTATTGAACCAGCCAGCCCCCATTTTCCCAACTGCATCTGCCCTGTCATGAGATCTGGGATGAAAATAGAGGATGGATCAGCCCCACCACCTATCCCATTACTGCCTGCAGCCTAAATTGAATTTCCTTGCATCAGACATGGGGCAGCATCCCAGCAGGACTGGCTGTGGGGTCAGGGCCTGCCACCCCCTGGGCTTTGTCCCCTCCCTGACCCTCAGAAAATCCAGGTTTTCAGCCTGAATTTCCCTGGGGACACTCAGGCTGTGACACACCTTTGGTCCCTCCATCCCCTGGGCAGGGCAGGAGCACAGAACCCACAGTGGGACAGAGCTGAAAATCCCCCACATTTCCCAACCCCAGCTCTGGCTCTGCAGATGGAAGTTGAGATTTTCATCTTCGGGCACAAACATCTCATGTTTTTCCTTGTTCAAACCCAACATGGCTCCTGCTGCAAACACCAGGTCTCCATCCCAATCATCATCCACTTCTAAGAATTCAGAGAACTCCTGCTGCCCTTCAGCACAGCTCGGAGTGACTCTACCCCACAGCTGCTGCTGCTGCTTCTTCAGAGGAATCTTAAAGCAATTTGCACTTGCTTTGCAGGATAAACCTCCCATTGTGTGCTGTTCCCCAAAATTCAGCTTTTCCGGCAGCTGCCTGCAGATCTGGAGCTCTCAGGACTGAGGCTGTTGATGCCCCACATTTGTCCAAGGCAGAATTTAGCTGAAGCACCTCCAGCACACAAATTCTTGGCTCAAAAGCAACCTCAGAAGCCAAAGCTGTGACAGTGTCCAAAAAAATAAAAATGCTCTGAGGAAGTTTTCTGGTGGCCTTGGGTGTTTTAAAACACGTCAGCACCTCCCCTGGACACCCCAAGGTGTCCTGGCACAAGGATTTTCATGGGATCACAGAACCACTGAGGCTGGAAAAGCCCTCCAAGGACATGGAGCCCAAACTGTGACCAATCCCCACCTCGCCCAGCAATTCCTTGCACACTCAGGGATGAGGAATCCAAACCTCCCAGGGCAGCCCCTGATGTTTAACCCTTTCCATGAAGAAATTCCTCCTGAAACTGCTTTACGTGGAACCAGAGAATCATTAAGGATAGAAAAAGACCTTTTAAATCATCAAGTCTCGTTGTCAACCCTGCAGCACCATCGTGTTCAGCAGCCAACCCTGCCCTCAAGTGTCACAGATTTATTCTGGGCATGTCCAGGGATGGCGAGTCCATCCTGTACCTGCCATTTCCCTTGGAAGGTCTGGAATCCACAGGCATCACCGACTCTATGGAGAGGGATTATCTGCCATTGATATCATGGACACTACTGGGTTTTAAGCCATACATTGATTTTAATCTGAATTTTATCCTTGATTTTTTTTCCCTCCCTCTTTTTCTCCATTCCACGCACACTGCACACCCCAACCCCCCCCCAGGAAAAGCTGCGGGAGGAGCGGGCGCTGCCATTTGGCTCTCACGGTCACTTCAAAAGGCATCGCTCCTAACGAGCAGCTGCATTTCCCCACCAGGAGCTCCGTAATGGCCCTGCTGCCAAACCCTGCTCATTTCCATCCCTGTGCGCAGCCAGCCCTTTGCTCCATGCTAATGTGTTTTCCTAAACAAAAGGAGCCACGGCCAGCCCAGAGCTGACCTTCAAATTTGCTCCTGTGATTTGGATGGCTCAAAGTCCATTTGCCTGGTGGCTCTTTTTTCTTTTTTCTTTTTTTTTTTTTTTGGAATGAAAAGCGACACATTAATTCCTAAAAAAACATGCGCAAAGGCAGCAGCCAGGAGAGAGGAGCTGCTGGGAGCCGTAGTTCCCCGCCAGACACACCCTCAGCCCAGTTATTCCCATTCTCCCTGTTTATAAACACCGAGGAAAACAAACAATTCTGTTTCCTTGCCGGTTTCAAAGTTGGGTATTTACAAGTGAGTGGCTTCGCTTGTTTCAGGTCACATTTCACATCCCTGGGAAAGGGACAGAATTGGGAAACAAACAAACAAAGCAAAGTGCGCCTGAAAAACGCTGTCCTGGGAGCATCAGGTCAGATGCTCGAACCTTTCTCGGAACTCCCGGCATAAAAGCCACCAGACAATTCCAAAGCAAACAGCTTCTCCCAGGCTGCTGCCAGGGGCATTTGGGGAAGTTCATCATACCCATCTTAAGTGGAATACACTGCAAAGTCAGTGCATTTAAAACCACCCCAGAAACCGACCAAAAAAACCCCAAACTGTGTCTTTTTTATATCACCAGGTGTGTTAAACAATGAGAAAAAGCGCAGGATGGCCTTTTAAATGAGGAAATAAACTGTGCTTTGTCTCCTCCCCGAGCTACCCCTCTGTTCCTCGCAGACTGATGGCAGCAGATGCAGGATCCCCTCCTCCTCCTCCTCCTCCTCCCCCAGCAACTGGTTCTGCTTCCCTGGCAGCCCGTGCAGGAAATCCATGGCATCGCCCTCCCACCCCCAAACAAACAGGAAAAGCCATAAAAAACACCCCCATGGCATTCTCCATCCACCAGAAACCACCGCTCGCACCCAACGGCGGAGCAGTCTATCCTTAAAATACATTTCTGGAGAGGAGCCAGGAAAAGTGAAGGCACTTTCAGCCTGGAGAGCAGCCACAATGTTTAACACTTCAAAACCGGGTGTTCATGAAGTTCCTCTTCTATTAAATGTCCTTAAAAAAAAAAACTCTGACAAAACCCACATGCAAAAGACCCAAAACAATAAAAAAAACAACAACCCAAGAGTCAAGTGGGGAATTTTCAAGTTCATGTGTCAAGGGGATAAAGTTGATAGAAAATCCTCTCTATTCTTTAGGAAACCACAGTTCTCAGGATGTACATGAAAGGAGAGGAGCCATCTGCTCTGTCTATAAATCAGCTTCTAAATTATCAGAGAATGTTTTAATTTTACAGCAGGCTAAATAAATCATCACTATCACAGGCCACGGGGATGCACACGAAATGTGGAATTATTCTAAAAGACAGTTTGGTTGTGAACCTACCCCACAACTGTGCTCACACAACACTTTCCTCAGGGATTCCTCACTGACAAATATCTCTTGCCTCTCACATTTAAGCTTAAGGGTTTTTTTAACAGCACAATCATAAAAATAAATAAAATCAAATAAATAAAATCAATTAAAATAAATAACACACCCTCTTGCACTGACATCTCCACAGCTTTCAAAGCAAAATTCCTTCTCCCCCATCACAGACTGGTGAGCTCAGCTGGGAAAAAAAAGAAGGTACAAGACCAGAGCATCCTTTAGGGTGGAAAGAAGAGCTGGATGTGCTTGGTGCTGCTCTCACCATAAACACTGCTGCTGCTTTGTTCTGGCTTTTTAATATTTTATTTGGTTTTTGTGTTCTCCATTTTATGCTGATTTAACAGTTCCAGCTGTGCAGCTCCCTAGGCAGCCTCCATATTCATAATTATTATTATTGGATAAACATGTATTTGAGTGGGGCAACAGATGATATGCAGATAATTTTTCTTTTGCTTACTCCCATTTATTTCCCTTGGAAAAAAAAACATAAAAAAACCCCAAACCGCCGGGGTTTATTGTGCCCTCCCCCAGCAGAGGAAGGCGGCGGGGATGTGTCAGGGCGGCGATGGCTGTGCAGGCGCACGGAGCAGTCTGGCAGCTCGGCACGGGGGAGACAGAGCAGGGATGGGCAGCCACGGGCACGGGAGGGTGTGGCCGGGCCAGATGCGGAGCTGAAAATGGGGAAAAGCTGCCGGGAACGGGAGCACAACCCCTCCTCTATGGCACAGACCCTCTAATCAGCGCTGCTTGATGATTGTATTTTATTTTTTTTTTAATTAAAAAGAGGCTGAACAGCAGCGCTTTACCGCGGCTGTGGGTCGGGCTGGGTGCCGTGCTGATGTTAAACAGGTGGCTCGGGCTTGGCAGCAGCCCTGGGGACACTGGTGGCACTGGACAGCGATTGTCACCACGGGAGCAGAGAGAGCCCCAGCAGCGGTAATTGCTTAAGGAGATAAAACCCCTCGGCGTGGGGAGGGGCGGTGGGTACGGAGCCAGCGATGGAACACGGCAAGGACACACCGACAGCTGCGGGGACCGCGGGGACACGGACACGGCGCCGGGAGCCAGACACGGATCCCGGAGAGAGACGGCGGCTGTCACCAAGCGCGGTGACAACTGCGAGGCGGCGATGGCACAGACAGCCCGGGCGGTGCTTGGGGCCGGGGTTCTCTCCAGGGACGGGGGGACAAGGGGCTGAGCAGCACAGGACGGGACAGGGAGGGACAAACCCTGCGAGCCAGCGCGGCTCGGGGAGCGCTCCCTGGGGAGCGCCGGCACCGACAGCGCCGGGGAGGGACGGACGGACGGACGGACTGAAGGACGGATGGATAGCACAGGGATGATCCCGGAGGAAGGATGGATAACACAAGGATGCGGCTCGCAGGAGGGATGGTGGGCACAGGGATGATCCCGGAGGAGGGATGGATAACACATGGATGCAGCTCGCAGGAGGGATGCTGGCTGGGGCGGGGCCGGGGCAGGTGTGGCCGCTCCATCCTGCCGCTCCCAGCCCACCTGCCGCTCCCGTAGCCGGGCGGTG
>JBBMKD010000085.1:6052161-6062927 GCA_037834095.1 Argya squamiceps | reverse complement strand
ATGGACAGCAATCCCTGCATGGAGAGGGATCCCTGCATGGAGAGGGATCCCTGCATGGAGAGGGATCCCTGCATGGACAGCAATCCCTGCGTGGAGAGGGATCCCTGCATGGAGAGCAATCCCTGCATGGAGAACAATCCCTGCATGGAGAGGGATCCCTGCATGGAGAGGGATCCCTGCATGGAGAGGGATCCCTGCATGGAGAGGGATCCCTGCATGGAGAGGAATCCCTGCATGGAGAGGAATCCCTGCACGGAGAGCCCCCAGCAGCATCCCCACAGCCCCTGCTGCTCCTGTCCCCTCTGCCAGCCCTGCTGCCCCACTGCCCCTGCCAGCCTCTCCCCTCCAGGCCTTTATTCCCAGAGATTTGGGTCAGTCAGGCTGATTCCTGGGCTTTGTGCATGCCAGGAGCACACAGCAGGAGCTATGGGGATCTGCACTGCTGTGCAAACCCTGAGGCACCACAAGAGTCTCCTCGGGGCACAATTCCTTCCTCAGTGATTCCTGAATCAACCTCCAGGGCAGGGGATGGGAGAAGGGAGAGCTCAGCCCCTTCCCCAACGATTTCTGCATTCTCCATCCCTTGCTGGATCCTTCCCCTGCAAGGATTTTTTGGCAGCTGCAAGCAGGATTTGTAACTTTAATTTCTGCTGCTTGCTGCTGCTCAGTGTCTGTCTCCAGAGCAACCCTCAGTGTCTGTGTGGCTCCAAACCCAGGTCTCTTGGCCAGCAATGCCGAGTCCCAGCAATCTCTGTTCCTTTCCTCCTGGAAGGGCACAAAGTGAAGGAATTCCAAAGTCTGAGCTGTGCATGGCAATGTTGTTTTCACACAATATGCAAATAAGGCGCTCCTCCCAGTGAGTCCAGAATATTGGAAATTTGGCAAGGGAGCTGAGACGATCCCACATTTGTGGTATTTAATGTCCTGTTTAAAAAACAGTGTCTGACTTTCAGCAGCTCTGAGCAGACTCCTCATGCAGCATCTGTTACCTCACATCCCTCCAAAAAGGAGGATTCTCATCCTTTTCCTTTCCAGGCTGGGCTGGCTCCATCTTGGTTTGAGGCCACCATGTCACCTTCTCCTCAAACAAAAATCTCATTCTTTTCCTTTAAAGAACCTTTAAGGAATAATGTATTTTGTAGGAAAAAAATCAAGGTAAGGATGCCCTGGAAAGCCCCATAAGGCAGATGGGAGCACCCAAAACTTCACATCAGCTTTTGCCAATAACAAACCTGTCAAAGCACTGAAAAAGGCTCAGTAACCGAGACTGGAGGAGTTTTAAGAAGGGAGAAATGTGTTTGGAACGACGGGATCTCAGTATTAAGACTTTGGAGTGGGGTTTCTGTAACTGGACGATTTGCACGTGGAGTTATTTTTATTCCCTGGAAAGAAAAGCTCCATTTCCCCTTCCCCTGGCCCGTGTCCCTCCCTGCTGTCACCGGCTGAGGCACAGCTCACAGCAGCAGCTCCCTGGCAGGGCAGAGCAGCTTTGCAGTGCCTGAGCACTGGGTGAGCACAGAGGCAGAGGGATGGAGGGAAACATCTCCCTGCTGGAGCTGCTCAGCACAGACAACACCCAGAGCCAGGGGACGCCTGGAGCCAGGGACACCCAGCCCGGGGCTGGGGCCAGGAGAACCCTCCTGGACACCTCTGAGATGGCCCTGGCAGCTCCTGAGGCCGGGATGGGCCAGCTCTGTGTGGGAACAGCCAGGTACGCTCAGCCCAGCGGGGTTTTCCTGCGCTGACTCATTTTACACTGAGATGAAAGTCAACCCAGCTGGCCACGTTTCAGAATGTGCCTGTCGGAGTGGCAAATCCGCAGCTCTTCCCAGGCTGGTTCTCGGGTGAAAACAGCAAACAGCAGCAGAGGTTGGTGCCACAGCACCGATCCTGGTGCAAACCTTTCTCATTCAGCAAAACCCAGGTCAAACCCGTGGTGAAATTCCTCCTAAAACACCTCCCCTCTGGAAGGAAACCTGTCTGAGCTGCAAGGATTGTTTGGATTAAGAACAGTCTGACTTTGAAGCAGCCCTCAGTCTTCCTGCTTTGGAAGGATGCACTAATATTCACCAATATTCATTAATTGACCCATTAGTTTGAATTAGACACCACCACAGCCACTTATTTTCTAATCTGAAAAACGAGCGTTCCAGATTAAAAGGGGATGGTCCCTTCCCTTCCCTTCCCTTCCCTTCCCTTCCCTTCCCTTCCCTTCCCTTCCCTTCCCTTCCCTTCCCTTCCCTTCTTGGAGGAATGTTTAAATGCTTTGTCAACACAGAAGAAACACAGGAAAAAAAAAAAAAAGGGTGACATGAGGCAAGATTAAGGAAAATGGGGAAGATTAACAAAGCTTGATGGGCAGGCAATTAAAATCGAAGTGAAGGATCGTTAGTATTCATTACCAGAAAACAGGGGCAGGGAGGATTGTGCAGCTGCTGGAAATCCCCAGGATCCGAGTGGGGAGAAGTCATCCCAAAAACCCACTTGCTCTTTTGGCCGGCGAAGTTTCCCCCGGCAGTTTAAGTGGATTAGCTGCTTTTTGTTGCCTCTTCACCCTTCAAAGCCTTATCGGGGCTAAAGAGCGTTTGAAAGGCCTTTGAAATGAGGTTCTTGTCGGGGCTTTCAGGGAGGTGAGATGTTCAGTGGGTGCCAGCGCAGTGACAGGGATGGATTTTACCCAGGGACAGGCAGCGCCTCTGGAACGGGAGAAAGGCAGAACAAGGAGGGGAACGGGGATTCAGGCTCTCCTTGTCCCAGGTATTAGCAAAGAAACGAAAGGAGGATGAGGAGGGACAGAGAAGGTGAGAAGGTGAAGCTGCAATCATTTCAGGCAAAAAGGAAGACAAGATTCCGGCTGCCCGTGAGAGGAACCGGTGGGAAAAGGGAGCCAGGAGCGGGCTGGGAGGGGATTCCTGCAGCAGGAACGCTCCAGGCCACCTGCACATCCCCAGGGAGAGTCAGGCTGGTGTCTCCTGGAGCAGATCCCACCCCCAAACCACCCCCAGGATCACAAAACATCAGGGAAACCTCCCTCAGCTGCAGCAGGGGAGAGGAACAGAGATTCCAAACAAGACACCTTGAACACGAGCTGAAAATGCCTAAAAAACCCTGTCAGAATACCCCGAAACAGCTTGGAAGAACAGCAAAGTTGTTTTCATGCAACATGGTCCAAGTCAGAAGATTGAGAGAGTTTGAAGCACTTTTGTTCTGAGGGAAGAAGCCAAACCATGTCTGCTCCTTGGGGAAAAATGAATTGCGTTAATTGATCCTTTGGGCTTCCTGAAGGTTCCCGAAAGTCTCTGCATGGAGAAAGAGGGATTTATAAACTGTTTTTTTAATAGTTATGGGTGTGAGGAGATGAAATTACACCTGGTAAAATTCACCTCCATCCCTAAGACACCACCGGCCGTTCTCCTGACACCCAGTTAAGCTCAGCAAACTCGTTAATCACCAAACAAGTGATAATCACCTACAGCGCAGTGCTCAAACGGTGACAGGGATGTCAAAACAGGAGCCAGAAAGCTTTGGGGAAGCCTTTCCTGCCCTCAGCTTGTGGCCCCACGACTCTGCTGCTGGGAGAGAAAAAATCCTGCCTTTTACCCCAGGGAAAATATTGCAGGATGTGCCCCACTAACTCCAAAGCATTGCAGGACGTGCCCCACTAACCCCAAAGCATTGCAAGAAATGCCCCACTAACCCCAAAATATTGCAGGACACGCCCCACTAACCCCAAAGCATTGCAGGAACTGACCCACAAACCCCAAAGCATTGCAGAACGTGCGCTACAAACCCCAAAGCATTGCAGGAAATGCCCCACAAACCCCAAAACATTGCAGGACGTGCCCCACTAACCCCAAAGCACTGCAGGAAATGCCCCACTAACCCCAAAGCACTGCAGGAACTGACCCACAAACCCCAAAACATTGCAGGACCTGCCCCACTAACCCCAAAATATTGCAGGAAATGCCCCACAAACCCCAAAGAACTGCAGGACGTGCCCTACAAACCCCAAAGCATTGCAGGACCTGCCCCACTAACCCCAAAGCACTGCAGGAAATGCCCCACTAACCCCAAAATATTGCAGGACATGCTCCACTTGCAGCCTGGGCACTCAGGACCTCGCTGACAGTGCTCTCAGTCCCAGCCTAACCCCCCTGGGCCTCCCTTTAATTGGGGACTCCTCCAGCCCAGGCATTGATCTGCTTCTTGGGGAGCTTCAGGCTCTTTGCTTTCATGTTGATAATCTGGGATCTGACAGATTTGGGGATTATTTCGGGCTGGAGCCCCAGTTAATGATGCTGCTGACAGGCAGAGCAGAGATGAAAAGCACCCCTGGCTTTTCATCTCACTGCTGTAAACACAAACTCTGTCCTAGGAGGGATCTTGGGAGGGACACCCAGCCTGGGCCAAGCCCTGGAGGTGAGGGCACTTTGGCTCTAAGGAGAGGATGAAAAGGGGCAGCTTTAAATCCCAATAAAAATCTGCATTTTCCCTGCTCCCCATTGACGCTGCTGGTGGTGTTCACCCCTCTCCTTTCTCGGGAACTCTCTTGGAAGAGTCACCTTTTACAGATGCTGCCTGCCAGGAGGGGTGTGACAAACGGCAGGACATAAACATGGTTTGACCACGTTTGGTTTGGGTTTTTTGGGGAGGGTATTTTTTTGTTTGTTTGTTGTTTATTGGTTTTGTTTTGGATTTTGTTTTGTTTTTTGTTTTGTTTTGTTGTTATTGTTTGGGTTGTTGATTTGTTTGGGGGTTTTTCTGGGGGGTTTTCTGGGTTTTTTTTTGTGTTGGTTTTTTGTTTTGGTTTGTTTTTTTTTTTTAAATTTAGTTGGGAGTTTTTTGGTTTGTTTGTGGGCGGTTTTTGTTTGGTTGTGGGTTTTTTGGGTTTTTTTGGGGTTTTTTTGTTTTGTTTTTTGTTTTGTTTTGTTTTTTTGTTAGTTTGGTTTGGTTTTTTCCCTTCCTACACCTCAGAAGTGAGCGTGGCAGCACAGCAGTGGTATTGCTGCCTGTGTCCTCCCTGCAGCTGCAGGTGGCTCCAGGTGCCTCACAGTCCCAGTTAATGCCTCCCCTGTCTGGATGAAGCTGTGCTTTGAGGCTGGGGCCAGACAAATTGGTCCCTGGGGAGGGCAGTGATGTGTGGCAGGGCTGGTTTGCATCATCCCAGCAGCAGCAGCAGCGTCCAAACAGCCCGGCCAGCCCCTCCCCAGGCTGTGGGGAGAGGAGCCTGAGCCTGGGGACAGGGATCCACCTGGCACCCAGCATCATTAAACCACTGCTGGGGCTTTTCTCCGTGTGTTTTGGGATTTAAAACCTCTTCATTTCTAATCAGGTCAGGCTCAGACGGCTCTGAACACGCTGCAGCCCAAGCAGAGAGTTCAGGCAACAAGGGGAAGGTGTTTGCATCACTGAGAACCTTTTAAAATTGCAAAGCTGCCTAAAAGATTCCTTAAATACTTGAAGGGCAGCATTAAAGCAAATATCCTTTCCCCTGGCAGGGGGCTGGGGATGGGATCAGTGTCCCAGGGTCAGGCTCCTGCAGTCTGGCATTCCCAGATTCCCAGATCCATTCCCAGATTCCCAGATCCATTCCCAGATTCCCAGATCCATGGAAATTGCAGCCCTGGGGAAGGATGAAAGGTGTCCAGCCATAACCAGGTGCCCAAAAGCAGCACAGCCTGATTCAACCCCCCATGAGGTCTTGGTTAGGAAGAAATCTCAGATTTCATTTGGTACAATCAAGAGCAGCCATGAGGATTGTGCCTGAAGGAACAAGAGGAAGGAGTTTGGCCCTGGGGTGGCAGTGCTGAAGGTTCTGGCCCCTGTGGGGGTGGTGGGTTTGGCTGTGTGTCCTCTCTGAGAGCTCAGAATCTGCTGATGTGCCACCAGAACATCCTGAGCTCTGCCCAGGTTAATTCTGCTCTGTAATTATGAGGGTGGGAGTTTGATGAACAGAGGGAAGGTGCAGCATTCCCATTTTCAGTGTTTGGTGCCTTCCCCAGCTGCTGTCTGGGCTCTTTGGATAAGGAAGGAACCCCCAACAGATCCACAAGCTGTGAAAACCTGAATTCCCTCCTTCTGCCACCCCTCCCACCTGCCAGAACCCACAGCTCTGAGCTCTCCTAAACAACATCACTGCTTCCTCCTCCTTTTGCTTCCTGTGAGAATCCCCACGCCTGCCTTGCTGGATGATCACCAGGACATGCAATCCAAACCCCTCCTGCTCCACAGATGGAGAGAGAAACCTGCAGCCAGGAGAGGGCTGGGGATGGCTCAGCTCCCCACAGCTCCTGGGGATGGTTTTGTGCTCCTGGGGATGGTTTTGTGCACAGAGTTGGTGCTTTCCCTGCTCCACGCCCAGAATATCCACCCAGCTCCTCTTCCCCGGGCCCAGGGCAGAGCTCCCTGACAAGGTGCCCTGTGCTTTTGTCCCTTTGATAAATGAGACACCTTGTCCACAGCAGCTCCCTGATATCTCTTTGCTGGCCTCAAGCACCCCACACGTTCCTTTTTAATATCTGGGCTGAACTCTGCAGCTTGGACAGCCGCAGCCAGAACATTTCCCTGTTCATCACTCAGTTTGCTCCATCTGGGAGTGCCATCCCTGGCCTGCTGCCTGCTCAGTTCCTGCCTCATATTGCTCACTTTATCACCAGTGACAGCCCTGGGGATGGAGCAGAGGAATTCAGAGGTTCTGGACAAAGGGCTGAGCCCGGTGGTTCACAGCTCGTGGTTTGTTTATTGGGATGACCAAGGCTGCAGTTTCAGCTCAGTGCTGCTGATTTCCTGTCCAAAAGTGGGAGAGAAATGCTCCTAATAACTCTCAACCACAGAGCCAGGGCAGAATTCAGGTTGCCTGAACATCCTGAGGGATATCCCAAGTGAGGATAGTGGTGGTCCCTTCCACATCCTCTGCACTGGGGGGTTTTTAACCCCCAAGCATCTGTCACAGGCACCTGTTCTCCCCTTTCCCGAGGCCAGCTTTGGAAAGAATGCAGCTGGAATTGGAATGGCTTGGCCATTTGCTCCCGCTGGGCTGGCTGGAGAGCTCAGTGAGACCAGGAGCCACTCACACAACAAAACCCCTCTTCATCCCCCGAGGGATCCGTGCCAGCTCATCCTCCCAGGCCAGCAGCTCCACGTGATTCACCCACAATTTCTGCAAAACAAAGGCAGGACCCAACTCCTGGCTGCAAACCAGGAACTGGGAAACTTCCCACAAATCCTGCAAGGCTTTGCAAGGGCTTGTCCTCAGGTGTGAGGGCTGTGTTCCCTCGGGCTGGGATCTGCTCCCTCCACTCCAAAGAAACCTCCAACATCACCAGCGAGGTCACTGGATCCAGGCTGCTCCCGTGGGAAACGGGATTTTGTGGAGCTGATCCTGGAATCATCTGCCTGAGCTCTGGGCTGACTCAGCTCCGTGATTCATTTCTCATTGATGAATTGGGAGGAACTGAAAGCAGAGCCTTGGCAGCAGCCGGGCAAAAGAAATATCCCCTAGAATGAAAAAGTGAGAATGGAGGTGAGTGGGGTGTGAGGTGTGAGACAGAATCTGTCTCCTGCCATTGCAGGTGCTGGTTATTCCCAGGTTTTCCCTGCAGCTGGAAGGGACGGAGAGGGCAGCACAAGTCCTGGCAGGGCTGCTGTGGCAGAGCAGTTTCTGCAGCCCCCACTCAACCTCCTGTGAAATAGGAGCATTGGAGTTCCTCTCCCTGGGCTGGCAGGGATGCTGAGGGGGGAAGTGCTGAGGGGGGAAATGCTGAGGAGGGAAATGCTCCTTCCCAGAGCTGGAAATCTCCAGCAGCAAGTGAGGTTCACCTGCCTGGGCCGGGGCACAGCTCCCCAGTGAGCTGCTGTTCTGAAATTTTAACTCTTGGAAGAACCATTTGCTCTTTTAGTGTTTGTTCTCCTTCCTCTCTCTCTTTAAATACCCCGAATAAAAGCAAATGTGCGGATCAAGCACTGATGGACGAAGTGAGACCATCCCTGCAATCCCTGTCTCAGTTCTCACCCTTCACTTCTAACACCTCTGCCCCAGCCTGATCCTTCTCCTTGCAGCCCTGTCCCCGCTGATTTCCCCCCTGGAGGTTCCATAATTCTGTGTTTAGCAGAGGAAAAGAGGGGAATTTCCAGCTGGGGCAGGTTGGATGAGCTGCAGCAGAGCTGGGATGATTTCCTCTGACCAAACACCAGCAGCTCCAACAACTCCCAGCTCTGTGCTGCTGGAGGGTTCTGCACCCATTGGGAACGTGCTCCCAGCTCATCACACTCGGGTTCCACTGCTGGCAGCCTCCTGTGCCAGGGGGACACAGAGAGCTGATTCCCAGTGCCCTGGGAGCTGATCCTGCTGTGGGACACGCTGGGAATTCACCCCTGGGCCAGGAGCTTTGGGGAGATCTTTATAAGAACAACACTTCCATGCAGTGCTGGAGGGGAAAATCCTCTTTTTCCCAATCTCAAGCCTTGCCCGTGGTGCAGGTGTCATTCAAACTGCCAAGAGGGAGCTGCAGGTCAGGAAAAGGGGGGGCTCTGATCCTCAATCCCATTTTTTTGAGCTCCAGACACAGCTTCTCCAAGCCAAGCCTTGTCTCCTTGCCAAGCTGGCTGTTAAATATTGCGGAAATGTTGGGAGCAAACAACATATTTATCCTTTCAGAGCAAATGATGGGTTTGTTTCCAAGCAAGCCCCCGTTCTGCCATGATTTATTCCTGCAGCCTGCACCTCTCATTCCCTTTTAAAAAACTCACCGAATGCAGGTGATGGATTTTTGACATGATTGATTTTGACCTGCCTGGGCCTGAGCTAAATGAATCAACAGTGGCAATTCCTGGGCCTGTGCATGAGGAGCAGCCCAGTGGATCAGGGCATCCTTCTTCCAATTGAAATGTTCCAGCAGTGGCCATTGTTTTCCAGCTCAGGAATCATCTCCACCACACCAAACTGCAGCTGGGAAATGGTGGCAATCTCACTGAGCAAAACCAGGGCTGTTTTTATACCCTTTGGACTCAGCTTTCACTTGTCCTAAGGGACTTTTATCCAGGCTGAAAAAGAAATTTAGGTGGGTCGATAGTGGCAACTTGTTGAAGCAACATCAATATTTCCCATTAATATTTTCCATTAGTATTTCCCATTAGTATTTCCCATTTATATTTCCCATTTATATTTCCCATTTCTATTTCCCATCTCAGCTTTCTGGTGAGAAATCCTCTTGTCTTGCCACACATTCCCCCTCACATTTCAGCCCTCAGAGGCTCAATTAGACGACTCAGCTCCTTGCTGCTTCCCCGAGCTCAGATCCTCGGGGGTTTTGTCTCCTGGCAAACTGCACTTCGGGAATGCCCAGGTGTGCCTGGGGTTTGTGTTCATCGCACAGTTACAGCCACAGGGTTCCCAAAACCCACGGGTTTAGGAGGAAAACAGCTCCTGGAGCCAGCCACTGGAGGGAGCCGCTGGAAGGAGGCTGGGCTTGGGCAATTTAAACCAGTTAAAATGTGATTTAAAACGCTTTGGAGTCCCAGTGGCTCCCGCCTGCAGACAGAGCTGAGGAGGGATGGAAATGGTCGAGAGAGAGGTGCCTCCATTCTCCAGACCCGCTAGGCCTCTGATAATCCATTGAAAACTCTGAAATGTTTTGTCACAAGGCGTGCAAACACCCTGCTGTGGGGGTGAGGCCAAGGCTGGAGGAATTCCCCACACTGGGAGCAGCAATAAACCCCTGCCCAGCACCCCCTGAGCCTTCTCTGTGCCGGCTCAGCCTCTCCTCACACCGGGAATGCTCCAGTGAACGGAATGTTCCCACTGGAATGGGAATGGACAGCTCCCACTGTCCCAGGTGCTCCAAGCCCCAGTGTCCACCCACTTCCAGGGATCCAGGGGCAGCCCCGTCCTCCCTGGGCAATAAAGGAGTGGCCCCAGTGGTTGTGTTTCATCCTGGGGATTTGTGTTTCATCCCAGGGGATTTATTTCACCCTGGGGAGAGGGAGGTGTCCATCCCTGGAAGCCTCAGCAGTGCTCCTGCATTCCGTGCCCTGCCCTTGCCCAGTCAGGGAGTTTTGGGTTCCTGGGGAGGTTCCTGATTCCCCCTCCAGCCCCATCAGATGATTTCTGCAGAGGGTGAGAGATGTTCACATGTAAATGCAGGTCAGAAGCACAAACACTGCTGTAACCTCCCCTCACTCCTGTGCTGCCCTGGCACCGACCCAGCCTTGCCTTTTATTCTGTCAAACCGAGCCCCAGCTGCACAAAGGTTTCACAGGCAGCCAGCCCTCTTTTGGCCTCCCCTGCATCCACTGGTAGCAGATGGAAATTCCTCCTGTCCCCCTCTCGTGGAGCTGGATGGAGCCCCTGCAGGGATCCGGGATATTTAACACCCTCCATAAATAAACCGATAAAGCGTGCCGGCAGGAGAACAAAGCAGCCGGGTGGGGTCAGGACAAGGGCCCGGCGGGCAGCCCTGGGCACGGGGGAGGGGTGGCACAGGGACACCCGGGAGGGTGTGTCACTGCGGGGACACACACGGGGACACCTGGGCCGGGAGGGGCTGCCCAGGCTGTCCCCACTGCAGGGACACACAGGGACACACCCAAGGACACACACAGGGACACCTGGCCTGTCCCCACTGCAGGGACATACCCAGGGACACACACAGGGACAAACAAACACACAGGGACACACAGGGACACACCCAGGGACACACACAGGGACACCTGGCCTGTCCCCACTGCAGGGACATACCCAGGGACACACACAGGGACAAACAAACACA
>JBBMKD010000085.1:6026679-6036915 GCA_037834095.1 Argya squamiceps | reverse complement strand
CAAACCTCTTCACTCACATTGGTCAGAGCAGAGGGACATCAAGAAGTCCCTCCTAGGAAAAGGAATGAATAACAAAGCTACAGCTACAAAAACATTTTTCCTATTTACAAAAAATTCCCTGGGAGAAGAATTTCAGAAAACCAAAACACCTCAGGCATGGAACCAGGGCTACACCCTCCTGTGCCACCCCCCTGTGTCACCCCCTGTGTCACCCCCCTGTGTCACCCCCTGTGTCACCCCCTGTGTCACCCAGGGGTGGCAGCCCCTCACCTCCCCTTCCTGAGCCTCCCCCTGGCAGCACTTGGATCCTGTGGGGTTTTTATTTGCACCCATGGCAGTGATGGCTGGGAGATGCTGTGTCCCACATTTCACCTGTCAGCTCGTGAGCTTTGCAGGGAGTTCATTAAACCTCCTGCTCCAAGGATCCTTCCAGGGTGACAGCTGAGGAGTGCATCTCCCAAAGCTGCTAAATTCCACGTCATTTGAGCTCTAATCTGAACCCATAATATGATTATACTCAGATACATTTTTATTTTCAGCTCCGCTTCTATTCAGGTGCATTTTTATTTTCAGCTTTGGTCCTTCACACCTATCACTGCTTTAAATCCCAGCCACTTCAGAGTAACTTTTTAATGGGAAAATCAATTTTCTCGGAGCACAATTTCATTAGCACAGAGCTCTGGTTCAGAAGGTGCCTGGTGGTAAAAAGCTGAGGAGGGGATGAGGGAAGTGCAGCTTATCCCTGAACCTTTCTCCCAGCTTGCTCTGCCCCCTGAGGAGGTGCCCAGCACAATAAATAATGACCAGCACCTCACGGGGAGGTTTTGGGCACTAAATTAAAATGAGAAGCACAAAATGTGCTCCAGGAACCCAGAGGAGCCACTGCAAAGCCAAGTTCCATAAATTTCCAATTCCTATCCCAAAATCTTCCCTGTTTCCTGCCATGCCAGCTGCTCCAAGGCCCCATTGCCATCATTTATGTGGGTTTGGGTTTTACTGACACTCGTGCAGAGCTCCTTGCTGCAAGAAAGAAGAGAATAAAAAATTACTGCCACTTTTATCAGAGGTTTAACTGTAAAACCTCAGCTGTGACTTCTGGCTGCCCCAAAGAGCCAAGCTGGGGCACCTCTGCCTTTGCATTCCTGCCTGCTGGGGTTGAATTCTGTGTTTCCAATGCCCATCTCAGCCAGGACACAAAAATCTCTAGTGATGCCCCCACGGACACAAAACTCCCCTGCTCCATCAGGGTATTGGGTTCTGTTCATCTCCTGCTCCTCCAGCACCAGGAACTCAGGGTTATGTGGCCAAAACACTTTTTTTTTGCTCCTCCCAGCTTGTCCCTGGTCATTTTGATTTTTCACACCCCTCTCCCTGCTGCATTTCCCTGTCCCACCCAGGAGCTCATCCCTTCTCTCGGGGAATGGATGCTCTAAACTGTGAAGCCATCATTTATCTCCCCAGCACAACCCCTGTAAAGATTCCAATAGATCTGTAAGCCCTGGAGTTTATTGGGATGGATGGGCACATAACTGAGGTATTATCTTAGCAGGAGCTGCTGGGGAATATGGATGGGTTTGTGTGCAGGGGAATGCTGAGATCCATCATAGCATTGGGCTGCAGAGAGCAGAGCCCTGCTGATGGATCTGTGCCATCAGAAAGGCATTTGAAACAGTTCCTTTCCATCCCCAGTGCCAGGGGGCAGGAAATCCCCAGGGAAGGGTTTTCCTGCCTCAGGCAGGTGAGGGCTGCCAGGGAATCCTTTCCTCTCTTTCCTCTATCAGGCA
Organism: Argya squamiceps; assembly: GCA_037834095.1. Taxonomy (NCBI): domain Eukaryota; kingdom Metazoa; phylum Chordata; class Aves; order Passeriformes; family Leiothrichidae; genus Argya; species Argya squamiceps. The sequence goes on along the minus strand of JBBMKD010000085.1, from coordinate 6,035,131 downwards.
CCTGCTGTTTGTAGGGAGAGAATTCAGGCACAGAAATTGGTCCAAATGAGATAAAAGTGCCTCAGTTTGAGCCCCACTTTGTGTTTCACCTTCATCCAACCTGGCCTTGGGCATTTCCAAGGCTGGGGCAGTCACAGCTCCTCTGGGCAGGGCCTCTCCACCCTCACAGGGAGGAATTCCTCCCCAAGATCCCACCCAAAACTCTTCTCTCTGTCAGTTTGAAACCATTTCCCTCGTCCTGGACTGTAAAAATTCCCTCTCCGTGTTCCTCGTGGGAAATCCCCTCAGGTACCATCAGGTGTTATTTCCCCCTGTCCTGTTCATTCTCTGTTCATCCTCTGGAGCCTTTAAATGCTCTGCTGTCCATTGATTATGGCCAGGACATTTTTATTTTATAATTTTACCTCTTCAGCCTCATCAGTGACAAAACCTCAGCCTTTCCAAACCCACCTCGACCTGTGGGATGAAAACATGCCCAGAAACTCTTGCACAGGTTGGGTTTGGAATTAATTCCATCCTCTCTTCCTCTTCCCATCTCCTGGGAATGCCAGCTTAACTCCCATCAAAAATCATGTTTTAAATCAGGGAAATGGGAAAGGTGTCAGGACTCAATGCTTGGAGAATTCCCCAAATCCCCCAGGCTGAAATTCCCACCCGAGGATCAGAGAGCTGTGAACCACTGGAGGGATGATGGAGCTTGGCAAAGCAGCATCTCCTGGGGAAAACAGATGACAAAACGTGCTGAAAAACTCCTCATTTCTGTGACACATCCAGAGCAGCCCCGTTGGATCTCAAAGAGAACACCTTGCCATGCAGCATTAACATCCCAGCACAAAATAACAGCTCTGCCTGGCAGTGCCTGGCACTTGATTTTAACAGGCCCAGAGCACATAAAAGCTGAGACAGACGGGTTTAAATCAGTCAGACACAAACCTCTGCCAGCCCTTCCCTCAGCCCTACAGGAGCTCCTTTATGATCTCATATTTTATTGACGAGGCTGACTTTGGTAAAAGCTCCCTGGTTATAAATGTGCCTCGTCTGCTCCGTCTAATCCATTAACTCATTAAAATAATTGTCTTAATTTGATTGTTAAAGTGATTAATAGGGCAAGAGTTAAAGGAAATTAATACTCCAAATTGAAGCATAACTGCAGCTGAAAAAATAACTCGGCGGGATTGATGTGGTAACAAGGTGCAGGCTCGTGCTTAATGAGCCTTGGGGAGTTAAATATAGAAAGGAGAGACAGGGGGAAAATTCCTCTGTGCAGCCTGGCTGGAATGGTTCGGGATCCAGAGCCCAAAGTTCTGTCCAGGGTTTGCCCTGGTTTGCTGTTAATTCTAATATTGGCACATCAGAGAATGGGAATAATTAATATCAGCTCCTGGTTGGTTTTTAGGAGACGTGGGAGTGCCCAGATAAAGCCCCGTGGCTGCAGGATCACTGGGTATTCCAGAATCTTTAAATTCTTGGGGAATAAACACCCAACACTCAGCTCCAAGTGTCTGGGGTAGAAAGGAAAATCTCATTTTGAATCTCTCAGCTCCAAGTGTCTGGGGTAGAAAGGAAAATCTCACTTTGAATCTCTCACAGTTTGTTTCAGTTCTGTTCACACTCGGTTTTCAGGCCCAGCTTTATCCAAATCCATTTTTTTCCTTTTATGTTTTTCCACTTGGGGATGGATTATTATTTTTTTTCCCAGGGAGGAAATGCCACACTGTAAAGTGGCAGCTGAAATTATCCCTGCAAACACTGCTGGGCTCAGGAGTCTCCTGGCATTTTCCTCCCTGGGTTAAGAGTGTTTGTTTTGCTCAGCTCAAACAGAAACTCAAAGCTCCCAGTTTGATGAGGGTGGCTCAAGGCAGCTCTTGCTTTGCACCTGGTTCTGATCTGATTTTTCCCCTCTTTTCCATAATTTTGGTGAGTTTTTGGGTTTGGATTAATCAGTCCTAGAGATTAAAACACTGGGAATGCTCTGAATGCAGCTTTGGTCTTTAGCAGAGGAAATCTTAAATTTCTTCCAATTCTCTGCTGAACCTACCACTGGTGGGTACATAAATCTGTGGGAAAAAACCCCAAACAACCCCAAAACCTGTAAAAAATTGTAAATCTATTTTACAAATAAATACAGTTGTAAAATTTACTAAATAATTTTTTTTAAAATTTAAAAACCTATAAGAAATTGTAAAAACCTGTAATAAATTGTATTTATTCTGCTGCAGGCAGAATGCACAAGTTTCTTGTCAGCCCTCTTGCTATCCAAGGTTCAGAAAAGCAGAAATAAATAGGGGCAATGAAATAAATCTTGGATTAAATGAATGTTTGGGCAGATTGCTCCACACAGATAAGGCCTAACAGGGTGGACCAAGGGTTTGCAGCCCCGGGCAAGTGGAGCAGAAAATATTGCAGAGCTCCCAGGCTGCAAACACCTGGGAACCCTGGAGAAATTGGAGATTTTATAACTCAGCTTGGACAAGCCCCTTTGAACAAGTAAATTGGATATAAAAGGGGAAAAAAAACCTGAGAGTAAAAGAAAAGCAGCAAAGCATGGGCAAGAGTGAGTGAGGCAAGGAGAGAAAACAACTCAATTTATCCCTCACCCCTGGCGTGGGCAGCAAGAGCCCCTTGCCATGAGCTTTGTATTTATTTTTAATGTTTTTCCTCTCTGCACTCCTTGATTCTCTCTGACAACAAAATCTGCCTTCCCAGATGTGCAGTGACCGAGGGAGGGAGTGAAGGCTCCGGGCAGAACTGCAGGTGCCAAAATCAGCTGAGGTTTTACCCAGAGCCCAGGTTTGTCCAGGACCACGTGAAGGAGGTGCAGGGACTGAACAAATCGGAGTGAAACCTGTGAGAAAATACCATTTGGCTCCATCCCCTGCTGGAATAGTCTGCACTAAACTGAAGGGCAGGGATTTAATATATAAATATAAATATAAATATTTTATAAATATTTATAACATATAATACATTATAATAAATATATATGTAACATATATAAATAAAATATATAAATATAAATATTTTATGTATAAATATATATAAAAATATACATAATATATTAAAATATTTATTAAAATATATAAACACATACAAATATTTATATAGACATAAAATAAATATAAAATATTTTATAGATATTTATATTTATATTTATGGTATTTATATTATATGTTTATATTTTTATATCTATATGTTTTATTTTCCCAACAACCTGAAGGTTTGAGCTGAGTTCCGGTGGGTATTTCTGGAGGACACAGAGCTGGGAACTGCTCTCACTTGGAGTCTTTGCTGTTTCGTTGTAGCAGGGCAGACTGTGAAGGGAGAGAGGAAACCCACAGCACACTCAGGCAGCAGGCAGAGTCACAGAATTAATCACTAAATGAGGTGTTTATTGCCCCAGTGGAAGGGAAGGCAGACTGAGGTCTGCAGCAAGAATAACTCGTCTCTTTTTTCGGGGCAGAGTGAGGCTGCAGAACTTCCCTGATTTCCTCTGTGGGAAGTGTCTGGGGCAGCTCGCAGGGAGCCACGTGGCAAAAACTGCTCCTGAGAACAAATCAATGCTCGCAGGAACCACCAGGAGCTGTCAGGGCTGAAACCTCGGGTTCCTAAAAGCAGACAGAACATTGCACGGGGCTGTTAATTCAATTAATGGCTTTAGTTTAACCCCCCCCGTGCTGCTGCTGGTGGGCTGGTGGAAAATCCAGATTTCAGTGGTACCAGCGAAGATTTTGGGTGTGTTTGACCTCACTCTGTGCCCTTCCCCTGCAAGGGACTGGTGGATCTGGAGCCCCAAATATATCCTGTAGTGTTTTTGCAGGCAGAGCTGGAGTTAAACAAAGTGATTAAACAAAGTGATTAAACAAAGTGATGGTTCCTAAACTGGAGCGCTCACAATGCAAATTGTAATCACCCCCTCGGGGTCCTGCAGTCACCAGCAGCTCCCTCCAGCCCCTGGGGGAGATGGAAAAGGAGAAAATGTGTTTTCCTCTGGTTCTAGATGCTCAGCAGAACTTCTTGGACTTTTGTTTCTTTAATTCCTCAAAGTGTTTAGAGACCCTTTAACATCCCTGGCTGAGGTGTTTCAGCACTCCCCTAGAAGGGGTTCTCCACGAAAAGAAAACCTGGAGAGGCAGATCTGTAATACCCTCTTCCCAAAGGCACTTCCAACAACCCATTCCTGTCCTGCTGTCTGTGCTTTGTTTCTAAAAAGGCAGAAATACCAGGGCTGGCTCAGGGCAGCTGCCAAATCCCAGCACGGACATTTTCCCACCCCTGGAAGTGTCCCAGGCCAGGCTGGATGGGGTTTGGGATGGTGGAAGGAGTCCCTGCCCTTGGCCAGAAAGAAAAGAGAAATTCCTGCCCAGGGGAGTGGGGTTCTCCTCTGCCTTTTTGATCTGTGTCTGTTTGACTCTGGGCTGGAGCAGCTGAGGTGTTTATTAACTCACAGGATCCTGTTTCTCAGGGGCCCCTGGTGGAAAATAAACCTTCCAGCTCGTTGGGAACAGGAGTTCAGTAACACAGAGAGCTTTCCACGAGCCACTGAAGATAATCAAGTTCATTCCAGGGAGGCTCTGGAGCAGCCAGAGGGAAGCAGAGCAGCAGCTCTGCCCAGCCAGAGCCCTTCAAAGAAACAGATTCATCCCAACAGCCAAAAATGGGAATTACTTCTGCTTATTTTAAGAGCAAACCCTCACTCAAATGTCATCTTCTTCAAGTGTCACCCAGAGGGATGATGACACAGACAATAATCCATCTCTGGTTTGAATTAGCCATCATACCTCACACAGCTTTTTCCTGAAGGTGGAATCTGCTGCAGCATCGGGGCTTGGCTGTGATCTGTCACTGCTCCCGGTGTCACTGAGCCACTGCACAGCTCCTGGTGACACTGTGACACCAGGGAGGGATGGCAGGGCTGGGCAGGGGCTGGCAGGCACCAGGGTGGCTGTGGATCATCCTCCTGCCAGGAATGAGGGGCATGGATGGGAATCAAACATCTCCAGCTGTTCCCATCCCCTGGGACAAGCCCTGCTCTGCTTTCTGCCCCCAGATGTGCCTCAGTCCTGCAGGGAACTCCTGCCCCTCCTGGATTTCCTCTGGCTGGGAGCTGAGAGCACAACTTCAGGGGGAAATTTTCCATGGAGGATGGAGAAAGGCTGGGAGGATGGTGCAGCCAGCTCCCAAATCACAGAATCCCAGAATACAGAATCACAGAATCCCAGAATCCCAGAATCCCAGAATACAGAATCCCAGAATCCCAGAATACAGAATCACAGAATCAATCACAGAGTCACAGAATCACCAGGTTGGAAAAGATCTCCAAAATCATCGAGTCCAACCCAGCCCCAACACCTCACATAACCCATGGCACATCCAATCCTTTTTTTAAACACATCCATGGATGTGACTCCACCACCTCCCCGGGCAGACCATTCCAGTGCTTTATCACCCTTTCAGTGAAAAACTTTTTCCTGATATCCAACCTATATTTCCCTTGGTGCAGCCTGAGACTCTGAATCCTCTGCAGTAAAACCTGCAGCTCTCAGGGTGCTAAAACAAGGCTGGGGCAGGGCAGGGCTCACAGAGCAGCCCCAAGGCTGGCTGTACTCCCAGGTGATCCTGCAAGGCCCAGAGGGGACAGGGGGAGCACAGATGGTCCCTCACAGCCCCAGGAAGGGCTGTGACATCAGTAATTCCATCAGGGAGCTCTCAGGCATAACTGGGTTAGGTGGGACCTTGTCTCCCCTGGAAGCAGCAGCAGCAGCAGAGTGCTCAGGGAGATTTGATTAGGGGCTGATGTCAGCCCATTTGCCAGGAAAAACTGGGAATTTGGGGAGTTAAACTTCCTGTGCCTGGCTGGAACAATCAAATGGACCCAGTTGTGCCCCTGTCTCTGTGAGTTTCCCTGATCTCTGTCCCCTCCACCTCCCTCCTTTGCCCCTTCTGGTGTGGGTGACATTATTGAAGTTGAAATTCAGGTTTTCCCGCCCTGGCAGCTCCTGCTGTTGGGGTTTTCCATGCAGGAAAACCATCTCATCCCTGGGTGATGGGATCCAGCCTCCTCCAGCAGCAGGTGGAGGTTCTGGATCTGTCACCTGGCATAACATAAAAAAAAATAACGTTTGCCCGAGGTTTTTCTGGTTTTAAATGCCCTGTAATCCAAAGGGCAGCTCACTGCCAGCTCCTGCTAGAGATAAGAGTTTTAGCATTTCCCTGACAGGCCTGTGACATCCCAGGGAACACCAGACAAGGCAATTTGTTAATCTGCCAGCACTGGCATTAAGTATCCCCCTTTGTGTGCTGACAACGCATTAGCAACAAGTCAGACCTGGGAACTGTTTTCCTCCTGAAACGCCAAAAATTTTGTGTATAATTCATTTCCTCGCCAAAATGGGAACTCAAGGCCACATGAAAATCATAAAATGGAATCTGTGGGAAGTGCCTGAACCCTTCAAGGCAGTTTGGTGCCCACTCCAAGCCCCCTTTGGCTCTAAAACAACTGCAGAGGGAACAACTTCAAAGCTGGGGAAGGGTCAGCATGGGATCTCTGGGAGTTGGAGCAGGAATTTGGGATTTTTTTCCTCTTTTTTCCCCTCTTGTTTGCCCCCAGGTTGTGTTTGCAGAGCTCAGGGGCTGACAGCAGCTCCTGGAAGCTCTGGAAAAGGGGAGGAGCTCTGGCTGTGCCATTTGATGTTTCCATCAGCTCCCAGAGGTGATTATGGGCTGGTGAGGAGCAGGGAATAATGCACTGGAGAGGCTCCTGGTGAAAAAAGCTCTTTCTAAAGGTTTTCTGCTCCTCTGGCACTGCCTGAAAACTTCCTGGCTGGTTTGAGACCAGGGGGGACATTGACAGGGACATTTACAAACACTGCTCTGCCCCTGCTTTGGGCAGCTGGAGGGGAAAATTATGTGGGAAAGGTTTGGGAATTGGAGGATTTATTTGCTCTGCTCTGGAAGTGACGTTCAGAAAGGTGAATATCTGAGGGGTGGGGTCTGCACACTGCTGAGCACCAGCTTAGCACAAAAAGAGTCCCTTGTTCTGCCTGGGATGCTTCTGGATTTTCAGCTCACCTGGAATTCCCCTGGATTTTCAGCCCACCTGGATTTTATTCCAAGGAACATTTTATTCCAAGGAACATTTTGTTCCACCCTGCATGGTGACACTGCTGCCCTCCCAGGCAAACCCAACTGGACCAAAACTCTCCTCCTGTCTCAAAGGTTCAGCCACAAATGTGTGTGTTTATCACTCCCATGTGTAAATCCCAGAAGGAAAACCTTGTTTTCCAGCTGTTTGGGAAGGCTAAATGTCTCTTTTCCATTGTCAGGATTATTTTCCCCCTCCTTAAGGCTTTGAAATGAAGGGCTCAAACAGAGAAGGAAACGTGGCAGAGATAAATTTCAGAGGGGAGCAGGATTTGTGATGCTGAAGGTGCCATCAAACCCCTGCCCTTTCTATTTGCAGGCAACACAGGCTTTTTTTTCCCTCTTTAAATATCACTTCAAGAGCATCAGCTGTGCCCTGCCTGCAGCCAGCAGAGCCCCTGGAAAGGGGAGAACTCTGGGCACAAAAGGAAAAGGATCTCTTGCTTATTTTTGTCCCCACCTGGCAGTGTTATTTATTATCAGCTGCTTGCAGGTACACAGGCAGCCTCCCCCCGGGGCTGGAGAGACAGAGATGAGTTCACTCAGCTGCTGCTGTCTCTGCTGCACTCTAAAATTAGACGTTGTCTCCCTGGATGCTGTGTTTGGATGCAAAGGAGTGTCAAGGATTTCTCTCTCTCTTTTTCTCTATAATCTACATTTAGAGGGTGGGAGCTGCTCAGGTTTTTTGACAGAAATGGGAGGAAAAATGTGGGGGAAAAGAAGGTGGCAGTGGCAGATCCATCCCCAGCAGGCTTGGGGCCAGCCCTGCTGGCAGGTGCTAAATCAGGGAGGCAGTGGAGCAGCTCCCATCCCCTGCCAGGGAGCGCAGCCACCAGCAGGGACAGGAAAACAGCAAACACGGGGATTAGGGCAAGGCTGGGCACGGGGGGAGCAGGAAAACCTGCTGCTCAGGGAAGACAAACGGGGCAGCAGCAGGAATTGCTGTGGAGGGAGCACAGATGGACACAGGGGAAATTCTGCTTCATCTCCATCCGCTGTGGACCAGCCCTGACTTTGCTCAGCCCCTCTGGTTGTGCAAACCTTTCCCTTTCAGAATAAAGCTGAATTCACCTGTCATTTGCCACTGTGCACGCAGAGAAATTCCCCACACGCCAATTTCCTTGCAGAAAGCTTGGGAGGTAATTAATTTTAAAATAAAATAAAATAAAATAAAATAAAATAAAATAAAATAATTCCAATACAATATCATATAATACAATAAAATACAATAAAATAAAATAAAATAAAATAAAATAATTCCAATACAATACAATACAAAATAAAATAAAATAAAATATTACAATATAATAAT
>JBBMKD010000085.1:5991326-6018614 GCA_037834095.1 Argya squamiceps | reverse complement strand
CAATGTAATGTAATGCAATATCATGTAATGTAATATATGATATGATATGATATAATATAATGTAATATATTATATTATATTATATTATATTATATTATATTATATTATATTATATTATATTATATTATTTATAACATAATATAATATAATTAATATAATAAAATATAAAATATAATCTATTATATTGCCATTAAAACAGATTGGAATAAAGCACCATCCCCAAAGGAGACAAATTTGAAGCCAAGCAGTGGCAAGGAGACACTTCTTTCCCTCTATCCCCTGTGGGGATGTGGGTCAGCAGCAAAAGGAGAAGAACAGACCCAGCCCAGCCCCAAAGTCCCATCCAACAGCAGCATCTCTCCCACATAAAAAATTAGAAAATGAAACACTCAGGAGATGCTGCAAACCCAGCAAGGGGGGCTCAAATGATGTAACAGAAAGAATGAGGCAAAAAGAATAAAAAAGCAGCTTGGTGACAAACGAGGCACTTCAGTGCTGTGGGATTTTCTCTAGTCCATCACAGCCAGTGTGAGCCTCCAAAAAAAGGCAAATACTGCAAGGAACACCGTGGAAAAACATCACAGCAGCACCACCTTTACCTCCCTAACCAAAAACCTCCAGGTTTGCTCTTCCCCTGACAATGCTTCCCACCTCTGTTGTCAGCCCCCAGTTTTATGGGCTCTGGCTTATGGATGTTTATCACATATATATATATATATTTATACAGAGATATATATATACATATATATATATAGCTTTTTCTCTAGATTTACAGGCAAGGGTGTTTTTCACAGCAGCCAGGCTCCCAGTTGTTGGATTTTTTGCAGGAGCCATGAGGAAGGAGAACCTTTAAATCACCAGGAAGCTCTGACAATGCAGACCCAACTGTGCAAGATTGCTTTTAAAAAGCACTTACTTTTTATGGCCTAATTTAAGGCGACATTGAACGTTCTGAGGAAAAACCTCCCTGTTCCTCCAAGGGTCCTGCCCTGCTAAAGTGTCTGCAAGTCCTTTCCTGCATTAATTCCAAGCCAAACGTCCTGTGAGCCTCTTGGAGCTGCACCAAATGGGTGAGATTTAAAGTGACCATTGATGACAAATCATCTGGCTGGGTGTGGAATGAATCCTGCAGGGCTCTGCTGCCCAGGGTTGCTTCTATTTTATATTTTATTTTATTTTATTTTATTTTATTTTATTTTATTTTATTTTATTTCATTTCATTTCATTTCATTTCTTTTTATTTCATTATTTTATTTATTTATTTATTTTATTTTATTTCACCCCCCCATCAGTGCTGCTCTCGTTTGTCCTATAACTGCTACAAGGGAGGGCTCTGCTGGTGGGGAATGATGGGCAAATAAAGGCTTTAAAGATCCCAAAATTCAGCCAAGGAGCCACAGCAAAGCAAATCACCTCTAAATGCTTCAGGAGCAAAAAACCAAGCTCAGTGCTGCACACAGGGGTTGGCTATGCCCAAACCATTGGAGGGAATATTTGGCTTTGCAGGTGTTGGACAAGGAGCAACGTGATTAAAGATATGGGAATTAAACCATCCTCCCCTTTTATAAGGGACCTTTTATAAGGTCTTGAATTGAGGTTTTTTACCCTGTTTTCCAAGTTGGAAAACATGGGGGCAGAGGACTTCCCATGGATTCCCATGGATTGAAGGCAATCCCTCAGGCAGGGATTGAACCTGCAGAGCCTGACCCTAAAGGAGAAGCCCCTAAAGTTCTCTCTCTAAAGGAGAACATGATGGAAAAGTGATTTTCCAGCTCTGCAGAGAGGGGTCATTTCTTTCCTTCCCTCTGAGGGAGGAGAGGCCCTGGCACAGGTTCCCAGAGAAGGTTTTTATCCTCTGGAATTGCCCAAGGCCAGGCTGGACGGAGCTCTGAGCAGTTTGGTGGGAGCTGTCCCTGCCCCGGGGGATCACCTGGGTGCCTCCTGTGCCTGATGCCAGCTGGAATTCCTGTCACCTGCACAACAAATTCTCCCACTCTGCCCTGGGAGCATCCTCACCTTGTAAGAGGAGTCCTCACTGGAGCTGGAGGGATGTTTTTTGCTCCTGGAGCATTTAGAGGAGCATGGGAAGTGTTTTCCAAGGGAATAAATCAAAGCTCTGCCTGGAGCTTGGCACCAGCCCCTCCTTGGCAGGAGTGGGAAGGGCTGGACTCATCAGCAGCACTTCCAGCCAGGAATCCAGATGGGATGTGAGGCAAAAGCCTGGTGGGAGATGTGTTTAAGGCTCACTCTACAGGAAAGGTGCATCTGGTTTTGCCTTCAAGGTGTACCTTGACTTCACCTGTCTCTGCAGCTGGACCAGCCCCCCTGCCCAGCAGATCCTGGGTTTTGGTCCAAGGGAGGCTCCCCACAGGGAGGCAGACATCTGCTGAGCATTTGCACATGTGCTAAAAAGGGAAGGCAGCACTCTCCTGCCCTCCAAAAGCAAATCCAGACTGTTGGAGGGTAAAGCAGGAGGGATGAGCAGGGATAGAATTATTAATGACATGTTTGTCATTAATACCAGTGCACAGAGGGAGGAACATGCATCTTCCAGCACTGCCAGCACTAAACCAGCTTTAGAAGGGAGGAGGCTGCAGAAACTTCCCTTTTCTGCCCCATAAAAAACCCCATTTTCGGCCCAATCTGATGCAGAGCTGGCCAAGACACAAACCCCTACACAAGGTCGTGGGTATCACAAACCCTTCCAGCACTGGAGCAGCCTCTCTGCCCAAATCTGAGGATTTCTTTATCTGGATGGGGTTGGAGGGACAGGGATTGTCCAGCACCAGAGCAAAAGGGGGTTTGTGGGGCTGGGGGTGCTCCCAGCACCTGCCAGGGCCAGGGGGATTTGGGGTGCTGCACTGGCCACATCACCAAAGCCCAGAGCAGTGCCACCCCAGGGCTCATCACTCACCCAGTGATGGTCCAGCACAGCCAGAGCTGGGAGCAAATTGCCTTTCCTTATCTCTAGCACAACATTTAATGCACACAATGCATAATCCAACAGGCTGGGAAGGCCAGGGCGGGGGGCTCTGCAGCACAATCCCCCTGGAGACTGAGCTGGGTGGATGGAAACACAACCCCCACCTCCTCCTCTGCCACTCCCTGCCCAGTCCCAGCTGGTGGTGACTATTTCCCCCAAATTCCCTTGCAGGAGCAGCTCTGCCAAGCACCCAGGAGCGCTGGGCTCTGTTTGAGCCTCCCCATCTGATTAGATTTATGCAAATTCCTGTATTTATTAGCATAACAGGAAGATTGTTCTGCTGCCTGGGAAGAAACGAGCCCCTTTATTCCAATAGATGTGTCAGCTCTGGAGCAGTTAATAAGATCTATTTGTAATCCATAGGTAGGCAGGGTAAAAGCAGGATAACTCAGCACTTCCACTGGCACAGGAGCTGCTGGGAATATGGGTGTAATTATTAGGAGAGATATTTAAATACTCTTCAGGGTAATTCTGGAGAGTGCAAGGGAAGCCAAACACGCTGAAAAAAATTCTCATTTTAGCTTCAGCTGTTGGCTGCAGGAGCCAGCAGGGAGGTGATGCCCCAGCCAGAGCCACCCCAGCACAGTGGAGAAGGTCCCTGGGGTGAGGAGGAGGAGGAGGGGAGAGCTGGCAGAGCACCCACAGCCCAAGGAACAGAGTCTCAAGGACCTTTTTAGGCTAAATTCACCTGTTTTCCTTGGTTTCAGGACTTGGGGGCATCAGAAAGTTGGATTAAAGTTGGGTTGGCCACAAGAGCAGCCGCAGCTGCTGTCCCCAGGTTTTGGTTTTATTTAGAATTGTGGAATCACAGCTGGAAGGGACCCACAAGGACCACCCAACTCCTGGCCCTGCACAGGGCAGCCCCAAGAATTTAACTTGCTTTTTGTCAGCCTGTGAAGCCTGCAAGTAAATCCCACCCTGATTTATTTGGTGGGGAGAGAGTTCTGAGAATCCTGTGCATCATGACCAGGACCCCAAGGAGGATCCAGGAATTCCAAATGCAGATTCCAGCACTCAACACTTCCCACCACAGCAGAGTGTCCAGGCCCTGTGGTGGACACCAGAATTGCTGCTTTCATTAGTCCCTAATTAGCAATGAAACCGTGTTTGCAACCTGTTAAAATGCCCACTCAGGCTGGGGGGAGCAAACATTGGCCCATCTGCCAAGAGGTTTTGCAGCAGACGTTTATCCAAATAGAGAAATCAGCCTGCTATTCACATCTGATTAACAAACACAGCCTCTAATTAGCCCATGTGATTAAGATTCATTTGAGGAGTCACTTCAGCACATCCATTACACCATCACTGCTTTGGTGATGGGAGAGGAGTGGTCCTGCCTGGCTCCAGCTCTGAGGGAGGAAAAGCAGAAATGTTTATGGCCACGTTCAGAACAAAGGGTCAAACCACTGCTGGGGCAACATTCCACGGGGTTTTTCCCTCGAGGAGATTGTTTTAGAGGAGTTGTAGCCCAGACAGAACATTGTGGGGGAAAAAATTTGCTATTTTTTTACCAGCCCACCAACACTGCCTGTGCTGGATCCAAAACCTGACTCTTCCAGCACAAGGAGAAACCCCTCAGGACTGAGGAAAGACCCTCCCAGCCCCAACTGCTGAATTTCCCTGTCAGAACCTCCCCTGAGCACCATCCATGCACCTCTGCAGCTCTCTCAGAGGGTTCCACTGCTGGGAAAGTTGTTGCCTGAGCCTTGCTAAATAACACTTTGCCTCTTGCTCCGCTGCAACAATTGGCACAATCAGCGTGATTTGTAACGTGGCCTGTCCCCTGAATCTCACAGTTATTAACCTGAACAATGTCAATGAGCTGCTGCAGTAATTGAGCAGCAGCAAATTAAGGCTTGACGTAATTATTAAGGGCTGCTTAGTGCACAGGAATATATTAATATCAAGTTATTGATGCCAGCAGAGTGGGGGCTTGGGAGGAGAGGAGAATTCAGAGTGACTGCAGTGAGGGAATAAACCTGGGCAGCCCCAAATGCCAACAGCTGTTGGAATATCAGTTCCAGTTTCCATATTTATGGAGCACTGAGCAATCCCAGCAATCTGAATTCCCAATTATTGCCCTGTTTCCCTCCCAGATAAGGGGCTTTGCCAGCCAAGGGAAGGGGGAAAAGTCAAATTTCACGGGGTTTTAAGCAATTTCAAGATTTTTTGTTTGGAATTTCAATTCAGTCCCAGCCTATTCCAAGGCTGTGAGGAGATAAAATGGGAAAACATCACATCCAGCCTGTTCCTGCACAAAGGCACAGCCTGATGTGCTTTCTTTAACTGAGTCACTGGGGGACTGTTGCTGTTGTTTTCATGAGCATTATGTGTGCCATTAACGTCTTTACTTTAATTAAACCCATATTGAAATCCAAACCAAACATTCCAAAGTGGCTAAAAACCCATTAAAGAAACACCCCAACCTTGGAATGGAGAGAAGAGCTGAAACATCACAAATGATGGGATGTGAATGAGAAATTCCATAACGGCTCCTTAAAAAAAAAAAAAAAAATCCCAATTACCTGGAAGGATTTTTGGAGCTGCACCTGCACCAACAGGACAATCTGCTCTGTCAGCTGTACATGAAATAATATAAGCACCAAAAAAAACCCTCTTTTCACTGCTTCAGTCTGCAAAGGATCACCTGAGTTGTTTCCAAAGCATTCAAACTGAGCTAAAGGAAAAGAACAATAAAGTGGAGAAAAGGAATGTTCTGGGGGGGAAACGTGTTAAGAGCTTGTTGCTTCTGCTAAACACTAATCTGGATTTCCTCAGTATTTCACTGCTCCTGCAGATGAGTTACCTATTCCTCCAGGCCTGCTATTTTAAAAGCTGTTTTATTTTTCTGGCGATAATTTCTGTGTCCAATCCCCCCTCCCAGTTTCAGAGTGGTGATAGTGGCTGCAGGAAAGCGAGAGGCAATTTCTCACCTGCCCGATGTGATTCTGCTATCTCCACTTGGAGCACAAAATCTCCCATTACCTCCTCCCTGCAGAGCATGCAAAAAATAAGAAATAAAACCTCCCCTCGCTTCATTTCCCAGGCAGGGAGATGTGATATCAGCCAGAAGGAAAATATCCATGCAAATATTCCTTCCCTGTGTTTTTAAGGTTCTCCTTTCCCCACAAAAACACAACGTTTAAGCTGCTGCTGGCCCTCCTGGAGGAGCCTCCCTTTGCTGCTGGTGAGGGTTGTTGTCACTGCCAGACACTAAAGATCCTTTTTAAATCTGTTTGGTCTGGGATGGGGATTATTCCTTTCCCTTTCCACAGGAATAAGGGAATTGTTTTCTTTCCTGCAGGGTTCCGTGGCATGAACTGACAGAGGAGAGATCCAAAGGGCAAGGGAGGGAAGGCTAAGCCAGGAATCTCAGCTGGATTTTGAGAATAGAAACATTTTTCCAGCTGCTCAGGTGGAAACTACTTTTCTCTGCAGCCTTTGTGGGTCCTGAGCATCATCAGGGTCTCTGTGAGAGCAGATCCTTCAGGGATTCCTGCTCCTCCCTCCCTGGAAACCATCCCAGCTCTCCTCTTCTCCCCTTTTCCCTGCCCTACTGCCCTTAACAGGACTGCTGCTGCTTTTGAAGTTCAAATTAAAATCCCCTCTCAGGTCTGATGGCAAAGAAACCCTGGCAGGAGGGTCCAAACACGGCGTGGAGCTGCTCAGGTGGGAGGGGGTTGGGGTGAGCTCTCCATCAGAGCTGTGGTGGTTTTATCTGCCACGGGAGCCAAGCCTGGCTCCTGACAAATCTTATTTGCAGGGCAAGTGAGTGGGCCCTGGGAATGGAGAAAACTGGGCTGAAGAGGAAATTTGGGAAATGCTTCTTTCCTTCCCTTTTGACCCTGGCGAGGTTCTTCATCACCCCTGCCAAACATGCTGTTAAATGGCTGTGATGAACTAACAGAGTTAAAATAATTTGGGAAAACAATGGGCATTTCCAAGGCAATTCATCAGCAGGAATATTCCCTCCTCTGCCCTGGAGGAGGAGGAACAACGTGGAAGTCCAAGCACAGCCCAGGCAGGACTGCTCACACTCCTGCTGCCACATCTTCCCTTTCCTTGGGACAGAACCCTGCTCCAGGCTCCCAGGGAAACAATTAATGTGAGGAAATAAGGAATCCAACAGCTGTCAAAGGAGATTTCTGTGCTGTGAGTAATCAGGGTGGCAGCTGCCTATGGTCCCTGTCAGGTGGGATGGAGATTTATTGTCAGAAAAAGGCTGTTATAAAAATGCAGATTTCGGGGTGGCATTTGGAACTTTTCCCAAAGTTCTCCCTATCTAATAGAGGAAATATTAGGAAATGGAGGCATCAGGGGTTAATCCAAAGGGATAGCAGAGGGTGCTCTGGGGATGATGAACAGGGAGATGCTGCTCTCAGAGCCCCCCAAAAGAGGGGCAGAGGCTGCAGCTGGAGCCAGCTCAGTCTCCAAAACCAGGCCTTTGGGAAGAGCCAGCAGATGGGTTTGAACAGACCTAGGGAGAGGTGCTGAGAGTTTCTAATTATGGGGAAAAGGAATTGTCTGCCATGAGCTCCCTCCATGATCTCATCCCGAGGAAACGGCCAAAAAACACCCAGGCACCCTGGCTCAGAGAGGAGAGCATTGTTCCCTGGCAAAGGGAGGGGTGAGCAGCAGGTCAAGCATGAAAATGTGCTGGAAAATCCCCCCCAGGCCCCAGCAGCCTCCCCTGGGTGTCCTCCCAAAAAATCCCCAGCCAGCCCGGGGCCAGCAGCAGCTCCAGGTGATTCCCCTGGCTGGGACCTGCTCAGGCTCAGGCTCAGGCTCAGGCTCAGGCTCAGGCTCAGGCTGGCTCCTCTCAGGCAGGGAGGGCAGTGCTGGCCCTAATCAAGGCTGACACGGCAATTTTCTCCATCATGTCACTTGTCACCGGGGCCAGCAGCCTCCCCTGCCAGCCCAGGGCTTCCCTGGGAGCCTCCCCGAGACCTGCTGAGGAGAAATAAATCCATTGTGGAGCCCAGCAGCTGCCCCAGGAGAGGACGAGCTGCTCTGCACAGCCTGGGCTGAGGGTCAGGGTGGGGAAGGGCCCATGCTGGGCATCACAAGGATTTCCTCACTCTCCTGGCTGGCTGCTGACAGCCTCCCTCGGGGTGGAAGTGTTGGGAAAAAATAATCCACCAACGCCAGAGGTTTATGTCCAAAAAGGAGACAGAGGAGTCCTTTGACTTTATGCCAATAAAGGGACAGGCCACGGGGCATTTTTCCTGGGGTCTCTCAAATTTTGTCCTATTTAGCCCAATTCCCCCACCCCATTTCCCTTTCCCCATTGGCTGAGGAACTTGAGAGGTTCAGACTTCCCAGAGTGCCCAATACCTAAAATTCCCCTTTAATCCATAACCCCCCTTTTAATTTTTAATTCTTATGAAATTTATGGGGTTTCCCCATTGTTTCTTTCATCTTTTATCCAATTTCATTTATCAGCCAACCTACAGTTTGTTTGTAAAGGCAAATATCTCCTTTTCCATTCATCAATCAGTGGGATCCTTCCCATTATTTCTTTTATCTCTCAGTGCTGGTTTTATCTGCCAGCAGACCCAGAGTTTGTTTGTAAAGACAAATCTGTCATTCCTCTCAAAAGGGACCTGGATGAGCACTGGGGGGTGTCACCCACTGGGAATGGCACTGGCACCTCTCTGTCCCTGTCCCCAGGGTGCTGGGTGTGGATTTCTGCACAAACCAGCTTTGGTTTGTCCCCTTCCCCAGCCCTGGTTACAGCACAGACATCCCTGCTCCTGCTCAAGGAGAAAAGACAAAGCTGGTGGAAAGCACAAGGCAAAGGGTCCTGTGGGATATGGAACCAGCCCAGGCTCTGAGTGATGCTCTGTTCTGAGCACATGGGCCAAGAGATCCCACTCAGAACTCGCTCTGAATTCTCCCAGGCCCACTCATCAAAACAGATCTTCTCACCCCCCTTTGTGTTCTTTCCTTGCATCTGTTGTTTTCAGGGGAAAAACAAGAGTTGTACAGGAATTCCACATTTTAGAAACCTCTCCTGGAGTGAGGCAGCTGAAGGATTCAGAGCCCTGGTTTCCAGGGATGTGTTTTGGCCGGGTGCAGGAGGGCTGGTGCTGATGTCAGGGGAATTAAGGTTTAATTTTCCTTATTCTTCTCAGGATGCACTCCCTGACCCCACGAGCCGCTCGCCACCTTCGTGAGTGCCCTCTGTGGGCAGCTCTCCAAATCAATTAACGTGATTGTCTCCCTCCTCAGGGCCATAAAATCACAACATTTACAAGAAATACGTGGGGCTCTGCAGATTGCCATGGGAGTGTGGCCGGGATGGAGAGCAGTTCCATCAGGCACCCCAATAAAACACCTTTCTCTTTGCTTCAACAGGTGTTGTTTGCCTAAATGTCACAGGGAGGGGACAAACATGGTGGTTTTCACTTTAATTCTCCTGAGATACACTGGAAGGAGAAATTATAAACAGCTTTTTAATATGTTGGAATGGTTTAGGTTGGGAGGGCCCTTAAAGCTCATCTCAACCTTGGGCACCTCCCATTAAAACACCTTTGTCTTTGCTTCAAGAAGAGTTATTTGCCTAAATATCATGAGGAGGGGGCAAACACGGTGGTTTTCACATTAATTCTTCTCAGATACATTGGAAGAGGAAATTACAAAGAGCTTTTTAATATGTTGGAATGGTTTAGGTTGGGAGGGGCTTTAAGCTCACCTCATCCCAACCTTGTACCCCTCCCGTTAAAATACCTTTCTCTCTGCTTCAAGAACTGTTTTTTGCCTGAATGTCACAGGGAGGGGACAAACAAGGTGGTTTTTCCATTAATTCTTCTCAGATGCATTGGAAAAGGAAATCACAAACAGCTTTTTAATGTGATGGAACTTTAAAGCTCATCTCATCCCAACCTTGGGCACCGCCTGGAGCATCTCATTCCAACCTGGGCTGGACACTTCCAGGGATGGGGCAGCCCCAGCTCCTCTGGGCACCCTGTTGTGTTCATTGTCACCAATTTGGGAGCCCAAACAGGGCAGCCCAGCTCTGCCAGGAGCAGGGGAGCAGCAGGGAGTGTCCACGAGCTGCTGCAGCTCCTGCACGCGTTGCTCCCATTCAGCTTTTATTCTCTGAGCATAAATACCCTGAAGGGCCTGCAATGATGGTTAAATTGTGCAATGTAAATTAAAAGCAGGAAGAAAGAGCAGGAGGCAGAGAGACAGGCTGGCTCTGCAGGCAGGACTGAGATCAGCCATCCCAGGGGTGGCTTTGAGAGCTCCTCCTGCATCACTGCACCTCATTTTTCCATTGGTGGGCCGAGGGAATGAGAAATTCTTCCCCCAAACCTTTAGTCTACCTAAATCATGTTTTGCAGTAAAATCTGTGGTACATCCCTCTCAAAGGCTCATCTCTTGTGTGTGGCCATCCAATGACACACAGCCCTGGCGTCGTCCCTGGCTCCTTCCTGACTCATCTTTAGCTCTGGATAATTGGATCAAACACCAAAAACTCCCCGTGCAGAGTTCGTGGCATCATTAAACCTCCAGGCAGGGGGATTATCACCAGCAGGTGGTTTTAATTTGCTGCAGCAGCCAGCAAAGGTAAAAGCAACACGGATGTGTTTGGAATCCTCGGCGTGGGAGGAACAAACTGAGGGACAGAAAGCATTAAAGGACAAAAATTAAGGAAAAAAACAACCCCAAAAAAACCCCAAACCAAAAAATAAAAAGCCTGGGGTGTTTGGGATTTTTGTATCTGAATGTTTAAGGTTTAAATGGAACAATGAAGTGATGCTCTGAAGTTCTGTGCCAGTTTGTGACAGGAACATTGCAGTCATCTGAACTCAGCAGAGATCCCAGGAATCCTCCTGCTGGATTGCTAAGCAACCCCATCCTCAGCTCTGTGCCTCCCTAACATCCCTCAGCCCCACCTCAGGATCAGCTGCAGAGACCAAACCCCTGATTTAGGGAGAAGGTCAGAGAAATACAAATGTGATTTTGTAGTTTTTCAGGAGGGCTGCTGATGGGATGGGCTGAGAGCCTTTGGCACTCACAAGTTTTCCTCCTCACTGCTCAGTGCTAGAAGCTTTTAGGATTCTCAGGTTCCAATAAGGAAAGGAAAGGTTGGTTTTAATTGCCAAGTGGAGGAACTAATTTTCTTCTTGGATCGTTTCCCCTCTGTGCCAGAGCAGCACCACCCTTCCCTCCTCCACCCCTCACGGGGAAGGGTTTTTTCTCAATATCCCCTCAAAACCTCCTGCCTGGCCCTTTGCAGCCACTGCACATCCCTGTGAAAACTCCCTCTCCATCTTTCCTGCAGGCCCCAGTGCCTCACACCTGAGGAATTCTGTACCAGCGTGGCCTAAATCAGTTCTGAGGCTGCTTCCCACAGCATCAGGTGTGCCCAGAGGGTGGAAAAGTGGCTGTAAAAGTGGGACACTCCTCGTCTGGGCCATCAGAGACCTGAGTGAGTGTCACATTAACAAGGTCAGAGGGGGCGAGCTCCATTTCCTGTGATTATATTTGTCCTTACAACACGGGAAATTCAGCTTGATGCTGTTCTCCAAATTGATTCCCAGCTGACTTGCTTTGAATGGGAGCTATAAAGTGAGATGAGAGCACCCACACTCCCCTGAGCACCAATGGAACAACACTGCTGGGAAATTTCACCTTTAAATAAATCATGCCCAGCTTCCAGTACACAGGAAAGCCATCAATCCCTGCATAATCCTTCTTCCCCTGCCCCTGGGGTGATCCTCCTTCTGGAAAGCACAGCAGGCAAAGGGTTAAGGGCAGAAGAGCAATGGCAAACAGGGAACTGGGGGGAATTCTTTGGGCTGGTGAAGTGCAAAAGGGAAAATCCATCACTGTGTGTGTGCATCCCAGGCAGGCCCTGTGCTGGAAACACAACTGCAGTTAGCCCAGGGATTAATTTAATTCCCAGGTATCATCTTTTATTTCAGAGGGAAAACAAGGGGAGGTGGGGAGGGGGGGGAAGAGAAATCAATGTGAACATTTTCCTCCTAATATTGTCAGACAAGTGCAGTAACCATGGCAACAGGAGGAGCAGCAGCTCTGGGGTTGTGTGTGTCTGGTAAACACATTCCCTGGGTTTTCCATTCCTCCTGGTGCTCAGCAGAATGTTTGTGCTGAGCCCTGGCACCATCAGTTCTCACCCTGATACCACCCAGGGCCACATCTCCGGGCTGGCTGCACAGCACAGGCACCAAATGTGGGAATGGCAAAGGTTCCCTGTGGGGAAAACAAACACAGAGCCCTCCAAATATTCCTGGGGGGTGATGGTGGGGTCTGCTCCCCCTGTGCTGTCCTGAGCCCTGAGTTAGAGCTCTTAGAATTCAAGATTTGGGCCCAGTCCTCATCCACGCTGAATTTTGGTGGGTTTGGAGCTCTCCACAGCAAAGATTTGGGCTCAGTCCTCATCCACACTGAATTTTGGTGTGTTTGGAGCTCTTCACAGCCAAGATTTGGGCTCAGTCCTCATCCACGATGAATTTTGGTGTGTTTGGAGCTCTCCACAGCCAAGATTTGGACCCAGTCCTCATCCATTCTGAGTTTTGGTGGGTTTGGAGCTCTCCACAGACAACATTTAGGCCCAGTCCTTGTCCACACTCAATTTTGGTAGGTTTGGAGCTCTCCACAGCCAAGATTTGGCCTCACTCCTTGTCCATACCAGGTTTTGGTGAATTTGGAGCTTTCCTCCCAAGGGCTGGTGCCTGATTTCTGAGCTGGAAGAGCCTTTTTTTGATCCCTGCTGTTCATGTGCACCCTGAGCAGGCCCACCTGAGCTGGGAGCCATCAAAAGCAGGGCAGTTCACACATCAGAGCTTTGTATGTCCTCTCAGCACAAACCCTGACAAAAACCAACCTATTTCAATATTTTCCTGCTCTCCAGCTCTCCTCAGGCCTGCTCTCACTGCTGGAAAGGAGGAAAAGCTGATGCCTGGTGTGGAGTGAGAGGAGAACTTGGACAATTCAAGAGCAAAGGGGTTGTTCTGTGCTGAAAGCACTGGAGTGGATGAAAAGAAATATTTTGCTGTGTGGCCCCTGTGTGGGTGTTTTCCCAAGGAATGTGTAAATCAGTGCTGCCTCCACGGGAGTGCTCACCCTCAGCCCCCTCAAGAACCCCAGGCCTGGTCATTTCCTTGCTGCTTGAACATCTTTGTTTTATTCAGGAGCTTTCCAGGCTCCAGGCTCCATTCCATGCCGATCTCCCAAACACATCTGCCAAGTTTTATGCTTGGGGTCAAGGCAGGAGGAAAAGAAATTTGAGCAACGTGCAAGCCTGCCTGAAAACCCAGACTGAACAGCTCCCAGATGGAGATTTTGTCCAAGTTTCTTCCCCTTTCAGCCACTGGGTGCAATCAAGACATGGCCTCGTTTCAAAGGCAGCTTTTCCTCACGTTTTTCTGCTTTTTATTTTCTGGAATCAGTCTGGTGCTGAAGGAAACTTGAACAGCTTCTGCTGCTCTGCTCAGAGCCCTGAACCTCAGCAGAAGTTCACCGAATGCAGCAGGAAAAGACTCAGGAACAACTGGTTTTATGAGGGGAAGGAAACAGGGAGATTTCTGCTTTGTCTAATAATCGAATTACTGCAACTGGGCCTGTTACCACTGCCTTGATAATTTTGACAAGCAGCTTTGGGAATCAGGAAATTCAGCTGCACACCTGAAATGTGCTGCTCATTTTACAAAAAAAAAAGAGACTTCTGAGGGATCCTGGTTGATTACAAAGCAGAAATACACTTTTTTTCTTATCGGTTTCTTTTTTTTTTTTCTTTCAGAATGCACATTTTTATCTCGGGAAACCCATTGAGAAAAAAATCAAATCTGGGGCATGAATAATAGCAGGCTGCAAAAAGGCTGCAAAAAGAGCGAGCTGGGCTGTGGGCCCCGTGCAAGGTTTACTAAAAAGCTTCAATTCCCTGTTTTGTTCCTCCATTTCACATTAAAAATAAAGCCTCTTGCTGAACAGATTTCCCCAGAGGCAACATCCTCTGAAGGTCTCCTGCCTCTTGCAGTGAAATCTCTGCTTGTCTCGGTGCTGAGGCTCTGCCTGTGTTTTACAGCAGCCAACAAAGAGAGATTTGGGGTTGTTTGTCCATCCCGCACTGGCATAAACACATCGGGGTCAGGACAGGGGGAAGGAGCCAGCAGGGAGTGAAAAGGAAATGGTTTCTAGATGGTTTTATACATCCCTGTGATACTTTAAAGCTTTCTGGACAGTGCCCAAGGCAGGAAAAGCAGCATTTTTGCCCATCTGGGTGGCCCAGCTGAGCTGCTGATGGGAGTTTTAGGGATTGGGGAGGGACCAGGATTGGTGGCACTTCTGGGAAGGGGCTGGGACAGGGACAGGAGCTGGGCTGTGCCTGCAAATCCCCCTCTGGAAGTGGATCTGGGCTTGGGCAGCCACGTGGAAAGAGGGAGTGAAGGAAAAGTCTCCTGTCAAGCCTCTGAGGTTCCCTCGTCACCAAAGAGCAGGAACTTCCCGGGTGTTGATCCTGCCCTGCTGGAATTCCCAAGTGCAGACAGAGCCTGGCTGAGCTGTCAAACCACCTGGAGGACGCTCTGGCCTGATCCACCCTCCTGGCATTTATTTCTCCCCTCTCCCAGTTCCCCCTGTTGGATTTAAGACCTTTAATAACCTCAGGAAAGGTTAAAATTGCAGGGAGACCTGACAGTAATTCCTCTTCCTGCAGCTTTTCTGAACCAATCCTTCCCTCTCCCGTTTTACAAACAAAGGGATTTGCTCTCCTTCCTTGGACTTTCCCCAAGCCTCCCTCACTCCCTCTGGGAATTCTAAGTGGGGACCACACCACGATGCTTTCCAGCGGGCATTGACTCGGCGTTCAATAGCAAACGTGTTCTGATTTTGTCCCCCTGATTAATTCTGTTAGGGAGGTGATGAACTCCACCCCTGACCTCCCCTCCCTGCCTGTCAGGCCCTTTCAGCGGCTCCAGGCAGCTTTTAAGCGACTTGAGTAACTCAATCATCCCTGCAGAGCCCTTTTTGTGGCCGGGAATTGAACATCCCTTGTCCTCGGTGGGGAAGGGAGATGAATGACTCGGGGATTTCAATATTCATGGCGTGGGGAGAGGTGATGATGCTGATGGACGGAGCTGCAGCATCACCTCTGCTCCTGGCAGGCCATGCTGGGAAAGAGAATCGTGTGGGGAGGGAAAAATTGCTTTGTTGTCCTTCCTGTGCCATGCAGGACGTGGTGGTGAGGATTCTGCATTGTTCTCAGCAGATTTGCTCAGTTCCTGCCCCTCCATTCACTGCCTTCTGTGCCAGCAAGAGTTCTGCTTGGCAATGAAATGGTAAACCCTCTCCTCCTGGCTCCTTGGATGTTTTTTTCCTCTCCCCATAACACCTGAAGAAGTCTCACAAATCAGACAGAAGCCCTTTCAATTTATTTTCTCTCTGATTTAATCAGGGCAGCTCTGGAGGAGCTCCACCCTGATCAAAGCAGAGCAAAGGCAGCGTGCACTGTCCCAATTTAGCTGGGGTTTTTGTACATGTATGTATAAAATGCCTGCTCAAAGGAGCAAAGCAGCCAATTCCTGAGCACCCAGAGCTCCTTGTGGAGGTTCAAACCCCTCCCTGCTTGGTTTTTTTCACTGCCTGAAGTTCTCCAGGGGGGATGGTTCCCAAAATCCAGGTGCCTGAGCTCATCCTGAGCAGGTTCTCTGCACACTCAGCCCAAACCCTTTGTGATGGAAATTGGGCTGCCCACGAGGGAGAGGAAAATCGATCTGATTCTCTGTGTGTGCTTATGCTCATCTCAGCTGGGGACACCTGAAAACAGCTCCAGAAATTCCCCCTGGGACTCCCCTGGGGCTCACTGAGAGGCATCAGCCCAGAGCCATCTCCCCCTCCAGGGGCAGCAGTACCTTTGTGCTGCCTGGAATTTATGCCCCAGGCTGCACCCGAGCCTGGGATCCCCAAATCCAGCTCCAAATCTCATTTTGGAGCCCAAATTTCAGCAGGCAAAGCAGCAGCATCGAGGACTCCACAGCAGAATCAATCCCCAGCAAGGAGGAGTTGAAACCAATCCAACGACCAGACTTTGCAAAGTTAAAATAAAAATAAAACCCACCCAGGAACTGTCTAAATTTGCCTCTTGGCTCCACAGCACCAGCACAGAAAGCAGGGCTGCAGATTGTCAGGATTGTTTTTCTCTGGGTGTCACCCACTGCCTTCTGTGTGAGGACATTCTGTTTGTCGAGGTTCAGGCCTGGCTTCTTCACTTTGCACAAACAGCTGAAGAAAATTCAACAAACATTTGACAGATTCGCTGGAACTGGGGCGAGGAGGGGCTGGGAGAGCTTCTCTGGGCTCTGCTGCCCCAAGGCAGGATCAGCCTCCACTGACCCTTTGCTGAGAAAGTCTGTTCCCTCCATGTGATGAACTTCCTTTCAAACATTCTATTTATTCCTTGAGCAACCCTCCAGCTTTTCCTCATGTCTGGCTTGAAACCAAGCTCCTGGTTTCGCTAGTAAATAAAGCAGTGGTCAAAATAAAAAAAGGACAATTTATGGGACTGGTACAAATCAGAAGGGAAGGGGGATGGAGTCCCCTTGTAAGTCACCCCCGAGAGCAGCTGTGCATAAATAAATATTTATGGGATTGTTTCAAGTTGCAGCCGGCTCCGTCTCCAACTTCCCAGTTTGTGTCTTTAATCTGCCACGAGCTTTGCAGCAGATCACAGAGCTGACATTCCAGCAAATAACTGCAGCTCTCAGGTGTCACTGCTGCCCCATCCCCCAGTCCCCCGGCGCTGTTTTTATGGCTGTGGCAACAAAACAGGGAACCTGCAGCTGGCAAAGACAGCACAGACCTACAGCTCAGCCTCCTACCAGCTCTTATCCATGCAAGAGCTGAATTAATTCCAATTTTTACCACCTTAGCTGAGCTGGATGTCCTTCTCAGAGCAGGTTTCATCAGGGATTTTACAGCAGCGTCACGCACGGATTTGTCATTCATTATTTGGCCATTAAATGGAGAAAATAATTTTAAAAATCCAAGCCACAACCGAATCAAGCAGAGTTGGTGGTGTAGTTCCACCGTTCATTATAGGATCACAAATCCATGGAGGGGATCATTAATATGTTGCATTTAATTAGATCATGTACTGGTCACGTAGTGGCGCCTTGTAGTAAAGAAAACAGATTGCTGATTACAAGGAATAAATCTAGGGATGGATCAGATTAGTCACAGAATTGATGTTGGTGGTGTCTGACCATCCTTAGAAGGGTTCAAAAGCTCAGGGTGGGAGGTTCTGCCTTTTGTGCTGGTCAGAAATGAAAACTGATGCTGCAGGGTCTGAATCCCAGCCTGGATCCCTGCCTGGATCCCTGCCTGCCCCACGGAAACCTCTTTGTGGAGCTCCAGGGATGAGCAGCCCAGCCCCAGCTTGGAAAGCAGCACAAGGAAATTCTCTCCTGATGAAGGAGGAGGTTTCCAGTGTCACTGCCACCATCCCAAAGCCCAGCCCTGTGCATCCAGCCCAGCTTCCTGCTGCTCCCTTCCCCAGCCAGCTCCTCCCAGCACACTGCATCCCTGTGGGAAAACCCCTGTGGGAAAATCCCTGTGGGAAAATCCCTATGGAAAAACCCCTGTGGGAAAATCCCTATGGGAAGGACCAGGTGCTCAGCAGAAACCAGCAAAAGCTGCTGTTCCCCAGCACAGGAACACTCCTGGAAAATCCTCAGCTGGGGGGGACCCATGGGGATCATCCAGTCCCTGTCACCTGCCTCATTGCAGTGACACTCTCTCAATCCAGGCACTGGCCCAGTTTGTTTAAAACCCTTAAGGGAGCTGTGAGGAGAAGCAGAGTTTTGGGCACAGAATATTGGGGAAATCAGTCCCCCTGCACTCCCCACTGCCAGTTCCCAGCCCTTGGCAGAGCTGAGTGCCTCGGCAGCAGAGGCTGGAGAGGCTGCAGAACAATCCCCTGCCCTCCCCAAAGATCTTCCCCCTGCTCTGCCTCCGTGCCTCTCTCCCAAACAATCCTCCCCACTGGGCCAGAGAGCTCCTCAAAAAACGCACTGAGCCACACAAGTGGCTCCTTCACTCCTCTCTCCACTCCCTGAGAGGGATCATGCACTTGATTCCCTTTGATTTTTTAATTTTAATCCCTTTGTTAGGCACACATGGCACTGCTGGAAATGGCACAGAAGTGTTTTGTACCAGGAGTGGAGAGCTGAGCTCAGATCCCATTGCAGACCTGCCTGGCAAAGCCCTTTTGAGCTTCAAAACATCGTTGTGGGTGTTGGACCATCCCAAATATTTAAATTTGGATCCTTTTAGTTATCCTGATGAGTTCTTGTTCTCATGGAGAGCCAGGGAAAGGCCTGACAGGCTCAGGATAGGCTGAGCCTTCACTGGGAATATCAAAGTTCATCTTAATTTTACATTTGTCTCCATCTAATTGTGGTCATCTCTTCTTCCTGCAGGCTCCTCTCTCAGCTGAGACATTCTCCAAGTCTTTCTGCTCTTGTACCTGAAATTGGGAAGACTTTCCATCAAGTTTTTCAAAAAAAACCCAGAACTTTTCACTGCAGCTGGCCATGGAACGTGCCTCTATTTTATCACTTGGCTTAAATTTGGCTCAGGTGGGAAAACAGAGTATCAGATACAGCTCGATATAGTGAGATGTGAAAATAAAAAATGGATTAGACTAATTCCATCAGAGGGAAATCCCTGTCCATGCCTGGCTCTGGCTGAAGAGATCTCTTGGAGATGAAGCACAGAATAAACCATTGGCAAAGCAGAGGGAACAAAGCTCTGGGAATTCCTGCACTGTTTGTAGGGACAGGATCCCCCAGAGCCAGGAACACCTTCCCAGCTCTCCAGCAGTTCAATCCCACATGGATAAATGTAGCCCTGGTTTTGTGCTTGAAATGTTTTGGTTTTGGAAAATTCTTTTCCCAGATAATTTTCTGTGAAGAAGAAAGGTGGTTTTGTAAACTGTAACTTTGTTATTCATTCCTTTTCCTAGGAGGGACTTCTTCTTGATGTCCCTCTGCTCTTGACCAACGTAAGTAAAAAAGTTTACCTTCATGTCGCCAATCAAATTGGTCTGTGTAAAATAGTATATAAAGAAGACACATCCCAAAAATAAATAAAGTCATTTCAGCCTTCTGAAGCTCAGAGTCTGTGTTGTTGTAGTGTAAAACAGCATCAGATAAAGGCCAGGGATGAGCTCTGGCTCCAGAACAGAGGTGGGATAACCCTGGGGAGCTCTGCTGGGGATGTTGGTTGGGTTCTACATTCCCAGCCACGTTCCTGCCACTCCCACCCTGCCACACCCCCTGGAGCTGAGCTCTGGAGAGCAGCACCCAGGGACACCACGACCTGGGGGGACACTGGGGGCTCTGGCCACGATGATCCTTTCAAAAAAAAGGATAATTCCAAGTCCCAGCATAGAAGATGTCATTACAACTGCTTTAATGTGGTCATAAAACACAGACAAGCTTTGAAAGCTCATAATTCTTTCATAGAGATATTGTTTAAATATTTAATGCCCACATTAATGATATTCTAATCCTTTTGGAATATGTGAATTTGCACTCATTTGCATTAATTTTGACTTGCTGGCAGTTTTGTTAAATCACATTAGAAAGGGGCCATAGACAATGGCTGGCTGTCAGTGGGGTGTCTGTTAATTCTCACCACAACGCCTGTGCCAACACCACCAGTGCCTTAAAAACAGCCTTTTGTGCAGGGAGAAGGTCCAGAAAAGAAGATGATGTTCCCTTTTTAACAGAGAATGGGAATCCTTTCCTTTTTTTATTTTTTTCTATTTTTAAAATTTAAATTCCAAAGCGCTGTTTGAGACCCCAGCTCACTGGGAGCACTTCTCCTCCTGCTGAAGGCAGAAGCTGGGCTGGCTCTCTGTTCCTAACCCATCTATTTTTGGCTTCTCGGGCTCCTAGGCCAGGTAAACTCTTTAATTAAACACCTAAGACACGTTCAGAGCAGAAGTGACATCGGGGTGGTCAGTTCAGTGTCACGCCTGGCATAAAAAACCACATTTCTCCAACACATTTCCCCAACCTGCTCTGAAAGCTGGGAACATCAGCTGGGTCCCTGTGTGGGAATTGTCCCTGGCCCGTGGCTGAGGTGGGAAAATGCTGCTGAGGCAGCCAGGGCAGCAGCTCCCCACCAGCTCAGTGCTTTCAGCTGCTGTCAGATGTCATTACCCAGGCACAAAGGGGAACAGGGGCTGGGGCTGGGCACTTGGGGGGCTGAGGAGTCACCCCCAGGGAGCTGGGGCAGGGCAGGGGCTGTTCCCACGGCACACACAGGGGGAATCAGGATGATTTGACCCTTTATGAGGTCTGGTTTGACTCTAGTTTGAGGTAAGACACGTGGAGCTACGGTTTTTGAAATGTAATTTTTGAACCCACGCTTTGCCAATCAAAGATTCCACACAGTACCTGACAGGAGCTGTTCTCAGGGACAGAGAAATACATCCCAAAACACACACAGGAGGGGCTTGGCAGGCAGGAACCTGCTCCCAGCTGTGGAAACCTGCTCCCAGCTGTGGGAATTAGTTCCCAGGTGTGGGAATTAGTTCCCAGGTGTGGGAACCTGCTCCCAGGTGTGGGAACCTGCTCCCAGATGTGGGAATTAGTTCCCAGATGTGGGAATTAGTTCCCAGGTGTGGGAACCTGCTCCCAGATGTGGGAATCTGCTCCCAGATGTGGGAACCTGCTCCCAGGTGTGAGAACCTGCTCCCAGGTGTGGGAACCTGCTCCCAGATGTGGGAACCTGCTCCCAGGTGTGGGAACCTGCTCCCAGGTGTGGGAACCTGCTCCCAGATGTGGGAACCTGCTCCCAGGTGTGAGAATCTGCTCCTTGTCTCACAATACCCTTTATTTCCCCTTCAGACTCCTCCTATAGATCTCCAAATGAGCCAAGCACGTGACAAACAAATGCACCTGCCTGGATATTCCCTGGGCCCCCTGGGAGCTGCAGCCATTCCTGCCCTGTGGATCTGTTCCAATTAAAGCACCACAAATGAATCAATAACTTTGTTTTCCCAGCACCCCCAGCTGGAGCAGGAGGGGGTTGGCAGAGCTTGGGGGGCTAATCTGGGCCAGCAGCAGCACATCCCACATCACCCAGGCCCCCAGCTGCCTGCTGAGGCTGGGAATGGCAGGCACAGCCTCAGCCAGGCTTTGGAACATCTGGATATTCCTGCCAGGCGTGGAGGGGTTTGTGCTGAACGTCAGGGATGTGCTCTGGATTTAAATTTTACATTTCAAATTTGCCCTGATAGAGCCCAGCTTAAAGATGCTTGGAGCAAGCTGAGTGGGGTTTTGGGTGTTAAACCCCACCAGGAGGGGATGGTGATGTGCTGAGGCTTTTACCTCTTGTCCCTTGCCCCAAAACTGTCCCCCTGCCCCAAAACTGTCCCCCTGTCCCCTTTTTGTCCTGCTCTGCTTCCCAGTGACATTTCTATTTTATATTCAGCCCTGATTTCTCCTCTGTCCCCCATGTGATTTTTACCAGGAGAGGACAGTGATGTGCTGAAGCTCTTCCCTCTTTTCCCCTGTCCCCCTTTTTGTCCTGCCCTCCTTCCCAGCGACAATTCCACTTTAAAAACTTCCATTTTATAAATTTCCATTTTATATTCAGCCCTGATTTCTCCTCTGTCCCCCATGTGATCTTTACCAGGAGGGATGGTAAAGATCCCTCTTTTCCCCTGTCCCAAAACCATCCCCAAAACTGTCCCCCTGTCCCCTTTTTGCCCTGCCCTCCTTCCCAGTGACCCTTCCCCTCTCCTATTTTACATCCAGCCCTGATTTTCCCCTCTGCCTCCCACATGTAATCTCCATTTGGACTCTCTCCCAACGACCTTTTGGCTGAATCTATGTCTTAATAACAGCAGGATGTCTCTAACAAGTGTCTGCTGATATATGCAAGAACCTTCTGCTCCGGACCTTAATCATGAATAATAGAAACAATTTACCAGGCCTGAGGAGAGCCAGTTATGAATCTCCCCAGCTCAGAGCAGACAAGATAAAGCAGATGAAAAGGACACGTTGTCCATTTAGTTATTTAAAAAAAAAAAAGGTTTGTTTGCTCTGGCAGCAGGTGAGGGATGATCCAACACCTGGTGGTTTGTTCAGCCCCTTATCTCCCATGTTTGCTGCCTGATGTGGTGTTTTTCCACCCCTCCAATCTGCTCCTCTGGATTTATGGCAGCAGAGAAATGTTTAGGAGCAGGGTTTGGAGGAGATTTGTCACCAGGGGATTTTAGTGATGTTGCAAATGGAGGGGTGAAGAGTGGCAGGAGGGACACAGAGAGGGGAGGAGATGGGAAAACACAACTTTTGAGAGGGAAAAACACCTTTGGAGAGGGAAAATACCTTTTCAGAGGGGAAAACAACTTTTCAGAGAGGAAAACACAACTTGTCAGGGGGGAAAAGACAACTTTTCAGAAGGGAAAACACAACTTTTCAGGGGAAAAAACCACTATTTTCAGAGGGGAAACACAACTTTTCAGAGGGGAAGACACAATTTTCAGGGGAAAACTACAACTTTTCAGAGGTATTTATTTCTATTTTCGGTGCTGGTTTTACAAGCCCAGCAATGGAGAATTCCTATTGATCCCTATTTGGGTGCCAATAAATGCCATTAAAGGTAAATTGGCCAGTTTGGTTAGAATTAACCTTTCGGGTCAAAGCCTGGGATGGAGTTGAATAAATCCCATTTTATGAGCAGCTGGACAAGGTCATGGACGTGGGACTGGAGCAAAATTCCTTTTCCTTTTGCAGCTGGAGAACAACTGGACCCACTCCTCGTGCTTGCACTGAAAGGCATTTCTGAAAACAGGAAACAGAAAAGCTCCAGGATTCCTGAAAAACCCTTTTTTTTCTTCCCTATCTGATCCCTCTTTTAATAATGCAGAAACCCAGTTCCATTCTAAATACAGAAAGTGCTGATTCCATTCACACCCCGGCGTTTGAGTGGGAAAATGAGATTTAATCTATGAGGGGAAGATGCTGAAAGATGGAAAGTTCACAACAAATAACTCAGTGCAAGGCTTGGTAATTAAACAATTTCAGAGCAACATTTGCTCTGGGTGCTTTCTGTGAGGGAAAATGAGTTGTTTATGAAAACTGAAATCCATTATTTATTCACAGCGACTTCAAATAACTTCTTTGCAGTTAAATATATTTAACTCTGCAATGTTGTGCTGTACTGAATTGCCCTGTCTGGGTTTGCTGTGGTTCCCACCCTTTTTGGGGATGAAGGGAGAATTTCCTTTTTATTTTTGGTTTTATTTTTTGGCCTCTGTACTGCTTATTTCCAAAAATAAAAGAAATCACTTTGAAATACACTTCTCAATCTTATACATGGTTTGTTTTTTTTTTTTTGCTTTGTGTGACCAAAGTACAATTTTTTTTCTGAGTTTCAGTCCCTTCAGACCTTTTAATTTCCTCCCCTCAACAGCCTGATAAGGATTAACAAAAACACCTGCCACAAAGGCAACAAGGAGAGATAAGTTATTACAATTCTGGGACAGTAGCACCATCCCTGCCTTTAGAGATGACAGAAAATGAAGGGAAAATTATGACTTTTTTTGCCAACAAAAGGTTTTTAAAAAAAAACCCTGCTGAGAGATGAGATCAACTGGTCGGGAAAGGAGAGAGTGAAGCCACTGGAAAAATCCCTCCCTGGCACAAATGGTGGCAGAGAGAGCCCTGGGAAGGAAGGGACAATGCCTCAAACCTGGTTTTCCTGGGGGTAACTCCAAAAGGGAAACTCAGGTGGATGGATGGAGCCAAGAACAAAGAATCAGGGGAAAAAATGTCCAGGGCCAAAAAAACCCTACTGAAAATTCAAATGAAAGCCTCTGTTTCCTGTGCTGGGGTAAATTCCTGGGGTTTTAAGGCCAGGAAGGATCATTCAGCTCCAATTCATGCTGCTCAAACCCATTCTGAAATTCCAGCCTCCCCAGCACAATTCCTGCTGGAAGGACGAGGGGTTTTCCCTGGAATGATTTCACAGAGCTGGGAATCCTCCCCGTGCAGGACAAATCTGGGTTGCTCTGGAGCCTCTTTCCCCCCTGTTTTCCCGTGGAGAACACACAGGAATCCCCAGGCTGTGATATATCCCAGTATCTCTGTCAGAACAGGGCCTTGGCAATTAATCTGTTCCAATTAAAGCACCACCAATGAATCAATAACTTTGTTTTCCCAGCACATCCAGCTGGAACAGGAGGTTCCAGCCACCCCAGATTTGAGATGAGTGTCCTAAAACACAACATGGGATGTCACAGGGTTTCTCCTTTTCTTCCTCCTCACCACTTTTCCCATCAAAATTGGCATTTTTTCCTATAAAACACCAGAAAACTCCAAAAAAACCCTGAAAAAACCCCAGCTCTACCAAACCTTTGGGATTTGTGCCTGCTGGGACAAATCCATGAGAGGAGAAAGAATTCTCCTGGAGGTTCCCAGCCTTTATTTAATGCCAGCAGTGTGGGAGTTAAAGCAGAGAGGAAGAATCCTCTCGGCAGGAGGAAAAGCACTCCAGGAATTGCTGGATGAGTGACCAAAATAACTCCTGGAATTCCTGGCAGCCCAGAGCTGGGCTGGTGCTCCAGCACCATTAACCAGGAGCAGCCAGCAGCTCCCCTTTGATCCTGCATTCCTGGAAGCAGCACAACATCACCAAAGTGTGCAGGAGGGAGTGAAAAGCCCAGGAAAAACCTCTGGATTTGCCCACGGGATTTTCCCCCAGCACTTTTCCAGGTCGGGGTTGTTGAAATGCTTTTTTTTTTAGAGGAATGGAAACCAGCTCAACTCCCAGGCTGTCTGAATGCTTTAAAAATGATGGAATAGGAATAGAAGAGGAGCTAAAACTCCAGGATTCCTGGAGCTGGAGGTGGTGGAGCAGCTCTGGACAGATGTCACACATTAAAACGTGGCATAAAATGGAATTTCACGGGGCACATCCCAGACAAGAGAACCCAGATCTCTTCTCCCTGGGAAAGCAGCAGCACCAGACCCCTGTGAGGGCTCCTGTGATGGGTCCAGCAGCTCCTGGGGTGAGCCTGTGTCCCCAGCAGCACCCCTGGTGTCCCCAAGGCAGGGACAATGGGGCAGGCATCCCGTTGCCATGGGAACAGCAGGAGGATGCTCAGAGCTCTTGGCTGGGTTATCACAAGTGGGCTCTCCAAGGAGCTGGGGATCAAAGCTCTCCTGACAGGAGCCAAATGCAGCAGCAGCAGCATCCCAAACCAGCTCACACTCCTCTCATGGAGCCGTGAGCCTGGCTTGGAGGGTTCTCCAGACATTCCAGAGTCAGGGAATGGCCTGGGTTGGAACTGACACCTCCAGCCTGGCCTTGGGCACTGCCAGGGTTGGGCAGCCACAGCTGCTCTGGGAAATGCACTCCAGGGCTTCCTCAGCCTCCCAGGGAAGGATTTTTCCCTGATTTCCAACCTAAACCTCCTGTCTTTCAGACCCCTCTGGAGCTGGACCAGACTTAAAACACTGGGAATGGAAAATTATTAATTTCTAGGGGGCACAGAGCAATGTGGGCTGGGTTTAACAGAGTTCAGAGAAGGAAAGCCACACCTAGACACCATCCCTGAGCCTACAAAGCCTGGTTTGGTCCTGCAAGCCCAGCCCTCATCACAGCACGGCGACACTCGATGGATGCCTGGCTGCAGACATGAAATATTTATGTGCAGGGACTGCAGGAGGAGCAGCCACACTCACTCAGAGGCTGCAGAGGTGACAGCAGAGGGTTTTGAGCTGTGCCTGCAGCTTCTGCCATGGCAACGGGGAGAGATCCAGGTGAGGCAGGAGAGATCCTGCCCTGGAGAGAGGTGGGGAATGGCAGGGACTGGACACAGCCCGCCAGGAAAGGCAGCAGGGGAGGGAGGGATTCTCCTCTTGTCCCTGATTCACCCTGGAAAAAGCAAAGCCCTGAGTCAAGGTGGAAGCCCGAGGAGCAGGGAGAGCTGAGCCATCTGCTCAGTCTGGGACAGAGCTCACCCCACCTGCTGCTCACAGCCAGCCTGGAAAACCGGGAGGTGCTGGGAAGTGCTTTCCCTGACAGCACCAAATCTGCTGAAAATCGAGGGACAAGCCCCGCGGGGCTGATTTTATCCCCCTGACAAACCATCCCCGGCAAAGCTGAGGGAGCTTAGAGCTAAATCCTGCCGGAGATGTTTTCCTGCTTCGCCCTCAGCCCGTTGGCAGGGCGGGATTTATCAGCTCTGCCCTTTGCACTCTGCTTTTCATTAATACCAATAGAGACTCGCAATTCTTTACAGCCCTCATTACCCGAGTCAAAATAAAAGCAAGAAGCCCTAATGAGCTGCTAAGGTTGCCAAATGGAACAGAAGCTCTGAACAGATACCACAGAGCGAGAGCAATTTTAAAAATACAGCTTTTGGGTTAAGGTTTAAAGGGAAAGAGGCACCAGGCTTGGAAATCTGGATGCTGAGATTCTTCCAAGCATCCCAATTTCCTATTTCTATCTGATTAAAAAACTCCGTTCAAAAGAAAAGCAGAACACAACAGTAGGATTATTGAAATAAGTCCTTATATCCTTATAATTAACAGCTACACTAGGACTTGATTTAATTGTTTCTGGCTTAATAAACAATCCCAAAACTCAGCTGGAAAATGAAAATACAAGCCCAGACTGGCACGGCTGGAGCAAAGTTGAATTCAGGATGCTGGGGGACAGGGAAAGAATAGATATTCATATGAAAAATGTCATTCAGGCTCCTCTTTTTTCCAGAGCCACCCCACTAAGTGCAGGCCTGGCCCCGTGCCAGGGCTGCTGCTCCCAGGGTCACGGTGCCTTTGGAAGAGCTGGGACTTGCTGAGCTGCCATCCTTGGATTGTTAAATCTTGGATTTATTCCACCCCCAGGGGTGGGGCAGGGGGTTCTGAGCTGCTGCTGGGTCTGTCTGCAGGGGGTTTGCGCCTCCACATTTCCCAAATATGGGGGATATTTCTGGGCACGTGTGGGAATCATGGAATCTGGGATGGTTTGGGTTGGAAGGTACCCCAAATCCCATCCCAAATCCCATCCCATTCCCATCCCCATCCATCCAATCCCATCCCAAATCCCATCCCAAATCCCATTCCATTCCCATTTCCATCCCCACTATCCCAGCTTGGTCCAGCCCCGTCCTTGAAATCCTGAGGGTTTTTTTTTTCCTGCTGGCTCAAAAAATGGGATGTGGAGCCTGGAATGTGAGAGGAAAGGGAAAGGGAAAGGGAAAGGGAAAGGGAAAGGGAAAGGGAAAGGGAAAGGGAAAGGGAAAGGGAAAGGGA
>JBBMKD010000085.1:5977146-5991226 GCA_037834095.1 Argya squamiceps | reverse complement strand
AAGGGAAAGGGAAAGGGAAAGGGAAAGGGAAAGGGAAAGGGAAAGGGAAAGGGAAAGGGGAAGGGGAAGGGGAAGGGGAAGGGGAAGGAAAAGGGGAAGGGGAAGGGAAAGGGGAAGGGAAAGGGGAAGGGGAAGGAAAAGGAAAAGGGGAAGGGGAAGGGGCTTTGGAAAGGATGAGGAATGAGGCAGATTTCTGCAGGAGCCACCTCAGACCCTCTCCAGAACCCGAGGCTGATGCTCCCAGCTGGACACAGAGCTCCCACCTTGCTTTTTCCTCCTTTCCCACAACTGACCCCTCCTTTCTGGCCTGGCTCTCTCTGCACACAGCCCCTGCTGAGGATTCCTGCATCCCCCGGCCCGGGGTGATTGAATTTGCTCAATTCCTGCTCCTAAAGGCAGCCGGGAAGGGCTGGGACCCCCCGGGTGAGCTGATAACGATGCCTTTGCCTTAATTGTGTTAATTGACATTTGGATGTCCTTCCCAAGCAATCCACAAACGCCTGACCAAAAAAGCTCCCTGCAAACTGCTGCCGTGCTGCTCCTCCTCTGGACACGGGATATTTTCCTGTGAAATTCGTGTGTTTCTATTTTTCCTGGGGTTTTTCCCCTCGTTTTTTAATTTACTTAGCTGCTCCACAGAGTCCTGAAGCAACTGGCACTCTCACACATGGACAAATGATCCTGTGTGATCCCCACTGAAGACACTTAAAATCAGATTTAGGAGCACCAGGAGGGCTGGGAAAGAAGATTTCATTGACTTCCCCACCAAGCTCTTCCTTTTTTCATCAAAAGGGCACAAAATTCTGTACAGGAAAAGAAACAAAACCTTTTCTAAGGACCAACTGAATTTATTGGGAAAAAAAAAATCACACCCAAGCTTACAAATAAATCCTCACTGGTGGAGGTGCTGACAGATCGACAGATCCCAAGATTTGGGGGTATGGGACAAAGTTAAGTACTTAGGAAAAAAAATCATTTTGCGAGCAAACAAATTGTTTCAGCTTGGTCTAAACCACTTCTTTTATTATGATTTCTCCTTTTTCAGCTTGCCCAGGTCTCAGCTGTGGCCTTGGCTGTGGTTTTTATGAACCAACTCATCCACAGAGCTCCTTGCAGCACTTGGGTGCTTGCAGGGAGAAACCCTCTCAGTTCTGGGAGTGCTGCAGCCCCTTTATTGAGGAGGATGTTCTGGCTGGGTGAGGAACCCCAGAGCGGCCCCATTTTGTCTCCAGTGTCCCCAGAGCTGCTGTGGCTTCACTCAGAGGGAGCAGCTTTGTATCCAGCGTTATTAAACCCATTAGGGCTCGCTGGGAGTGTTTTGTGTCAGCTCCTGGTTGATTAAAATCCTCCAGTGATCAGGAACAATAAAAGAATGCATCTCCCCCCAGTGCCAGGGCGGGCACGGCGGGCACGGGGACAATGGGACAAGGCAGCTGGCAATTATGGCAACTGTAATTCCTCTAATGAGCCTGGGACAATATAGTCTACAAATACATTCACATAGGTTTATACTTTTTATTTTTATTTTTATTTTTATTTTATTTTTATTTTATATTTATTTTTATTTTTATTTTATATATTTATTTCTTTTATATCTAGTTACATTTTTATAAGTAGATATAAAATTAAAAAATATTTCTGTATTTATATAGATATATATTTATATAATATACCTATAGTATATCTTTATATATTTATATAAAATATAAAAATATTTTTATTTATCTATTTCTATGTATAGTTTCCATATGTATATATTTTATATATGTCTATATTTCTTTTATATGTTATATAAATATATTTTATCTTGTCTATATATTTATATGGACGTATTTTAATATTTATACTTTTATACATTCATTTCTAGTTTATATAATTTTTAAAATTTTTTAAGAAAAATATATTTGTCAGCTCAGAGCCTCTCCTAAAGACTGACACAATTTTATGCAACAATAAAAACACTGAAACAGAAAATGCCTCACTACAAGAACTTTATCCTGAGTGTTCTTCCTCTAACGAGATTCCCTGAAAACATCCACATTTCCACGTCTTGTGCATCTCTGCCTGGCCATTAAAGAAAAAGAAGATTATTTTGGGGGGGTTATGGGTTAATTTAGGCCCAGCATCCCGCTGGCCTCAGTGCTTGGTGTTCTGTCTGCACACCCTGCAGGGGAATGTTGGAGCAGCTGGAAGGAGCCTTTGGGGCTTCCACTCCAGTTCCCTTTCCAGGAATGTTCATCCAAATCCACCCACACTCCTCGGTTTTCCCATGTTCCTTCAGACTTTCAGCACTTGGAACTCAAACATCCACTTCATTTCAATAAAAAACCCCAAGAAACCAAACTTGGGTTTGTTTCATCTCTTCCCTTGTATAAAGGTGAGATTTTCACCTGGTTATTGCTAAAATCACCTGGCTTCTCACCCCTCTGCTCTTGCAGTGGGGACATGGGATGTAAGATCTTTGTGCCTCAGCAGTTTGGCTGAGAAAGGGGAATAAAGCAGATAAAATATAGAATGAACTCAAGCAGGCAGAATTAACAAGGAGAAGGGGGTGATTTGAAATAAGGGAGGGAGGCACAGAGACCAAACTGGGAATTTCCCCCTCCCACATTTACAATCCTGCATTTCCCCTCTCACTGCTCTCATTTATTGAGGGTTTTATCTAAAGCACTCCACGCCAAGCACTGTTTTTCTACAACTTGAAGCTGAATTTCATTATATTAAAAATACATAAAGCCTAAACCTTATTTTATTTCAATTTAAGTGCTCAGAGAAGTAGAAAGAATTGATACATCAGTAATAAAAGTGGGGCGAGGGGGAGAATTTATGGCTCCAGAAATGCTGAGGCACTGGAATGAGCAGCAGCATTTCAGCCTTTCTATTAAAGTTCCTCCCATTAAAAAGTAATGAAAGTTTGAAGTCCCCAAGGCTGTCCTTATCCCATCACAGTGATCCCAATAAGCAGCAATTTGTCAGCACCAGAGGGCTGGAAACACCTCAGCTCCAAAAGCAGGGATGAGGGGATGCTGTTGTCAGCCAAAATCCATCCTGGAGTGCACCCAAAAGGTGTCAGGGATCAAACCCAATAAATGGGAATGATCATCACCAAAAGGAGCCATGTGGATATTTGACATCAGCCCCAATTGTCATTTTCCCAGGGAGGAATGAGCCCTGAGTTTGGGTGCTCCAGAGAAATTCCTTCTCACAGGAAGGAAGGAAATCGTGCTGGAAATTCAATTTTTTCTCCAAAAATCTGAGAATTGGAGACATCCCAGCCAAAGCCATCCAGCAGCTATAGGGATGATTATTCTCCAGCTCTAGTGCTCACTAATAAAAGATTTTTTCTGCTCACTAATAAATGATTTTTTCCTCTGTTTTGCTCATGCTCTGAGTGTTTTACTCCGCCCAAGGTCAGAAACACCGGAGATTTTTTCTCAACGCTGAGACATCACCATTTGCCCTGGTGCTGCACTCAGAGCTGGGCTCGTCAGCCCTAATTGATTTGCAGAGCCTTTGGTCAGAGGCTGAGCTCAACTTGAATTCAGGAGGGGAAAGGTTGGTTCGATACCTCTCCCTGTTATCAACTCTTCCTTCTCTCTGCTCGACAGGAAAAAGGTGAGCCAAAGGAATTGAGGCCTAAATGAGGCTTTCACTTCATTTACATGACGTTTTCACTCCATTTTTGTGAGGTTTTCACTTCATTTGCGGCGTTTGTGTTAGGATTCCTATGGCAATAAAGAAATCAACTTTTCCCTGATGAATGGAGGATAGAAATGGGCTAATGACTCCTGAAATTGGCTTGTGAAGAGAACCAAACTCACTTTCACTTCAGCGCCTGTTTTGAGCAGTTTCCATTCGTTCAGAATCTCAGCCAGCTCACAGCTCCCTCAGCCACTGTCAGAAAAGCTAAAATCTGCTAATTTGGAGAAATTTGTGGGTGAAAGGGGGCAAGAAAATGAGGGGAAGATCCAAGGGCTTGCACTGTTGCCACTTGATGCTTCAATTGCAAAGAGCAGGATGACTGTAAACCCGGATTTCTATAATTCTTTCAGCTGCACAATCCTTTGTATCTTCTTCCTCTGCTCTTCCACCAATGTTTCCAGGTTTAAATATTTGCCAGGGGAGCACAGACCACGGGATTTTTCCCTTCTCACCCATTTTACAGCTCATTCACCACTTCACATCAGCCTGATGAGAAGATGGAAGCATTTTCTGTGGTTTGCTCTTCAGGAGAGGGTTTGCTTCCCAAATTTCCCAGTGAAGGGTGACAGAATTGAACAGAAATGATCCCACTTAGCTTGCAATTTGTGAACCTGGGGACATTTTCCCATTTTGAGCTGGGGTCACAACGCCCCGTTGGTTTTTGCAGCGTGTCAGCAGCGTCACTTCTGTGTCCCCAATCAGCCACGTGAGACCCCTCTGCTCTCCCTCATCCCGGGATTCCGTGCCTGCCCTTTCTGCTGGGAACAAAGCCCCGTGTCTGGGGCGGTTTGTGTGACAGCCTGGGCTGGGTAATGAAGCAGGAGCCGTTTGTTCCCCTTTTCATCAGCGCAGTTAATGACCAAGCCCGGCAGAACAGTCAGCACTGGGCCCCTTTGTTTTCAAACAGATTTTTTTTTTTCCCCCCCTCTCTCTCCTTGTGTACACCAGCCGATCTAAATTAATCTCTCCTCTTCAGGAATCAAAAATAGCTGTGATAGCCTTTCCCAGCTCTTGCCTCCTCCGAGTCTCTCGGTTCCCCTCTCCTGCAGTGACCTGATTAGAGCCCACCTCCATCTGGCTCCTTGGCAGGGGACACGAGGTGTCGGCGCTGCTGGGGCGGCAATTCCTGCTCCAGAGCTCTTCCCAGAGGCCACAAGGAGTAGTTTTCCTTCGGGGGAATTCTCCACCAACAGCGGCCACAACCGAGGAGAGCGATATTTGAAAGGAGAGCTGCTAGAGAAGGAACCAAAGCAGCCTTTGCCCATCAGATCTAGATCTGAAAAGTAACCTGGATTCGCTTCTGGTAGTTTAAATGGAAAGGGGGAGGACCAGAAAATAGTTTCATGATGAACAAAGAGTCCCAAACTCTGTTTTTTTGTTCTACTTTTGCTTTGGGTTTTCTGCTCACTGCTCATGGCACAATCCCACTGGCCCAGGGCAGCAGGAGCTGTTTGCAGGCACAGAAAGGGTGAGCAGTCCTCACCCAGGGAAACCAGGATAACCTTTCCTCCCTGAAGGATTCGTGGGCAAGGCTGGCAAGCCCCA
Organism: Argya squamiceps; assembly: GCA_037834095.1. Lineage (NCBI taxonomy): Eukaryota > Metazoa > Chordata > Aves > Passeriformes > Leiothrichidae > Argya > Argya squamiceps. The sequence continues at coordinate 5,985,979 of JBBMKD010000085.1, read as the reverse complement.
AAGCAGAGATTTCTCTGCTGTCTGTGCCAGTTCGTTCTGAGCAGAAAGTTCCTCCCAGACGGAGACCTGGGGTCAATCACATCCTCTGACCATCAGCTCCCCTCCTCTCTCTCCTGAGCCCTCTCAGCTCTTCAGCCACTGATTCCTCTTTCCAAAAGACTTGGACAAGTCCTGAAAGTCCTGTCCCAGAGGGGGAGCTGCTCCTCCTGGGTGGTCACACTGCAAGTCTGTCAGGAGACTGAAGGGAGATGAGTACACCCGGGAATTCTGACCCTGGAGAGGGAATCTTTGAGGAGTCTGGGTGTATAAAGTGAATAAACATCCCTCAAGGCTGCTGTGACACCCCAGGCCCGGGCCAGTCTCTCTCCTCTGCCCTCCAAATGTTTGCAGTGAGCTGAGACACCCAGCTGAAGGCTGAGCCTGGAAAATCAGGACTTTATTCAGGCTGCAGAGAGGGCCAGGCTGGCCAGAGCAGGATGCCAAAAACGGCATTAGTTCCAGGGATCAGGAGAGACAAAAGCCCCCGTTGAACATCTCAGTCCAAGAGCCCCAGCAGCCAAACCTCCCTGCCCTGGGAGAATGTTTATGGCCCTGACTTATAGAATTGTTTGCTCTGGAAGCAGCACCAGAACCTGCTGAAGGAAGGAAATTAAAAGACAACAAATGAGTCCAGTTGATTGCAAAGCAAGGCAGGGCTTGAGGTGCTGTGGAGACCAAAAAGGGCTTTGAAGTCACAGAGTGGGCACCTGCTGCCGCCGAGAGCACTGTTTTATTTTAAGGTGAGCATTAATTGATTCCTAACTGTAATCACAATTACAGTGTCTTACCCTGATTAATGGAGGGCTTGATTAACACCCAGGAACGTGCTCCTGTTTTCATCCTGGGGAGAGGAGGTGAAATATGTTTTGATGCCATGGCTGGAGTGATAATTTCACCAGAGAACGTGGTGCTAATGCCAAGGCAATTAATCACCTTTCGTGGTGATTTACAGCACTAAATGATTCCTCATGGCACAGAATGGAGTGGATTAAATGTAAGGCTTTAGGATATATTTGGCTTTACCTCTTCCATGCTTTAGCTTTAGCGTGCTTGACACAGCAGTTTGAATTTCTGGGTTGCAAAGCATCTTTGTGCTGGTTTTTTTAGAGCTTCTGCTACATAATAGAACCACATTACTCGGAGATTTACCATAGCTTGTACTTATTTATAGTGCTGCTCTTAAACTGAGATCAAGGCAGGGCCTTGGGAAGAGCTTCAGGACCACAGGCAATTTAAACCCAGCATTTTCTAAGGGTACAATTTGAGAGCTGCCCTTGGGGGAGCTCCTATTTATTTTCCTCCTGGTAAACACGACCACAGAGAGGGGAGGCAGAGAAAAACCAGCTCAAAGCCTTAATTATAAGGCAGAGAGCTAAAATTAGAGTGGCTCAGCACACCAAAAAGCCATGAAGCAGCTCCTGCCTTCCCTCTGCCTCCTGGTTTGTGCCCTAAAACAAGGGGCAGAGAGAAAACAGCAAAGGGAAGTGCTTAGAGAGGGGTTGACACTGACATTTCCAGAGCCTGGTGGGTAATTCAGCTGCTCTGATGGGTGTCAGCGTCAGGAGAGGGATAAAACTGGGAATTTGGGGCTAATTATTATTGTAGAGATAAACACTGACCAGGTTTTGGGGTGTTTTGCAGCCCAGTCCACAGTGACTCCTTCCCTTTTAACCCACGGTGCTCCTGCCGAGTGAGGGAGTTTCAGGAGCACTAAAAGCATCCCCAAATTCAGAATTTTCCTCATTTATGGATGAAATAGTGACATCATTGGCCAGTGTGTCTGCCCCAGAAATGGCAATTTCCCCTCATTTTGCTGAGGGATTAAAACCAAATCACAGACACCAGAGAAAAACCAGTGTAAATTATCAAAGTCTGTGAAATCAGTGATTTTCACTACAGAAATACACAGTTGTCAGTCTTTGAGCTGGTTTTCTTATTTTCTATTTGTGCAAAACAAAGCCAGGGGGCAAAGAAAAGGAATGTCTTCCACACAGCAGCAAGACCTGCCACTGTGAGCCAGGAAAACAATCCCTGGGCAGGGGATGATAAGGCTGAGCACAAAGGCCACGAGGGACCTTTATCACCCACCTCTGCTCAGGGGAACCGTATTTATTGGGGAAGAATGGAGCCAACAGCCCTGGGCAGCTGCCAGGGGGCAGAGGGGCAGATAAAATCTCCTTTTCTGTACCCCAAAAAAGGCTGCCCAGCCCTGCCTGGGTGTTTGCTTTGGGCTGCTGGGCAGAGGAGAGGCCTGGAAGGAAACACAAAGCAGCAAATGAAGGGCAGAAATGTGATTTTTACAATGGGCACATCTGCTCGGTAGCAGCTTGGAAAGCCAGGCTTCCTAATCACACTTTTATGGATTGGTACCAGAGCAAAACAAAACCTCAGCTCTGCCTGAGCATGGGAAATAGGGCAGGGCCAGAGTGGTTTCTTTGCAGCTCTTCAAGTGCCTCTTATTCCATCAAGCCTTGTCTTTTCTCAGCCACTCTCCTCAATAAAACCTTATTGAAATAAAAACTTTCGGTCTGTTACAAATTTCAACGGGGAAAAAAAGAATTGGAAATCATTCAAATAAAAGGAAAAAAGCACTGTTTGGTTGTGATTTATCTCAGTTTTCCCCTGTAGTTTTCTCCCCCACAAAAGAGATCACAGGCACAAACACAAGTGATTTTTGCTCTGGCCACAGCAGCACAGAGCCAGTCAAACTCCTCCACTTCAGGGGGGAAAAAAGCAAGGCAGGAACTGCTGCAAACATTCCCAAAAGCTGCTTTTAAACTGCAGCTGGTTGTGTGCATGTGGCTGCTGCTGCTTTGGGGCTTTCTGAACTCCAGTCAGCAGTTCTGAGGGGGAAAAGCACCATCAGATCATTCCAGCACAGGGCAGCTCAGCCACAGTCAATACCACAGTCCCAGTTTAAATTCCCATTGCAGGGCCCTGAAATAATCCCTGTTTAAATTCCCATTTCAGAACCCTGAAACCACCACAGTCCCAGATTAAATTCCCATTACAGGACCCACAGTCCCAGTTTAAATTCCCCATTTCAGGGACTGAAATGAGGCACTCTGAGCTCAGGCACAATTGCCTGGAAAAAAGATTCATTCATCCTCCAGCTGGTGCCAGTTCCTTTTCAAAATTCTCCCCCACTCCCTGCTCCACTTGCTCTCCAAACACCCCCCTAATGAAAGGAGGGTTAAAATGCTGCCTTTCTGTTTGCTAATAAACACTGATTTTCCCTGAGCAGACTTTTGTGACACTTGCAGGCTGTTAAATGTCAGAAGTGTTTCCCTGAGCCATCCATCCCTTCAGGGAGACTCAGGCTCTGAGGGGATCTGACTCCCTGTCACTGCAGTTCATTGTTGCACTCCATCCCACATGCACGGGGAAAATTAAAAAATCTGCAAGGCTTCCTTCATCACCAAAATAATTACTGTCTGGGAGAAAGTAATAAAGTAATCTGTGCTAATTGGAAGTGTGAAATATCTGCTCCTCCATCAGCTTGTTCAATACCTTGGATAAAACAGGCAGCCCCTGAATTCAGCCCTGTGCTCTGGATTATAAATTCTCCTCATTTTCTCTCTCTCTCTCTCACTGCACTTAAAAACTGGAAGTGCTGATATTAATTATTTCAAGAATTTTTTTGGCAGTCATTTCCTCTAATAAAATTCTCTCCCCTCGGGGAATTATACATCAATCAATCCAACTTGCCTTGTGTCTCTCATGAAATGAGACATTTCAGCCTGTGCTCCAGCCTTCCACTCCCTCTCTTCTCTTGAAGGTCACATCAACAGGCAAGAAGATTCTTTCCCCCAAACTCACTCTGAAAAAAAATAGCCCAGAAAGAGAAGCTCCTGCAGGTTCTTTCATGGACACTGAGAGGATTTAGCCCAGGCTGGTTGTGGAGCCACAGAACTCCTGGGAAATTGTGTTTATATATGTAATATATCTAATTATGGCACACTGCACACTGGTCCATCAGTGCTGTGCCCTCTCAGCTGAAGAGCCACTTCCAGGGAAATTATTTTTGAGGGAGATTCAGGGGTTTTCTCCTCTTTCTCTCCTGAGGAGAATCAAACTCCTTCTCTAATTGCTTCTGTCTCTAATATGACAGAGGGCTGAGCTGACCTGGAAAACAGAAGCACTTGGGAGTGAAATCCAGCAAATGGAGCTTCACGGGCTGCACTCTCTGCTGAGCAGGAGAGGAAACACCTCTGAGGCACTTGGAGAGGAGCACGGACACCTGGAGGTGTTCAAGCAGAATTCCAGCTGGGAATTCCAGCCTTAGGCAAGAGGAGATTCCCTGATTTCCAGAGAGTGAGGGGCAGAAAATCTGGCTGGGGTGCTGAACAGAGCCAGGGGCAGGGGCTGCTGGAATATGGGACTGAGATCTGTGAGATCCCAACTCCTCTCTTCTCCTTCTCCTTCTCCTTCTCCTTCTCCTTCTCCTTCTCCTTCTCCTTCTCCTCTCCTCTGTTCTCTTCCTCCCACTGCAGCAAAATCTTTGGGGGAGAATCCATTCCCAATTCTGTCCCTGGAGCATTTTACCCACCAGCTTGCAGCAGCAAACCACCCCCTAAACTGCATTTCAGACAAATATCCCAATCCTGTCCTCTCAGGAGCTGTTTCCTAGGTGTCCCACGCCTGGAATTTGGCGGGAGTGATGCTGCAGAGCCACACCAGCATCTCCTGTCGTGGACATCAGTGATGCCCCCTCACCCTGAGCTGCTGGAAATAATCTGGAAAAGGCCAAGCTCAGGAACAAAAAGCAGAACCCACCAGCTTCACCCACCAGCAGCAGGGAAAGGAGGAAGCGCTGAGTTCTTATCCCAAATGTTTACTTTTATATAAATATGGCCTTAATTACAGTATCAGCTTCAAAGCCCTGAGGCCTCTCTGTGCTGAGGATCCTCAATCCCTCTCCCTCTGCACAGCCACATTCCAGCAGAGCAGCCAAAGCCATGAAAGCTCCCCTGGCCTTTCTGGGTGGCTTCTGTTTCAAAACAAACCTCGTGGAGATGCTCACAGTATTGTTCTGGAGATGGCTGGCTTGACATCCAGCACCAGGCCGTCCAGCTTTTCCACAAATATTGTTCTTTTCATGGGACTGGAGGAATTTCCTGCTCCCCAAAGCTGTTTACGATTGGCTCAGCCTTCCCTCCACAATCTCCCTCCCAAAGGAGAGACAAAAATGTCTCAGCCACACCAGTAAATTCCACTTTTCACACATCCCCTCGACTCCTCACCAAATAAATTGATATTTTGTATGGAAACCCCCAAATCTCTGCACACAAAGGCCCAGCCCCAGAGCCAGTGGTGCTGGTGGTCTCTTGCTTCATTCCCAAGGAATCAGGGAAGCCAAGACGTTGTTTTCACAAGTCCTGGGTGAAAAATCAACAAGAAGTGGATTTTTGATGGCTCAGATTTCAGGAGGATCGGGATGCTTTGATACAGAGTTAATTAGGCATTAAAAGAGTCCCATCAGTGCTGGGGAAATATCATCCATAAATGTCTGTACTGCCTCATTAGCCTTTAGGACAGCAGCTCCAAGTAAATCAATTGATTGGAAAGAAAAAACCCAAACCAGCAAACCAGGAGGAAGGCTCAAGATTATTTAGAAATCTCTATTCCTGCTTTGACCACAAGGGAAAGAGAAAACAAATATCTAATTCTCAAAATCCCACTTTTAAAGGGACACGTGTAAACAAGGGGCCAAAGATCCCATTCACCTTGTTCTATTGGAGCCCAAATCTTTTCCAATCTTTCCCCAGTCTCCTCCCAGATAATTCATATTCTAGGGGCTTCAAATGAGCCTCTGAATGACTCATGAAGAGGAGTGAGCTGTTAAAATCAGAACTGTGGTGATTGGAGGTTCTTGCAGCAAAGAAAAGGTATCAAAGCATAACGTAGCAGGTAAAAGATGATGCTGTTTACAGAGACAGGAGAAATTAAAGCTGAAATGTTTAATTATGAAGAGCAGACGAGAGAAAGTACCAGACAATCTCAGCCACGGCTTTGAAATTAACTCGTTTCTACCCAGGCTGCAGAGAAAATATTGGAGAGCAGGGCAGGGAATCTGGGCTGAGTTAATCAGGATCTTCTTCTGGGGATCTTCTTCCCAGGCAGGGGATTATTGATCCCACGTGCCTGGGGGTGCTGGTCCCCCCTTCCCTGGGTGTTCACACGTGGATTTCATGGATGGAGAAACACTTGGGTGAAGGAGCAGCAGCCTGGGTGGGCTGGGATGGAGAATCCTTCACTCCAGCTTTCCCCTAAACGATCTCCTCTAAAAACAAACCCAGACACCTCCTCCCCTCACACGCAGCGCCATCCCGGGGTCACATTTGCGTTTTTTCAGCCCTGATTTCCTTTAACTGCTCTGCAAAGCCATTAAAGCCCTGAATGTTGGAACAGAACCCCCTGACTTCCAGCCAGGAGCATCCTCAGTTCCGGGGCCGTTGGATGCAGCAGGAAACGTCTCCTCCCTGCGTTAACAGCTCTCCCCACGTTCTGCACCCAAGACCCCTCATTTGCACCCGTTAATTACCCTAATTACCAGCGGGATGAATTGCACGACTTAGATAAGAAAGCCAGGAATGCTGGAAAGGGCTGGAATGTTCACTCAGGCTCCTCCCGGAGACCCAGATGTGCGGAGTTTGCAGATGCAGGGGAGCTGCTGACCCTGGGGAAACTGAGGCAGGGATATAGGCATTAAAGAAGTCCCATCAGAGCTGGGGAAATATCATCCATAAATGTCTGTATTGCCTCATTAGCCTCAGGAAACTGAGCTGGGACAGGGGTTGCTCCACCTGGGAAGGGTTCTGCTGACCTGGAAGGGAAAGGATTTTCAGCATCATTTCCCTGACAGGGAATTCCAGGAGTCTTGAGGCTCCAGGGAATGAGGAGTGCCACCCTGAGATTTCAGAGTCACCTGATGCTTGAGGCAAAGCCCACTCGGGACACGGATCTTTGCCAATGAATATTCATGGGGGATATTATTGCTTTTCCCTTTGTTTCCCTGTGACTTCTTGTCCAAAAGTGCCCCAAATTAAAGACCAGGAGGGTTTGTTTCCATTTTTTTGGGCTGTCCTTTGTGCACTAGGTCACCATAAGGATTCTGACAAATCTGCCCTAAAAGCTGAAGCTTTGGCTTCACTACTTGGGTGTTGCTGAGTTTGGAATATTTCTTGGCTCCAGCAGCCCAGCCAGGACCAGGGCATTTTTGGGTGATTAAAGAGCAAAGGTTTCACCATCATAAAGATGTTTACAGCGATAAATGAAAGTTTATCATCTGGGAATATTTAAACTCATTCCAATTCCACAAAACTTTTGTGGTTCTCCCTTTGTCCATGGCCCTTAGGGATGTATTATGCTGCTCCTGCCTGTGCCCTCTGTCAGTTTGGACAGGCAGCTCCCAGCTGGGGCTCCTCCAAGCCAGGGTGACATCAGGGACTGGTTTCCTTTGCTGCTTTTTCCCCGGGAGCCTGTGCAAACTCCCAGCCTGATGCTGCCCTTATCTCTGCCCTGCACAAACAACCCCCGGGCTGACCTTTGGGGGAATCAGCCCCCACAGGGCTGACACAGCTGATCTGACCCCCTGGAAAGAAGATTTTTCCTTGCTTGGAGCCCCCTGGGCAGTTTGGATCAGATGCAGGGAAGGGTGGAGGAGTGAAAAAGAACAAACTTTTCATCGAGGCAGCACAACAATGAACCCCAAGATGACAAAGTGCTCCAGGCCACTTCCATCTCTTTTACTTCTTTCCTCTCTTCAACCCAAGGAAAATAAGGGGCAGGCCAAAAACTACATTGCTGTGAGGTTTAGAGGGCAGGGAGGGTTTTGCAGGCTCTCATGGGATCATTCCTTGCACAGTTCAAGCTCAGTAGCTGGGAACAACTTGGAATTGGAAGCTCCTTCAGACAGCAAAGGAGAGAATGAACCCACCACTGATGTTCTCACTCCTTTACAGGGTGTTTCTCTTCCCCTAATTCTTTCACTTAAATAGGAGAGAAAATAGAGGTACCAGACGCCCTCAAAAAAATATTTATACCACTGAATATCCCTGAGAAATCTGATGTCTGTGGAGTCAGGACTTACCCCAGGACTGGAGCAGCAATTTCTCCAACAATTTTAGCCCAGAAAAAGGAGAATAAACAGGCCTGGCTCTCCGGAGTGAGGCACCAGCCACAGATGTTTCTATTTCGAGTAAAACCAAACTGCAAAGTCAAGAGGAAAACCAAAAAAAACAAGCAGAGAGCAAAGCAAACAATCCCCAAGCCACACAAAAAGGGACTTAATCCTCTCCCAGCAGGCAAGACTGATGGAGAAAAGCTGCAGCCAGGCTGAATTTGCCAGCCCAGAGCTGTCCCTTGCAGGCACTGAGGGGGCACAGGGGCAGCCAAGAAGATCCTGGTGCAGGTTGGGTTTCCCTGTGCTGGGAATTTTCTGTTCTGCTGCATCACAAAATCACTTGGGCTGGAAAAGACCCCCAAGGCTGAGCCCAAGCAGGTCAATAACCTGAAAAGCTGCATTTTCTGGAGCAAACAGGGCAGGGCAGAGGCTGCTCTGGGGTGGGCATTTTGTGAGATCCATCCTCACTCCCAGACACAAATCCAGGAGTTCCCCCCAGCCCAAAATCCTGGCAAAGCCTGGCAGGACCTCTTGTTGTTGATGCTCACCCTGCCATTTCTCTTCCTTCCTTCCTTCCCAAGAAACAGCCTCCAAAAAATAAAATAAAATAAAATAAAATAAAATAAAATAAAATAAAATAAAATAAAATAAAATAAAATAAAATAAAAT
>JBBMKD010000085.1:5930190-5976441 GCA_037834095.1 Argya squamiceps | reverse complement strand
TAAAATAAAATAAAATAAAATAAAATAAAATAAAATAAAATAAAATAAAATAAAATAAAATAAAATAAAATAATAAATGTGTACACAAGTTGGAGCCATGATAAGATTCCAACATGGAACAAGAGTTTGTGAAAACTCCCTGGCAGAGTTGTCAGAGCTGCTCTGTGGACCCAAATGCTGCTCTGAACAAATGTTTGCCATCTTTAAAGGTTTAAAAGGTTGTTTTGGGAGCGTTCCCCACAGCCCTTCCCACCCCAAACCTGCTGGAGATGGTTGCTGTGCCATGGGCTGAGCTGGGTGCTTGGTATGGAGTGGGGAGAGTGGCTTGTTTTGATTTGAGTTTAAATATTTAGACACAATTTGCATCTCATTAACATGCTGAGGGTTGGGGAGGCGCAGCAGCAGAGCCTGCAGCAGCTTTGTTCAAATGTCACAGCCAGGATGGGGCTGGTGCTGGCTGTGACAGCCACCTCACCTCCACATTGGCAACAATTCCAGCTGATGTGCAGGTGATCAGACCTGTCTCTCGGGAAGGAAAGGAGAAATTCCTGGGAAAAGCCTCAAAATGTTGAGGTGGAAGCTCCAACATCCCAAGTTCCCACCAAAAAAACCCAAAAAAAAAAAAAAAAACCCAAAACAAAAAACCCCCCAAAACAAAACAAAACAAAACAAAAACAAAACCCAAACCAAAAAAACCGAAAAAAACAAAAAAAACCAAAAAAAAACCACCAAAAACCAAACAACAACAAAAAACCCCAAACAAACAGACAAAAACCCCCCAAATCCAAGCACACTGCTAAACACTATTAATGGAGAAATGTGGATTTAGAGGGTTTTTCCAGGGTAACTATGATATTTCCATGTATGAAATGGTGCATTCCAGAAAAAAACCCCATTTTTACACCAGCCTGTGTCACACAAATGTCATTTTCCTCCCAAAAAAAGGCTGATCCAAACCTTGCTTCCCATTTTCCAGCCAGGCAGCCCAGAGTTGAACTGGACAGCACTGAAAGTGTCACCCAGAAATTCCAGAGCATCAGGTGGGAAAAAATCCAATATTCCCAATCCTTTGGGGACCAGGGATACAATCCTGCCAGACACAGAAATGAGGGAATTCTGCACCTCCTGCTAATTATTTAATGGCCCACTCTCCTCTTTCCTTGCTTCTGCTGCCCCAAATCCTCCCCAACAAACACCTCCACACAAATGAAGGAATGTCCTTTGGATGAATTTAAGATCAAACCCAGAGCTGGGCTGGATAAAAAGTGGATAAACACCATCCAGAGCACCTGTGGATAACATTTCCCCTGATATGGATGCACTGGGGAGAGCCAGGAGCAGCTTTTTGGTCAGAATCACTCCCTCACACCACCAAAAAAAGGGATGGGAGAGCCAAAACTCAGTCCTGTGGGAGTCTCCTGTACTTTCCAGCTCATCTTTCTCCCCAGTGATCCATCATTTTCCTCTGTCCAGTTGACTTCAGGTGCAAACTGAACAAAAATCGATATCTACATTTCAAAAAGCAGGAGACAAATGGACTTGTTATCTTCAAAACTCTCTCTCAGCCTCGGAAAAAAAAGCAAGAAAGAAAACGTACAAAAGACCTATAGACAGAACAAAAAGAGAAAGAAGAAAAAAAATATTAAAAAGTGTCCATTGAAGTGTGTCCAAATGTGAGAACAATCTGTGGAGCACCAGGACGGGAGGAGAGGCCACGGTTCAGCCCAGACACAAAACATTCCCCCTCGCTGCTGGCACAAAGGGCCTGAGAAGCAGAGGGGCATTCTGAGTTTGGAGAAGGTTTTCCAGCACAATTCCCTGCCACAATAGCCCCGAGATGTAAAGCTAATCAGAGGGGACACGTCCACAGAAATCAAACCTGGCCGAGTGACCACCTTGACAGATTCCTCTATTGATTATTCCCTGACCTCTTTTCTTGCCGGGGATTTTTCTTGCTCCCTCACATTCCCTTTCAACAGGCCCTGCTCTTGTTCCTGAGCCTTTCCCCGGGCTCCTGGATGGACAAAAAAAGTGGAGTTGAGGGGGGAGAAGCTTTGTGATGAAGCCAAAATCACTGGGCCAGGGCACAGCAAAGGGTGAAGTGGCTTTTGTGCAGTGAGCTGCTTTTCTGAATTCTGCTCTTTCTGAAAAACACCCATCTTCCCTTCAGGTGAATGCTAATAAGCTGTAAAATAAAAAATAAATAGAGGAGTCAGTGCTCAGGAGCTTGTAAGCTTGGATTATATTAATCAATAAATACTCAGGACAAATCAGCCCTGCTCTGTAAAAGGCTTTTCCTGGCACAGTTTGTTATCCCAGCTGCTATAATTAGAAATTAGGGATCAGAGCCTTTTAGAGGGCAGAAAAAATTCAGATATTTCACGTTTTGTTACAGCACACAAAACCTGGCTTGCATCAGGGCCTGGTGAGTTTTGGGCCTCACCAACTTTGGGGAAGTTTCCTTGGCACTGAAACGGGCATTGTGGAGTGTTTGAATTGGGATTTTTTGCCCCTTGAATCAAATATTCTCTTCCTGAGTGTTCAGCACTGAGAGCAGGTACAGCAGCACAGCTGAGGGGTGATATCAGGGCTGATATTTTCCCAAGGAATTTGGAGAGAGGCAGTTATTTGTCACATCCCAGGGACCAGTGACAGCCATCAGGAATGTAACACCACACCTCACTTTGAGCCTGTGACATCCAATTCCAAATTCTTGGGTGCACTTCATTTTGCTTCAATGAGCTCAACTCACTCTTAATGGCCCCGCTAATTGCCTAATTGTGAAACCCAGGCTGCCTCTATCTCTGAAGCACATTCCTTGATGGAAAAAAAAATCTGTTTGTGTGAATGGATGCCCCTGCTCTTCCCCCAGCAGGTGCTAATTTGGTTTGTGTGAGTGGGTAAATAGCTCTGAAGTGTCTGGGTGTGCAGCAGTACCTCACATTTTTATGTCACTCTTACCTTCCCCAGCGCTGGAGATGACAGATGTTCATTAGGCAGAGCAGACAGAACCATTCCCTCCCCTGGAATATTACCTTGCCTCATGAATATTAATTCACTCTCCCTGTGACAGAGCAGGGCAGGGGCTGATCCTCATTTTATAGGCCAGGAGCAAAGGGACTTCAATAATTCCCAGGAGGAAAGGCTGGGGCAGGATGCAGGACCTGCACAAACCCTGAGCATTTGTCTGTTTGGCCTTTTATTTCACTTTTTTTTGGGAATTTTCTCTGGGAATGCTGCTGGGGGATGCAAGGGAAGGACCAGGAGCAGAAGGATTTCAATAATTCCCATGAAGGAAGGCTGGGGCAGGATGCAGGACCTGCACAGACCCTGAGCATTTGTCTGTTTGGCTTATATTTCACTTTTGGCTTTTCTCTGGGAATGCTGCAGAGGGATGCAAGTGAAGGACAGCAGGAGTTTGCTCCCTGTGTCACATTCTCTATCTCCCCAGGGCAGTCCCAGAGCCTGGCTGGGATTTCCCTTCTGACTTTACCCCAAACCCAGAGCTGGGCTGTAGGGTCAGAAAAGGGTTTAATCCTGACTTTGCCCCAAACCCCAGAGCTGGGCTGTAGGGTCAGGAGGGGGTTTAATCCCGTACCTGGGCTTTACCCCAAACCCCAGAGCTGGGCTGTAGGGTCAGGAGGGGTTTAATCCTGACTTTACCCCAAACCCCAGAGCCGGGCTGTAGGGTCAGAAAGGGATTTAATCCTGACTTTACCCCAAACCCCAGAGCTGGGCAGCAGGGTCAGGAGGGGTTTCTCCCTGCAGGGCAGCTCTGACCAGCAGCCCCAGCCCCCAGAGCTCTCCTGAGGCTCACAGGGAGAAGCCAGAGGAGCCAAAATCCACCACAGATGATGGTGAGGGACAAGAGGGAGAAGCAAGGAGATTTTTTTGAGCAGGAAGCAGTTTCCTCACCTTTTTTTTTTCTGTTGCTGTAATGAACTCCCAGTGCTCAGAGTAACCTCCAGGGCCATTTTCTCTGTAGCCACCACTGGAATATAAATAACCATCCCAAGATGAAAAATGTGGGTTGGTTTGAACTCAGCACACCATTTAGCCTGCCTGGAAAAAACCCACAGACTTTTGGAAGAAATGTGACAATAACTGGACTTTAAAGTTGTTAAAAATAAAAAAAACCCAACCGTGTTCTTTAATTTAGGGCCAGAGTGACCTGGCAATTAGTCATAGGCCAGGCTGCAGCTCAATTAAGACAAACAGCCCAGGGTAATGGAATTGGTAATGTGACCAACAGGAGCAACCTGAGTTATAGCCTCAATTTTCTCCGTGCCTGATGGGTTTGAAATAAGTTCAAAGAAGGTCAAGTGGCTGGGTTTCCATCTGCTGATCTCACACAAAGTTTTTCCCCCTCCATTTCCCTCTCCCTGTGAACCCTCTGGGCTTGTCATCACTGCTGTGTGAGGCTCCCCCAGCTCTGGCCGTGCTCTGCAGAAGCTCCAGAACAGGATCTGAGCAAGGGTGACCTGCAAAGCTCCTCAGCACGGTCCAAGAAATGTCATTTCTTGTTCTCTCTGCAAGTTTTCCTTTCCTGGTTTTCCTTGGGTGTTCCCCTTTCCCCTAAGGCAGCTCAGGCGTGGAAAGGGGGCAGAAATCAAAGCCCTGAGAGTCTTTGTGAAGATTCAAGCACAAAGTAGAGGCTGAAACCACCTCGGGGAACCCAAGAGGGGTGGGAAAAGGGAAAAGGGGTGGGAAAGAGGGTTTGGGATCCATCTGTCTCCTGTGCAGCCTTGAGGGGTGACTAATCCCAAACTCTGCCAAACCCTGGGAAAATGGAACACGGGGAACAGGGAACGTGCCCAGGCTGAGGCTCCCAGTGCCATTCCCACCTGGAGAACCCTCCCAGCGCTGACAGAAGGGCCCAGCCATGGTGACAAGTGACAAGTGCCACCCCCCTGAGCTCCGTCCCCGCCAGCATTCCCCTCTTTTATTTTACCTCCCAGCCCCGGCAGCTGCTCCCGGGTTTGTGCAAGGCAGCAGTGCCATCCAGTGGTCCCAGCCCCGAGCCCCCAGCCCCACCTCGGGGGCAAATCAGCTCCCTTCTCCCACTAAACCAAGGCAGGAATGGGTAAAAGGCTCTCCGGGATGAAGGGAGGAGCAGCTGGGCATTGTCAGAGCTGTTCTTGTGATAAAATTCCAATACTTATACTGCAATAATATAAATAAGTATAATATAAGTATAATAAGTAAGCAAGTATAACCTAAGTATAATGTAAGTATAATATAAGTATTGCAATAGACATTATTAAGTTTATCTCCCCTACTACCAGCAAAATAATGCTGGGGTGCCATGGGGTGTTCAGGATTCCAGCTGCTGTTGGTGACAGGGGGTTTAGCACTTGGATTGCCCTGGAGTCCCACAACCAGTCTGGGGGGAGCAGCACAAGGCAGAGGGGTCTCACCCCACCCAGCAGCAGGGCAAGGGCTGATCTTGGTGGGATTGACCCTTCTCCCCTCGGCCCTCCTGTCCCTGTCCCTGGACATTCCCAGGCTGCAGCTCAGGGCTAGCCCATCCCTTGCACTACCAGAGCTCTCCACACTCCCTGCACAGCTCTCACACCCTCCCTGTGCCATGCCAAGCCTCAGCTGCCATTTTCTCCACCTGCTAACCCACCTTCCCCTTGTTTCAGATCCAAATTCCCCAATTCCCAAGGCAGGAATTCCCAAAAATTGCTCTCTGATCCCTCTCAGCCTCAGGAACTCTGCTGCCAGCAGCAGTGAAGTGCAAATCTCCATTTCTGCAGGATCCAGGTTCTCTCTTCATCCAGAGTCTCAGTGAAAACATTCCCCCCTCTCATCCATCCCCTCTCCCTGCCCCAGCCCCCTGTGGCACCAGGGTGGGGTTTTCTGGACCTGCCAAGGCTACAGAAAATTCCCTTTCCTCCCCCAGAGCTGAGATCCCTCAGCAGATGAGCAGAGAGGAGGGAGGAATTTATTATCTTTCTTTATTTTCTTTTCAAGAGCAGCAGTTACAGCATCTACAACAGACTGAAATATTGAATCTGCCTGAAATACAGGGATTTTAGAGAACACAGGCCTTTCTGCATGGTGTGGGGAGGAAAAAAAGCAGCTCCAGGATTGCAGGTGATGCATCTCCTGCCCAGAGAAAGCTCCCACACATGGTGACATCTGTCCATGCCTTACCAACAGCCAGCAAACAGAATTTGCAAACCTGGGAATTCCTTAAGAAAAGTGCTGCTCCCACATTCTCCCTGTAAAACACCCAGGCATCCATCTCACCTGCCCAGCCTCTTTCATTTCAGGGCATGTTTCCCCCCAGGACACTCCAAATTAAAGCAATAATTAAGTGTCCAACCCCTCAGGAGCTCAGGGCTGATCCCGGGGAGCAGCAGCAGCCCCCAAAACCCCTCAGGCACACCCAGAACATTCATCCCCACCTGGGGTGAGTTTTATTTTCTGTTTTTGCATCCTCAGCTCCAGCCAGCAATCTCCCCTGCTGCTGCTCAATTCCAACATAAATCAGGCCCATTAGGCCAGGAGTCTCAGGAGCTATTAATGCCTGAGAAAAGGATAATGAAGCCAATAAAATCAGAGCTGGCTGTCCCCAGAAGGCCACCAGGAGTGAGCTCTGAGGTGCAGAGTGCCACCAGCCCATCTAATTGCACCCTGTAGGCCTGGGGCTGCTGGGGAACTCTTGTTTTTTTTTTTTTTCTCAGGGATTATTAGGAGAAAAGATGTGATTTGTTTCTAAAACACTGCTTTGGAACTGCAGCCAGGTAGGGTTTTTAAAGGGGAGGCAACCAGAAAGAAATAGGCAGGGGAAGAGTCAAAAATACTGGAAATAGGGAATCTCCCAGGTCACTTGTCCTCACACACAGGGGCTGCAAAGGCTGAAAAAGGTGAGAAAAGCACCAAAATCTGCAGCTGGGAGAGACAGGAACACCGTCAAGGTGTTTAATTCCTCGCACATTCCTGCTTGGTTTGTCCTCAGCTTCGCCATCAAAGCTTCCTTCTGCTCTGAGGAGGGAAAAAAATATATAAATCTGTCTGAAAATTTAAATTCAGGAGCCTCTTTTTTAAACATTTCCTGCCCAAATCCTCCCTGACTGATGGATTTCCAGTGGCCCAGACAATGGGGGCTGCTGATCCTCCCAGCTTATCTGTGACCCCCTGAATGTTTGTTTGAAAGTGAAGATGTTGAAGTGCCCCACTTGTAAAAATCAATTCCGTGGTGTCAGCAGCAGTGCTGCCTCATTTCTCCTGGAAGAGACTCCCTCCTCTGACCCCCTCCAGTCCTGTTTAACCCCACAGGTCCTTGTCTATTAAGATAAGGGCACTGTGTTGATGTGGGGGGAGGATTCTATCAGCTCCTTCACTTGTAGGGTTGAACAGGAGTGGCCTGGGATGGTGGGACACAGAATAAAGCCATTTCTGACTCCAGACAAACATCATCAAATTAATTTCTCCAACCCTCTTCCCCAGAAAATGGCTGGGAACCTAGAGGCTTTTACAGCACCTGCAGAAAAGGGGCTGAAATGGTTCCATTTTCAAAAATTGGGGGTAAAAAAATCCAAGTTTTAGTCATAATGACATTCTCCAAGATTGAGATTCTCTGGAGCAGGAATGGAAAAGGCACCAGGAGCAGAAGGAGCTTGCAAGGACCATGTCAGTGGCATTAACCTTTTTACAAGGAATGGTATAAAACCCTAATTTGACAATTTAGATTTAACAGTCACCTAAACCCAAGCTGTTAAATCATTTTTAGAGTACCCAAAGAACTCACAGCTAATAAGTTCAAAGGAAACTTTTTTTTTTTTTTAATACAGGGCAGAAATATGAAGAAAGCAGCAGGCCTGGGTCCTTCTCTTATTTAGGCCCTGACAAAGCCCCAGTTCATCTGTTCCACCAGCAGAGAGCTTTGCCCAGCATTAATCAAGTCACTGCAAGCAAATGACATCCCAGAATTTGCCATTCCTTACAACCTTTGGGTTTCCTAATTAATTTCATTCCTCATAATGAGACATCTTTCTTTATTGCCTTGGACTCGTGTTGTGTCTCACAGTTCACAGCCTGCTACTCAGAGCCATTTACAACCTGTAGTAGGGTTACTCTTTGGACACCCCAAACTTTTAATTGACAAACAACTGAGATTTGGGGCATTTACTGGCAAATTAAACTTTGAGTAGGAGGGAGAGTTGGGTTTTTTTTCTTTCCCAGAGTGATTTTTGTCAGGTCCTCTGCAGTACGAGAAGGAGCATCTTCCCTAACACAGACAGAGGATCCAGATGTGCAAACAGCTGGGAGCCTTCCTGGCCGAGCTCCTTGGCTGCCTGGCATCCATCTCACTGTCACCTCCCCTGCTCTGTGTCCTGCCCGAATTCACAGCCTGGAACAGGCAAAAGGAGAGCTTTAAACCACAGCTCAAACCACAAAAACTCGGGCACAGACTGCAATGATTTGCCCAGCATTGGATGGGGGTCTCTGCTGGGCCCCAGCCCCTCCTGCCCTGCCCACAGGGGTTTGAGGAGATGCCAATCCCAAAGCCACAGCTCCTGGAGGACAATTTGATCTTCCACAAGCTCAACTCCAGCCTGTGGCTCAGGGAGAGCATGGAAAAACCAGCAGCACTGTCTCCTGTCCAGAGCTTTCCTACAGCTCGTGTGCAAGACTGAAAATCCACCAGGAATGGACCCAAAATGTCCTTTGTGCAGCTCCTCTCCTGGCTCAGCCCTCGAGTCTCCCTCTTAACCTGTAGCCCTGGTTTGTGCCTGAGGTGTTTGGGTTTTCTGAAATTCCTTTCCCAAGGAATTTTCTGTAAACAGGAGAAATGTTTTTGTAACTGTAACTTTGTTTGTCATTCCTTTTCCTAGGAGGGACTTCTTGATGTCCCTCTGGTCTGACCAATGTGAGTGAAGAGGTTTTGCCTTTGTGTCACCAACCAAACTGGTCTGTGTAAAATAGTATAAAAGGGAGACACATCCCAAAAATAAAGGAGTCATTTTCAGCCTTCTGAATCTCAGAGTCTGTGTCATTGTGGTGTAAAACAGGGTTTTACATTGCCTGCTCTCCTCCAGGTGCTGAGGGGGAACCACCCTGGACCCTGCTCAAAACCACCAGTGACTGCAGGGGAGAGGAATTCGGGTGGGAAAGGAGCCTTAAAAGGGAATCACTGGGAAGTGCCTCTGCCTGCTGAGGAGTGTAAAAGGATTAGATCACTCCAGGAATATTTACAGCTCTGCTGCAGCGCTGCAGAAAGAAAAGCTCGTGCTGCCATGTTCCATTTATTTCAGGCTTGGAGGGATAAATCTCATTAGGAGCCAGGGCTTTCTTCCCACAAGGATTGGGAGCATGTGTTCACACTTAGGGTAATTGCAAACATCCCTGGCTTTAAAAAAAAATAAACCTTGGTGCATCAGCATGGGCTCTGAACCCACAAATCCCTGAAGCCAGGCCTGGAAGAGGCTCCAGAAACTCTTCAGGAGGGGCCCAAACTGAGCAGCAGGGGCTGAGGAATCCTCAAAGGGAGGAATTGCTCCCTGTCCATGAAATTCCCCAGGATATTCTCCCCCAGTTCCCACCAGAAAAGCCATCCCAGTATAACCAGTTCAGGTTCCCACTGCTCCACCACCCTGCCTGTGCTGCCGCCACGTTCTATAAATGTTATGTATATATATAATATATTTATAATAGCTTCTGTTCTGCAAACATTTTCCTCCTCTGCACTAAAATCCCCACAGCAATCCATCTCTGACCCAAATTTATCAAGGAAATATTAAGGACAAGGCCACAAACATCCTTAAGTACACTCCCAGCTTCAGAAAGCAGAGAAAATCACTTGAAGTAAACTCCTGCTGCTATTTTTTTATAGTTTTTTTTCTTACTTTCTTCTGTTTTTTTCACCTCTGTGTTACAGATTTCACTGTTTGGACGTGTGCAGCCCGAGCCAGGGAGCCAAACCCATTTCATGGCTCTGTTGATGGTTTTTATTGCAGAGAAAATCCCTGTCTGCTCGAACCCACATAAAGACTAACGGTGCAAGGCACAGATGTTGTGTTTGCCAGCAGAACCCAGGCAGCAGAGGAGGAAAAGGGAAGTTTCACACACACACAGGATCCACCTCACCTGAGGAGACCCAGCAGCTGCTGATGCAAGCTGTGGTTGGAAGGGGGGAACACAGAGCATTCACTGGGGCTCCCAAAACTCCTAAAATTATACAAACTGCTGCTTAATGGAGAGCGTGGGCATGGGGAGAAAGGGTTCCTGCAGTGATGGGCTCTCTGCAGCACAGCTCTGGCAGCAGGGAGCTTCACTAGGATGGGAATCTGCTGTGCTTGGAGCAGGAGTGGGACAAGTTTCCTTAACTTTGAATGGAAAACAGGGAGCAGGATGCAGCCAGGCACATCTGCCTCGGGCTGCCCCAGCGGAATTAAGAGGTTGGAAATGTTTGGGTTTGGGTTCTGGGCAGGTTTTATTTGGATTTTTGTGGTTGCCTCAGTCTGAGGGGAGCTGTGGGCACCAAGATTTCCTGCCTTGGCCAGAGTGTGAGGGAGCAGAGCCTGGAGCAGGAGAGCAGCCCCTGCCCTCGGGGGTCCCTGAAATGGGGGGTTCACATCCCTGACAGGGAAACCAAGGCACAGCCATGGACTCCTCCATGCACACGGCTTGGTGACGCTGTTTTACACCACAACAGCACAGACTCTGAGATTCAGAGGGCTCAAAATGACTCCTCTATTTCTGGGATGTGTCTCCACGTGCTGCCACCTCCCTGCCCCTCCTGCATCGAGGAAGATGAATGAATGAATTCTCTTTCCTGGTGCTCCAGCACTCAGATCTCCTGGAATCACCAGGAGACTCCTGCACTGTGCTGAGGCAGATGAATGAATTAATTCTCTTTCCTGGTGCTCCAGCACTCAGATCTCCTGGAATCACCTGCAGACTCCATCTCCTCGTCACTGATGGAGATTTGACGTCTCCTTGCTGCATCCCTGGAGAGGGGAGAGCACTGCAGCCTCCCCAGCTCATAAAACACTGCTCAAAACCCTGATGGGCTTTAATTTCATTTGGATTTTTTGTGGTTTTTTCCTCCCCAGGCCTATCTGACAGCCACACAGGGATTTTTAGTTTCTGTTCCTCCAGATTTTTTCCTCCTTCAGGCACATCCCAGCTCCCAGAATATCTTGTTGCTGATTGCCTCAGCACAGGGGGAAAACAGCTCCACGTTCCCCTCTCCCACCTGTCTGCTGCTGATGGATCCATCTCCTGAACAGCAGGAACAGCCACGTGTGGCTTCCCTGGCTAAAAATAAAGAGCTGAATTCACCAGGCACATCTGTGGAGCCCAGCACCAGCAAACTCTGAGATGATGCACGAGATTTGTGCAGGGGATTTCAGGATAAAAGGTGTTGGTATCATTTTTTATTAGATCATTTTAATTTAAAAAAAAATTATTCTAAAATTTATTTTATTATATTTATATTTTATTGACATATTAAATATATTATTATATTTGGTTTATTTAAAAATTATTCTCAAAATTATTATTTATTCTAAAAAGGCTTATGCTAAAAATTATTATTCTAAAAATTATTTTATTATACATATGTTTTATTTTTATTGTAATATATTATTATATTTATTATTTTATTAAAAAATTTAATTCTAAAAGTTATTATTTATTCTAAAAATTATTGTTCTAAAAATGGATATAATGTAATATAATATATATAAAATATATAAAATATATATAATATATAATAATATATTATATTATTATATTTCTGTTTTATTTATATTTTAATATACTATTATATTATTGTTTTATTTAAAAAATATTCTAAATTTTTTTCTAAAAAAAATTTATTCTAGAAAATTATCTAATATTTTATTAGATATTAGAATTTTTTTAAAATTCTAAAATAGGCAAAAGCAACGAAGCATTGCTGCAAGGAGCACTGGTGCAGCCAGGGAATGGGTTATTGCCAAAAAAAACAGGCTAAACATGGAATTTATGAAAATTTTATGAAGTGCAGCCCAGCACCCAGCGTGACTCGTGCCCTGGCAGGCCCAGCCCCCCGATCCTGCAATTCCTCACTGGCCAAGCCCTGCAGCCGAACTGGCTCCATCCTCCTCACAGAGCGGGCACCTGGGCCAGCCCCCAGGCAAACTCAGCCCCTCAGCCACACCAAAGAGGGGAAATGGGGCTGGGATGGCACAAACTGCACGTGTTTGGGGTAAAAAGTGATTTAAATGAGAAAGTGCACCCGAGGAAAGGCCCAAATTGAAATCTCCTCGTGGTTTAACAGCTCTGGTGGGAGTTTCCTTCCTCAGACTGGGGTAAAGATGGAGCAGAACAGGGTTTGGACAAGGTAGGAGCAGCAACAATCACTGATGTCCTACACCACCAGATTTGGCCTCTAAATTCCCCAAAATCCAGCTGAAACCTCGGGAATGCCAGCAGCCCCAGCTGGGTGCACAGCCTGCCCCTCAGCCTGAGCCCTGAAAGCTCCTGGGCACAGCTATCCCCTCATTCCAGAGGCTGCTTTGGCAGGGAAAGTTCCCTCCACGGGGACAGGATTTAAATATAAATGGGGAGCACAAGCAATTCCACATCATGGAAAAAAAAACCCAAAAAACACCACTCCGTGTGCTCGAACAGATGGGTTTTACAGTTCCAATTATTACATCTCATTGTCTTGTGCTGGCAAAGTCGGGGCTTCATTATGCTCCAAAAACAACCAGGGGTTTGGGGAGGGAAAAGCAAGTGGGCAACCACAGCGTGGGGCAAGCCAAGGGACAACGCCCCAAGGTCACCCCTCAGGCCGAAATCAGACAAAATTTATGTCCCCAAAATTTTATCTCTGGTGTTTATAGCAGAGATGCTGCAGTGAGAAATTTTGTGTTACTCGCAGGGGGGAAAAAAGTGGGGAAAACCCCATATTTTTGCTCCTGGTACCTGCCCTGCTCAGAAGAACCAAAGTAGGAGTTCCATTTTCATGGAATGGCTGTCCTGGAATATGGTCAGGATTCTAAAAAACAGAAAGGGGATGTGGGGAAAAGCTGCCCAGACCAACAGGAAGGACTCTAAGCTCTCTCACAACATCAAACAGGCTCGTTTTTATGGCAAAAATACCAAGAGATGCCAAAAATAGAGAATTTCTAGAGGGATAGAAAAGCCACTGGCTCCTCACACTTCAATCCAAGCCCTGAGAGACGCAATTCCTGCTCTTCACTGGTTCCCACAGCCTGGAACACCAAAGTCTTGGCAGCCAGGGGAAGAATTCCTGCTCTGTTGTGGCTGCAGGAACACCAAACAGGTGAATTTCTCCTGGAAATGCAGATTAAAGCCCTAGCAGGGCCTCAGGGGGACATCACACATCACATCTGAGCAGCAACAGAGATTTTCTTTAAGCGTCAAATTGTCCAGCTTTTTTTTTTGTCACTGAGTTTCAGAAGCCATCAGAGGCCCAAGAAATTATTGTTTTCCATCCCATGAAGAAGTGAAGTATTGGCACAGGGCAGCTTTTGCATTGAGTGAAGCCTCTTGGAAACACTTTTTTCCCAGTAAAATAAAGTAAAAAAATACTGACAATGCCCTAAAACTTGAAAGCTTAAAGTCCTCTAAACATGGATAATTATTGATAAACAGGGAGTTTTTTAATGGATCTCATCCCAATCCTTGCTAATTCAGAATAATTCAGATTTTCCAGCCTTTCCTAGAACCCGGCTGAGCTTTTTCCCAAAAAACTCCATAGTGTGGAATGTCAGGAAGGGTGGAGCCCGTTATTTACCTCTCTCCGACCTGCCTCCAGCCCTTTTCCAAGCGGTTAAAGTGCTTGACATAATTAGCCGCTAATTGTTAGCAGCTGTAGCCATTATCAGTTTAATTTCTAATTAATTGTTACAATTATTGTTGCCTTGCTTACCCCCGTCTCAAGAAATGTTTGTTAGAGAGGCGAATGTTACGTGGTAATTAACTCGCTGCAGAATTTTCAGCGGTTAATTAAATATGCTGAAGCTGTCGCTGTCTTGCCCCTAAAACAATTAATGAGTCAGGGGTCAATTAAGTGTGTTTTAACCTGCTCTCCTGGCAGAGGGTTTATTGCATCGGGAGTAAATCTGAAGTTGCTTCTCATCCTACAAAAAATTGTAGGAAACCAAAGTGCTCCAAGCACATCCTTGAGGGGTTGTTTGGTTGGTTTTGAACGTTGTTATACCTCAATTTTCTCCCGGTGAAGGAAAAAAATCCCTCCGAGCTTTAGTATGGAAATAAATGCACCTCTCGGTCGGGTTATGCAGAGGAGGATGAGGAGGGAGCTTTCCCTGCAGCAGCCAAGAGAATCACTGGAGAATTCCAAGTTCTCCAAAACAATTTTAGATGAGCACACATAGAATTCTGGGGACACCTACAACACACAGAGCCCTTCCTTCCCTGGAATTTCTGCCCCACGTGGACAATAATTCACCTTCTCTTGCTGCTGTCACCATCTGTTTGTCCCTGTTCACCACATAGGTGACTTTATTTCTCTGAATTTCGCTGTTTTAACTAAGCAGGGGTTGGTTCTGTGCTGCCTCACCCTCCTCCCCCCAGCCCAGCTCGTTTTCTACAGAGAAACTTCTCCATCCACCCAAAAAAAACTCCCCAAAACTTCATTTATTTGCTGCCACAGCGTGGAGCGACTCAATCCCCAGCCCAGGCCCCCCAGCCACGTGTGGGATCTGCAGCCAGCTGAAGAAATCTGATTTTTGAGCTTGGTTTAAACTGCACAAAGCTCTTCAGCTTGGCAGCATGCGTGGATCCACGATTTAACCCCCAAATCCACGTTGTCCACGCACCTCTCATGTGATGTTTCACCAGAGAAATCTTCATTTTCCCATTCCCCACCCTCAGATATTCCCTTTGTGCCCCCTTATTTTGGGACTAACAGGATTTCCTCTCTCCCCAAAGCCCATCCCTGCACCAGGGCTGCTCTTCCCAGCCCCGGGTGAGGAATATTAATGGTTTGAACATCTCGTTGTGCTCAGGCCCAGAGCCTTTCCCTGCTTTGGTTTGTTGCTAGGGAACTGGGAATGGCAACTCATGGATTTATTTCATCTGCTCCAGGCCCCGCTCAGGCTGCAAAGCAGCAGCCACAGAGCAGGAGCTGCCTGTTAATTATTTAGAGGCTAATAAAAGAAAAGGGAAAAAAAGGGGGGGAAATCAGTGGGGTTTTGTCATTTCTACCCTCTAACAAGGGGAGGACAGGGAGGGCACTGCTGCAGGGATGGGAAGGGTCTGAAAATCCCAATTTCTGTCATTTTTTGTGGCCGGAACATTACAGGTGGTGCTTTCCCTGAAGAGGCCAGAGCTGAAAGGGGCTCCCAGTTTGGTGTTCAGATTCCACAGGGTCCCCAAGGGTTTGTCACAGCCCCTGGAGCAGGGCTGGGACAGCAGGGCTGAGCTGCACCTCCCTGGACACTGGAGCAAACTGGAATTTAAATTCCCGGGAATTGTCAGCACAGCATTCCCTCATTTCCCTGCTAATTCGGGATGGGAACAAGGGGGCAGCCGAGCTCAGCCTGCCCCGCGCAGGGCAGGGACTGTCCCCATGCAGGGCAGGGACTGTCCCCGCTGCTCCTCCTGCCACCAGCCCAGCCCTGCTGCACCACTTTGGAGGGACAAGCCTGGACATGTTCCCTCTCAGCCCAGCTGCCCCTTTCCTCGCTGGTTTTGCCCCAAAGTTTGGCCTCAGTTGGAAGGTTTGATGTGTTTGCTTCTGGCTGGAGCTCAGCGAGGGATGGAGGGAGTTTATTTCTCTTTTTTTTTTATTCTGCCACGGAATCCATCTGAGTGAGTGCTTCCCCACTGCCAACCCAACAGAAACCAGATGGGTTTTGGGACATCAGGGTGATCCTTGTGCCCCATGGTCACCCTCCTTCCTCAGAGCACAGGGCTCTTCTCTGCTCCACTACAATTCCACTGTTCCAGAGAGGCAGGACACAGAATCCTGGAATGGTTTGAGATGGAAGGACCTTAAAGCTCATCCAGTGCCATGTCCAAGGACACCTCCCACTGTCCCAGGCTGCTCCAGCTTGGCCTTGGACACTCCTAGGAATCCAGAGGCAGCCACAGCTCCTCTGGGAATTCCATCCCAACCCCTCCCCACCCTCCCAGGGAAGGATTCCTCCCCAAAATCCCACCTAAAGCTGTTCTCTGCACGCTCCACGCAGTGACACACGTCAGTATAAACACCTTTTAACGTGTGATAATTGCCATTACTCATCCCCATCCTGAGCCATTCCCAGCGATATTTATCCACTTGTTCTGCACCCACTTGCTCAGAGTTGGTTTTGCAAGGATCCTCCTGCTTTGGCAATGGGGAGATTGATTATAATGATTATTTTAATAGTTGGAAAAAAAGAGTTTTAGGCACTGCAGGCTGGCTTGCTCTGCTTTCACTCCCAGGCATTACAAGTGTGCATTTATTGGGGGAATTTAGCTCCCAATGCTGTGTTAAGGAACTCACTGTGCTCCCTAAAGTGTCAGAATTTACTTGTGGCCTCCACTCACCTGCAGGGGGAAAATGAGAACAGGGCAGGAAAAAGATGCAAAATTGCAGTATGTCAATACAGTAGCAAATAACATTTATTTCTCAGTGATTTCATGTGACTTAAAGTGTAAATGAGCAAGGCTGATGTACTCCAGGCATGAATTTTTTCTGATCTAGTTGGGAATTCTCTAAAATTCCATCAACACAACCCAAGTCATTTCTCTCAGATCCATTACAAGACACTCAACCAACCCAGGCAAATGAACACAACACCACGAGGGGAGCTCAGCACCTTGAAATTAAATTGTCGTGGAGACCAAATGGCTGCCCCCAAACCCCCAGAACAGGGATGAGCCTGTGTGATAAACAACTTTTAATGGCTCTGCTGGCACCACGGAGCCTGTGAAATGTCACTGCTTCCCTAAATACCTTTGGAGGGGAGCTGCTCTGTCTGTACACTGAATTTCCCCCTTATTATCAGTGCCTGCAGAGCTGTCACTGCACAGGGACTGCAGATCTCCTCACACTCATTTCCCTCTCTGTTCACATCAGCTGTCACTCAGTTTCCAAGGGGAATTTTTTCCTTGGGACAGCTCCAAAGCAAAGCACCACATTCCCTCTCTGCACATCCTCCTGGAGATCCATGAGCAGCCTGGTCAATGCCAACCCAAATCCAGATTTATTTCATAGTAAAACACAAGTCCCCACTATCAACATCTTCTCCCTGTTCCCCTTTTGGGACTCAAATATTTCCATCACCCTCATGCTTTTATTTCACAATTCCACGTTGGAGGTGGTGAAAATAAGTCGTGTTTTTTTAGGTTTTGTTTTGTGGCTGACTGCTCTCCATGGTTAATGGTTGTAGCTCGTTACACCAACTGCACATCCCTGGATCCTTTGCAGGGTGTGTGGACAACAAGGAATGGTTTGCAAAACAACAAATAGGCAGAGTTGGAGCTCATTATATTTTATCTTTCACTCCCATTGCACTGCCTATGAATTTTTCTTTAATCATCTACATTACAGTGAATTCAGGATTTAGCAGCAAACCAAGTGCCTGGAATGGGGAAAAGGGAGGATTCAGAAATTCCTGCTCATTTGGAAAGGCAGCAGATAGCCCTGGATTCTGTCCTCCCAAGCAGTGCCAGGTGCTCAGTGCCATGAACATCTCAGGTCTGGATAAACTGACTCCATCAAAGGTGCCAGAGGGGTTTAATCAGGGGGCAAAAATAATATAGGAAGGGTAGGAAACTGTAAATAAAACAGGTGGCCAGTGGCAATTTATCCCTTTTGTCTCCAGGAGCCACTTTCAGCTCTGGTCTCTTCAGGGGAAGCAGCACCTGTAAGGTCCAAGCCACAAAAAATGACAGAAATTGGGATTTCCAATGTTCAGAGCCATCCCATCCCTGCAGCAGTGCCCTCTTGTTAGAGGGTAGAAATGAGCCCAGACACAGAATTCTTATTTATCACAGCATGAAAAATGTCCTGGTTTATTCCCCTTTACAGCTCAGCCATCCTGACTCCAACTATTTCAACTCTGGCTGCAACAAGCTCCTTCTGTAGGTTTCCCTTGCAACCTCTGACTGCTGGTTATTTCCTGCTGAACTCTGACTGCAGGGACTGGTTTGCAGACTCTGACTGCAGGCTTTTACCCAGCCAGACTGTGACTGCAGGGATTGGTGTGCAGACTGTGACTGCAGGCTTTTACCTGGCTAAACTCTGACTGCATGTATTTTTTTGCAGACTCTGCAGGCTTTTACCCAGCTAGACTATAACTTCATGTATTCTTTTGCAGACTGTAACTGTAGTTTTTTACCCAGCTAGACTATAACTGCAGGGATTAGTTTACAGACTGTGACTGCAGGCTTTTACCTGGCTGGACTGTGACTGCAGGTTCCAACAACAGGCTCTAACTGCAGACCCAGACTGACCTCAGGGTCAGGGATTCTCTCTCCCCAGGATCCTTCTCCTTCATGATCCTCTCATTCCCTTTTCTTCAAGGTTCCTCCTCCTTCATGATCTCCCCTCAGCAGCAAACCCACTCCCTTTAATCACACTTATCTTTAAGTAATATAGTGATATAGTGATATAGTGATATATAATATATAATGATATATAATATAGTGATATAGTGATTCATCAGGGGCCAGGCTGTATTGGGTAATTAACACAGCTCTAATCAGGGGCAAGGTCCCCTGTATTCCCTTTTCCTACCCCCGCTCTCATCAGGATCCTTTTCAAGGATGGATTTCCCCATTTCCCCAGGATGAATTCCTCCACCCCGGTGCTGCTGCTCTCCCTTATCAGCAGGTGCTGCAGCCTCAATTCTCTCCGTGTTGTCACTTTGCTGCTGCCAGTTCACACCGTGTCTCTGTCACAGATAACACCGCTGCTCGTCTCTCCCTCCAGCTCCTCTTCTTTCCCCCCCGAGGAGTTTCCTTTTTTCCTCTCCATTGTGTGCTCACAAAGGCCCCTCTCAGATGACGCCGTGCTGTAATTGCTCCCGTGTCTCTGAGGAAGGGGGAAACTGATTTGATCACCTTGTTTTCCTCTGGCTGCCATTAATCCGCCTGTTTTCCCTGCTCTATCTGGGCGAGGAGTGAATAGGAGCCCTTACATAACAGCATGTCAAATTACAAATTCCCTGTAACCCATTCTCTCGGCTGCTGCTGCTGCTGCTGGTGACACACCCACAGCCTCCATCCTTAGAGAATTCCTTCCTTTGAGGTCTTTTCCAGGGGCAGAAAATGCAGAAGGCAGGGCATTCCCTCCCAGGTAAAATTCCCCCATCCCAGGGGGGTGTTTTTCCTGACCTTTTTCCAAAAAACATGAATTTCCAGCACCATTCCTGGGTGTCATAGCACATCCTGGCAGGTGTGGGTCACAGAATTAAGCAGCAGCATCACCTCTGCTGCCTTTTCCCGATGCTCCACTTTGCAGAGGGTTATCCAGCACTTCCCCAGTCACTTTAAATTCCACAAAGAGGATATTTTTGCAGCAGGAATCGTGCTCCAATCGAATCAGAGCTGTTAGAGCTGCTGTTATTACCCCACCATCATTACAGCAGCATTAAACTCAGCCTGGTGACAGCTTAGCACAGAAAAACCAAGACTAAAACTGCTCTCCGGGGCTTGGAGTTCGGGGTTCTTCCTCTTCCACTTGGTTTTCTTCTTTTGTTAACAAGGAAACCACTGGTGCTGCTTGGCACCTTTTAGTGGGTATCAAAACCAGAGCCTCACCCAGCTGGGCAGTGAAATGGATGAATGTGAGATAAAAAACCCAGGGAATTTCAGTCCAAACGAAAAATCCCTGGAGCTGGGGAGCTGAGGATGAGCCTCAGATTAGAGCAAAGCTCACCCAGGGCCTAGCAGCTCCTTTATTCCCTGATGATGACTAAAATTACATAAAAAAAGCTTAAACTTTGTGTCATTTCTAACAATTATATCTCTGTGATGAAAAGCTTAAGGGATTTTTCATTAGACCTTGCTGGGTTTTCCTTCCATCAGTGAATGCAAGCTCTCTTTGCACCCAAAAGAGCAGTTCAAGGGTGGTTCAGAAGCCAAGGGGTGGTTTGGGATGCTGGGAAGAGAGGCTGAACAACTGTTCCCTCCTGCCTCCCCCAGATCCCAGAGAAAGCTACAAGGCAGCTCCATTCAGCACCACAGATAAAACCCTCCTGAGTTTTACAAGCAGAAAAAAAAAAGTATTTTATTGGCACAGACTCTTTTTTACTAACCTGGCATAAAAGCTATCAAACTATATAAATAAACCTGGGGAATTATCTCCTCCCTCAGCCAGGACCCTCGCTGGGCCCTGAATGGATTCATTTTAAATGGGTTATAAATTTCTGATAAAGGATATTTCAGCTCCAAATTGCAGATTTAACGAGGCTTTTGCTGCTCTGCTCCTCCACCTCTGCAGGGCAAGGCTGGGCTCTTGGTGGGGGCTGAACCAGTGGGATTTGGGGCTGGGATGTGCACCAGAAAGGTGCTGGGGAGGGCTCAGCACCCTCTGGAGCTGAGGAAACCCACTGGAATATTTCCTACACTCTGGTGCTGTCCAAATTTGAAGCTCCAGGTCCAGAACTAACCCAGGGTCAGCTCTGCAGGTTTGGTGTGGATGTGTCTGAGCTGCTGGGGACAGGGGACAGCACAGCCAGGCTTGTGCCAGGTGTGGTTTCACTTCCCACCTGTGCTTTTTCCACTTAATTTTAAACCAAATTCAGGACTGGGACGGTCATGGGGAGAAGGGAAGGAGATCCAGACAGAAAACCAGTCCTTGCTGGTGCCTGGAGCACATAAATCCAGGGCAGCTGGGCCAGGAGAGGCCAGGTAAAGTCCCAGAGGAGGGTGAGGATCAGTGATACACTGGACTGAGGGGTCACTCCTCCTCCCAGCTCCTCATCCACCCCTTCCCCCTTTTTGCAGGAAAAAAGTAAAACTGGAATGAGGTCAGAGAACGAACAACCCGTGCCTGAACTCCCAGCTCAGCTGAGAGGGAGATGTTGGGAGATTTGGGGGCAAAAACCTGGGCAGGGAGGGGCCCTTTGCCACCACAGGTGTTTTTGTCACACGACTCGGCTTTTTGTCACCAAGGATGTTTTGCCGAGCTGCGAGTGGCTTCCTTTGATAGAGCCGGTGTTAAATGTGCTCACGTCCCCCCCGAGAGCCCTTCCAGAAGAAAGGCAGATGCTAATGAGTGTTGTTGCTTCTGCGGGCTTTCAAATCCCTGCTTTCTCCTTTGGTCCGGAAAAAAAAATAGTTCTTTTATCCGCAGCGTTTTCAGATGTGTTCTGCTCGTGCTGCAAGACTTAACAAGAGAGGAAATTTTATTAGCAGCTCCTCACGGTGGGCTGGGACTGACAAATTAAAACCCAGTCCACATACTTCAGACAGACCTGCCAGTGATCTGCTCCTTTCCCTCCAGGAGCTGCCTCTGCCATACAAAGTGAGGGAGAGAGTGAAGCTCCCGGATTTCAGCTGCAGGGTGATGATTCCTCACCATTTTTTACCTTTATATAAAGGCTGGATCCAAACCACATCGAATTCTAAATCCCACTGGCCTCAAGGTTGTGCTGCAAAGTTGTTTTTCATGTGGTAACTGGGTTTTTTAGGGTTTTGATCTAGGTAGAAACATCACGAGCAGTTTTTTACTTTGATATTTCCGCACCATCTCCTCAGAGCTCTCCCTGCCCAGCTGCACTGGCACCGGCACCTTCCAGCTGGTTTCCAGTGGGAATTTTCAGCTGGAAACAGCCCCTGTGTTTTAAGGAAGCAGGACACACATAGAGGGGGGGATGCCTGACCTTCCCTGCAGCCCTGGGGCTGATTAATTTGGTTTTTTACCAAAGCCCACCAAAGAAATCCAGTGGAAGAGACCTGTGAGCATCCATTCCCTATGGAAAGGACCTCAAATGCTCCCATTCCAGACTCAAACCCCCCTGGATCTCTCTGGGACCAGGGAGTGTCCATTCCTTATGGAAAGGATTTCAAATGCTCCCAATTCCAGACCCCAAAACCCACCCTGGGTTTCCCTGAGCACCACAAGGAGACTTGGGACCATCCATCCCCTATGGAAAGGACTTTAAATGTTCCCATTCCAGACCCCAAAACCCTTTGGATCTCTCTGACCACCACAAGAGGATTTGGGAGTGTTCATTCCTTAAGGAAGGGACCTCAAATGTTCCCATTCCAGAGCCCTAAATCCCTTTGGATCTCCCTGAGCACCACAAGGACACTTGGGAGTGTTCATTCCTTAAGGAAGAGACCTCAAATGTTCCCATTCCAGAGTCCTAAACCCACCCTTGCATCTCCCTGAGTACCACAGACCTGGGACCATCCATCCCTTAAGAAAAGGACCTCAAATTCTCCCAGTTCCAGACCCCAAAACCCTCCTGGATCTCTCTGAGCACCCCAAGGAGACTTGTGACCATCCATCCCTTAAGGAAAGGTCCTCAAATTCTCCCATTTCAGACCCCAAAACCCATTGGATCTCTCTGACCACCACAAGGAGATTTTGGAGTGTCCGTCCCTTAAGGAAGACCTCAAATGCTCCCAATTCCAGACTCAACCCCCCCGCCCTGGAACTCTCTGAGTACCACAGACCTAGGACCATCCATCCCTTAAGGAAAGGACCTCAAATGTTCCCATTCCAGACCCCAAAACCTTCCTGGATCTCCCTGAGCACCCCAAGAAGACTTGTGACCATCCATCCCTTAAGGAAAGGACCTCAAATGTTCCCATTCCGGAGCCCAAACCTCCCCTGGATCTCCCTGAGCACCCCAAGGAGCTCTGCCCTGCCTGGGAAATCAAAACCCCACGAGCTGCACATCTGAGAGAGCCCAAACAGGGGCTGCAGCCAGGAATTGGTGTTTTTGGAAGACAGTTTGATTTGATTGACTTTAAATAGATGTTTCCCTCCCCGTTCATAATGAAATGAAGGAAGCCAGAGGCAGAAATTATAAACCCAGCCTGCCCATTGCTTTGGAAGCAGCTTTAAATATTTCCCTCCCACAGCCAGTGCTGGCTCTGAGTAACAAATGACAGGCAGAAGAGAGCAGACGAGTATCTATTTATGCAGGAAAATGAAGTGTATGAATAGTTATTTTGAGGACAAATGTATTTTGACAGGTATCTAATTTCACTCTGTTGATGAAATGCACTTTCTTGCTTTATGGAGCTGATGGCTGGGTTTTTTTGTTGTTGTTTATTTTTTCATTTGCAATCTTTGTCGGTAGGAAAAAAAGAAGGAAAAAAACCCACCCTGAAAATTGTATTTGTCAAACATCAGAAAGCAATTTAATTTATTGTCATCACAAATGTGTTTAAAAAAAAAATCAAATCAAATAGCCAGGCACCATTTATTCAGCACAAACCTCAAATTAACGGGGAGTTGTGGTGAGGCACAAACACACAGGGGAGGACCCTGTGTAATGCGGCCATGAAGGAGAGCCCACAAATATCCTCCCAACCTGGAATTCCAAACAAAAGAGAGGAGAAAAACAGCATTAAAGCTGAAATCAGCGCTCAGCTCCCCACTCACAGAGATAACTCCGTAATTTAAATACCATTTCATCCCTTTTGTTGTGGTGGTGGAGGTGGTTTGGTGACTGCCTGCAGGATTTCCTGTGGCTGCTTCCCTCTGGCAAATCCGAGTGGTTAAACCGGCCCTATCCCACCACCGCTCCCAGTTTTTGGGATTTCTGTCCTCATTCCAGCACATCTGCACTGCTGACAGCAGCAGGCTCCCTTCAGCCACACTCCAGACGGACAGCCAGTCACTCCCCCTCCTCAGCAGCCAGCCGGATTTCTCTCCCCTTCTGGCTTTGGTGCTTAATCCCAAACATTTATCATATTTTACTCCAAGCCTCCCACACCCGTGCGTGCTCCTTCTTCCCATGAGCTGCTTTTTCTTCTCGATCTCTTTGCAGATCTGCTCGGCAGCAGCGTCTCCAGCTGGTCCCCGCAGCTCTGCTGTGCCGGGGGTTGAGGAGCAGGAGCTGTCCCTGTCCCCTGGCTGCCGCAGGGAGAAGGGACAATTGTGACATCCTCGGGAACGCTCCGTGCCCGGAGCTGTGTCCTGGCGGGCCCGGCATTTCAAAGGGATGCAAAGGATTTCAAGGATTTCAAAGGACCGTGCAGAGGAGAGAATTAAGATTTGATTTTGATTTAATTTGATTAATTTATTTTTTTAAAAATTTAATTAAGCTCCAGGTCCAGAACTAACCCAGGCTCAGCTCTGCAGGTTTGGTGTGGATGTGTCCAAGCTGCTGGGGCTCAGGGGACAGGCTTGTGTCAGGTGTGATTTCACTTCCCACCTATGCTTTTCCCACTTAATTTTAAAGCAAATTCAGGACTGGGACTGTCGTGGGGAGAAGGGAGGGATATCCAGACAGAAAACCAGTCTTTGCTGGTGTCGTCTCTGCAGGGCAAGGCTGGGCCCTTGGTGGGGGCTGAACCAGTGGGATTTGGGGCTGGGATGTGCACCAGAAAGGTGCTGGGGAGGGCTCAAGCACCCTCTGGAGCTGAGGAAACCCACTGGGATATTTTCCACACTCTTGTGCTGTCCAAATTTGAAGCTCCAGATCCAGAACTAACCGGGGGTCAGCTCTGCAGGTTTGGTGTGGATGTGTCTGAGCTGCTGGGGACAGGGGACAGCACAGCCAGGCTTGTGCCAGGTGTGGTTTCACTTCCCACCTCTGTTTTTCCCACTTAATTTTAAAGCAAATTCGGGACTGGGACTGTCGTGGGGAGAAGGGTGAAGAGCTGGCTTAGCCACCCACCCACTGCCACCACAGCCACCCTCCCTGGGGAGCAGGGACGGGCACATCCCTGGCACAGCCACCCGTGAGCTGCTGCCAGCTCCAGAGCACCTTGCCCTGACCTCACCCCCATCCCTGATTTCCCAATTTTCCTTCCTTTTGGGCCATTTCCCCGTGAGGAGCCCCGTGCTGAACAGCTCTGATGCTGCTCAGAGCAGGGAGTGTTTATTTGTGCCTGTTCCTGTGGCTTTGACCCTGCAGGAACGGGCTCAGACAAGGACACAGTTCCCTTCTCCTCACCAGGAAAAATCCAGAACAAATCTGCTTCTTTTGCTTTCAGGACAGCACAGCTCCATGTAACCACTGCCTGCTCGGCTCCCCTGCAGTTTTATTGCTCTTCTGGCCAGGGTTTCTTAATCCAAAGGCTGACAATCAGGGAAAATCCACTTTTTTGGAAGGAATAACTGCAAAGAAAAAAAAAAAAACCAAAACGAATTGTAGCTGCAAAATCAACCCGGGACACTGGGACAAATTCGGGCTGCTGAGCCCATCCTCAGGGCGGTGTGGAGCAGTCCCCAGGATCCCAAATTCCCGGTTTGTGTCCCAGAAAAGGGCAGCACTGCCGTTGCCGTGGTTACCGCACGGTGTCGCGTAGCAACGGGCTGAGCCGAGCATCGCCGAGCCGCTTCTGCCTCTTCCAAATTCCTTCCAAATTCCTTCCAAATTCCTTCCCCTCGTGCATTCGGCCGGGTGAGCTGGATTGATCTCCAGCCCCGGCACAAACACGCGGCGGGGGAGCAGCCGCCGAGCGATTTTGGAGTTCTGGGGGATGTGACAGCACCGGGGAGCGGCCACAGGGACAGGGAGGGATGGGCTGGGACAGCCCCGGGGCACGGGGATGGGAATTCCAGGGGAATGGGAATGGGAATTCCATGGAAATTCCAGGGGAACAGGGATGGGAATTCCATGGAAATTCCAGGGGAATAGGGATGGGAATTCCAGGGGAACGGGGATGGGAATTGCAGGGAAATGGAGATGGGAATTCCAGGTAGATGGGAATGGGAATCCCACAGGGATGGCGATGGGGATGGGAATTCCAGGGGAAATGGGAATTCCAGGGAGATGGGGAGGGGAATTCCGAGGGGAGGGGAATTCCAGGGGAGATGGGGAGGGGAATTCCGAGGGGAGGGGAATTCCAGGGGAGATGGGGAGGGGAATTCCAGAAGAATGGGAATTCCAGGGGAATGGGAATGGGAATTCCAGAGGAATGGGAATTCCAGGGGAGATGGGGAGGGGAATTCCAAGGGGAGGGGAATTCCAGGGAGATGGGGAGGGGAATTCCAGGGGGATGGGAATTCCAGGGAGATGGGGAGGGGAATTCCAGGGGGATGGGAGTTCCAGGGAGATGGGGATTCCAGGGAGATGGGGATGGGAATTCCAGGGGAACGGTGATGGGAATTCCAGGGGATGGGGATGGGAATTCCGTGGGGGTGGCCACAGGAATTTTGCTGTGCAAACACAGCAGGGATAGGCAGGGCCATCCTGGGCTAATCCAAAAAGCAACTCCAGAAAACAGAATGAGCTGTGGACTGCACGGATTTCACAAGAATTCCTTTTTTCAGGGTGATTTGGGATATCCAGGCTGATTTTCTTTGGGCAGGGATGCAGCAACATCAGCTTTATCCCTGCTTTTACCTTAAATAACTCCTGACACTTCCCCTGCCCGCAGCTGCCACTCAACCCCTTCCCCCAGCGGAGGCTCGGGGCTGGTTTTGTCACCATCTGGGAGCTGTCACTTGGCCGTATGACCCGGGCCAGCTCCCTGCTCCTCCCCGGGGCTGCAGCAGCCCCAAGGCTTGGCACGGATCCTGCTCTGCCACAGAAGGGAGGCTGTGCCCTCCTGGGTCACCCTTCCCAGAAAAACCCCATTAGAGCACCTGGGAAAGCTGAAATCAAGGTGTGGCTAATTCCCGGAGGGCAGAATTTCCCAAAAAACCTGTTTTGGCATCACTGGTTGAGGAAGGACAGGTCTGCAGGACTCCCTACTGTCCCGAAATAATATTTAAAACTGAGCCTTTCCTTGCCAGGTGAGCCTTTGATATCCTAAATTCCTCTTTTCTTGAGGGAATTCTGTTGCTTCTGGCACCCAGTGCAGGTAGAACAACTCCACATTTCAAGGTGGAACCGAGACAACAATGTTTGCATTGTTTTTCCTCTGACAGATCATTTTCCAGATAAAAAAAAACCCAAAACAAAAACCACAAAAAACCACCAGAAGAAGAAAAACAAATTGTTCTAATCCAACCAACAGGTGGCAAGGGAACAGCTCGCCTTAAATTCTTATTTGTAACTGAGGAAATCTCCCGGGATTAGCGCTGCTCTTGCCAATATGAGAAGTTTATCTGCAATTTTCCGTCCCCGCGGGGACGGAGCCGCATCAAACCCAACCCGCAGCTATTGTTCATCGCTGCCAGCCCCATCTCCTCATGAAATCACTGCCCGGGGGGAATCTCTGGTGCTGGAACTCTTCTCATGGCACCGATTAACCCTGAGCATTGCAGGAGGCTCCGGGATGAGCCTGGATCCAGTGGGGATCTCCAGGCTCCAGCCAGGCAGGTTTTTTGTTTGTTTTGTTTCGTTTTTTTTTTTTTTTTGCAGTTATTCCTTCCAATCCACTGGAGAGATTGTGAACACTCAGATTTTCAATGGGATTTCCAAAGGAAGAGACTTTGGGATCTTTTCTCCCTTTATTCACCACCCACAATGCAGGACAAGATTCCAGACAGTCCCAGGAGCCTCTGGATAAATTGGGATTGGCTTCTCCAAGCTGAAATGTTGCTGCACTGAGAAACTTTCCTATTACCACCTTCAACCTAAGGCAGTGAAATCTAATTCTGGTAGGGACCCATTTTTTTTCCAGACAGGGTTTTCCTGACTGAAAAATATCTTCACACTTCATAGTGCACCTTATTTTGGAGCAAATCAGGATGTTTTGAGGGGAGCCATGGAGCTGCTGATGAAGAAAAGCTGGTGTGTGATCCCCCGGGGTGACAAACTGTCACTGAACGCTGCCAAAAAAAAAAAATCTGATTTCTCAGAGCTCCTGGCTTATCACATTATCAGGAGCCCGTGCAAGTTCCTGGTGGTTCATTTCCACTGATTAGTGGGGAACAGCAGAGCAATAAAGAATATCCAGAGACAGCTCCCAGCAGCAGGAAACATCACAGGGTGAGGGAGCTGATTAATCAGGTCACGAGGTGAGGAATTACTGCTCCATCCCTGCGCTGGAGATCACTGGAGCACTGGGCTGATCCCCTCCTTTGATCAACAGCAGCTCCCCTTCCCTTCTCAGCCTCTTGCAGGGTTCACCCTCTTTAAACTCTCTTTGAACACTCCGTGTCCTGCCTGCCCAGGCTCCTGCTCATCCTCCAGGGGTTTTGTTAACTCCTGTTGGTGTCTCCAAACCCCGCCAGGTTTGATTTCTTTGATTTCTCGTTGCTGGGACCTTTATTAGGCAGCAAATCAAGGCACTGAACTCCTGAACTGCAGCAAAACCTGGAGCGGTATTTTATGCAGAACCCCAAAATTTATGTTCCACTTAGGAGCAGAAAGCCAAAATATTCTGTATAATCTGGTTAACAGGCACGTCCCTGCCCGTGCCTTACCTCGTTGTGAGCAGGGTGTTCCAGCTGCTCAGCAGAGCAGAGCTGATGCGATTCACAAAACCCAAAATTGGTCACTTGGCTCTGCTTTTCTGCCAGCCGCGTCCCAGGACCTTTGCAACCTTTGATGGGATTAACACGAGTCAAAGAAAACACGGCAGCTCTGAGTCACCAGCGGTGTCTGGCAGGTTAAAACTCAAATTTAACCTCTCTCCCCTGGGATGGTGTAAGAGTTGAATAACAATGCACGGGGAAATTAAATAACAATACATGGGTAAAAATTAAATAATCATACATGGGTAAGAATGAAATAACAATGCATAGGTAAATTAAATAACAACGCATGGGTAAATTAAATAACAATACATGGGTAAGAAATAACAATAAATGTGTAAGAATTAAATAGCAATACAT
The DNA here is from genome assembly GCA_037834095.1 of Argya squamiceps. Classification (NCBI taxonomy): domain Eukaryota; kingdom Metazoa; phylum Chordata; class Aves; order Passeriformes; family Leiothrichidae; genus Argya; species Argya squamiceps. The sequence goes on along the minus strand of JBBMKD010000085.1, from coordinate 5,947,604 downwards.
CTGTAGGAGTTAAATAACAATGCATGGGGAAATTAAATAACAATGCATGTGTAAGAATTAAATAATAATAAATTAGTAAATTAAATAACGATGGTAACATGGGTAAGAGTTAAATAACAATACATGGGTAAGAATTTAACGGGAAATGTGTAAGAATTAAATAGCAATACCTCTGTAAGAGTTAAATGATGATACACGTGTAAAAATTAAATAACAATACACGTGTAAGAATTAAACAGCAATACATCTGTAAAGGTTAAATGACAATACATGTGTAAAAATTAAATGAAAAAACATATATAAGAGTTAAATAGCAATACCACTGTAAGAGTTAAATAACCATACCTGGCTAAGAGATATATAACAATACATCTGTAACAATTAAATAATGCATGAGTAAGGGTTAACTGACAATACATCAGAGGGCTGAGCAGGGGAGAATTCAGGGGTTTGTGCCAGTTTAGCTTTTACTGACAAAGTTCTCCCTCTGTTGTCCCTCCACATCTCCCCTCAGAGGAGGGACTGGAACAGGCTGCAAACCTGCAGACTCCCATCAGTAAGTGTACATATCTGATATTTGTGTTTTATATTCTCAATTTTACACAATTTCCACCCAGCAGACCCTCACATTTCAGCCCCAGAGGCTCCCCAGACCTCGGGGGGCTGCACCCAGGCCCGTAGTGAGCCCAGAAATTGCTGAGTTTGTCTGCTCCAAGCACAAACCCCATGTAGAACAGGCACAGGATTTCAAATTCCCATTGAAAATCTGACCTAGGGCTTCAAGGATCTCCTCTCCCTGCCCTGCTCCAGCTCTTGGCCTCCCTGTGGCTCCCTCAGCAGCAGGAGCAGCCTGGATCCTCCACCCTCCCTCATTTTGGGTGTTGTGTGACATCCAAGGCTGCTGCACAACCGCTGCTCTGCTGCCAGCCTCAACCTGGGCTAATTTTAGCTTTATTACAGTGGAAGGAAGCTTGAAGGAGGCAACTGTGTTCATTACAGTCTCAAGAGCAATTCCCAGCCATCAGCCACTGTCTACATCAATTCTTTTATTAATTTGAGTGCAGCACTCGGGCCAGGAACATGTGCCTGCACTCTCAGCTCAACACTGGCCCCGGCCTAGAGCCATTTAATTACCTCCATTAATAAGCAATAAGGCTCTTAAGAGCAACAATTTCCTTCTGCTGATCATTTCTGGGGCTCCCAGACAGAAAATGCTCCTTTTTTCACTGGCCTGGCAGGATGAGAGCTGTGGATGGTGGAGGAAATTTCAGGCGACTTTAATGGGCAGGATGTTTTTGAGGATGTTTTTTAATGCAGATCCTGCTGCACTTTGTGGGTTTAATTGCACAAGAAATGTGCATAACGAAGCTCTCACAGCCTGTGAGAGTGGAAAAAGTTTAAATTAAGGATGACTGACCCCACCAGAGCGTGTGAAAAAAAAGGACGTCTTAAATATTGATGGGGAAAAAGAGGAGTGGAGGTGGAGTTTGGGACAGTGACAGCAAAAACTCCCCAAAGCTCAGCTGGGTCTTGGCATCAGCTCCTTCCTGGCTGGATTTAAGGACAGGTAGCTCTGAAAACTCCATCAAAAATAGCTCTGCAGGGCTGCAATAAAGTGCTTTTTATCTCTCAGGTTTGGAGATTTTGGGCTCTGTGGTTTCATTTTTGTTTGCCTGTTCTTCATGGGGAATCACAGTTTGATACCCTGAGTGATGAGTGAAGCCTCCCAGGCACACAAAACTCCCTAAATCCTCCACGGGGATGGTCCAGGCTCTCCCAGATCCCAGAGCCACTTTCCCCAAGCAAATCAATGCCCAGCAATAAATTCAGGAGGGAAGGGTTGGGTTGGATGCTGCAGGATTTCACCTCCCAGGTCAGCTTTAGGCATTAATTAAAAAATAAATGGTAAAAAAAGCAGACTTCTTAGAGGAGATTTTACCCCAAACCAGAAGGGCCAGGATGTAAAATGCTGCTGAAAATTGATTTGAAGAGAAATTTGACAAAGCAAAAATCCCAAATCTTCACAAGCCTTCAGAGGATTCTTGTCAGGAGGGAGTGAACCAAGACTGTTTAAAATGATACAATATCTGCTGGCTTTTCAATGATAATGGTCCCAGGGATGGCTGATCTTAAACCCTGTCTGCAAAATGCTTTTGATGTAACAAGACAAGAAAGGTTTCAAGATGTTGCTGCAAAATTCATGAGTGTTTTTGAGGCACAGGCAAAAATAGGAGTCAATTTAAAAATACCCTGGTTTTCTTAGCAAGAAAACAGTTCCTGGCATGGAACTGCAGTGAGAACTCTCCCTCCACGAGGAAGAACACAGAAACCCAGAAAAGTCAGAACTCAAAATGCTCATTTGGGATTTATCTCTGCTCTGGAGCTAAGACATCACAAACCATGGGCTCAATGAGGTTTCTAGGCCACGCTCCCACCTGTACAAAGGCTGCTGAAAAAAGGAGTTTGTGCAGCTCCTCTGCAGCAGGGGAACCCCCAGCTCCTGCTGAGCACTGCACACACACCTCCAGCAGGAAATTCAGGGAACTGGAGCCACTGAGGCATCTGGGGGACTGAAATTCCTGAAAAGCCCTGAAATCCCAAAGCTCTCCTGGCTGCTCCTCACCCCAGCACTGGGATCATTAAGTGGGGTTTTTGTTGAGGTCACAAAGCAAACAAAGCAGATCCTCGCCCCGTAAAATCTGTTCTTGGTTCAGGGGAGGGAGTGGTCCTCGGGAAAAAAAAAATAAACTGTATTAAGGAGCAGACACAAGCAGCAAGTCTCATTCTGCGGCAGAAGGATTTATCTCCTGTTCATCTGAAATAAAACCCACGGCGCGTTAATCCATTTCATCCCGAGCAGGGGCTGAGCAGGGAGGGAGGGAGATGGAGATAAAAGGCTCTGGTTCGTGGCCGTGAGCAGAGATGGCCAGGGTCAGGATTGATAAAGTGCTCCCCGAGAGCAGGAAATCCATCTGCCCTTTTATCACCACCAGCACCAGCACGGGCCAGCCTTTGCAGGTGCCCTCCAGCTCAGAAACTCCTTAAAACACTGAATCTGAAGGCAGCACTACATAAATTCTGCTTTTGCATCTCTAAATATTCATCACCCCGTGCCAAAAGCAGGCTGGAGGATCCAGCACAGGAATTCTAAACTCTGCCTGTTCCCCACCCTGCTTTAAGCTGGGTTTAACAGCAGCATTTCCTTGCAGGAGCTGTGCTGATGGAGTTTGTGCCATGGTCACTTTTAGGGGGTCACTTCTGGGGGGCTCCCTGGCCCTCACAACCCTCACAGGGGATATTTCCCCACTGGGGATATTTCCCCACCCTTGTGATGCCACCAAAGCAGGAACCCAAGGGTTCAGCCCCACCCTGAGATGCTCCAAACTGGAATTTAATTAGGTGACTCCCTGGATACATTAAGGCCAGATGTCCAGATTCAGGAGATTGCAGATTTATTGGGCATTGATTAAACAGGAAAAAAAATAATCAAATAAAGAGTCACAGCTGAGTGCTGCAGCCATGTGCCAGCTCTCCCCGAGGGCAGCTGGAGCAGCCTATAATTAATATTACACAGCCCTGACAGGCAAGATAAAAGTTCTGGCCAGGCCGGGGTGTAATTTAGGATCTATTTATTCTCCAGCAGAATTTATTAACTCGAGCAAACCCAGCTCAGGCAGATTTGTGGCTGATTTCCCTGCAAAGGGTGTCAGGAGCACTCTGCACGTGCTGCTCTCCTTCCTTAAACGTGGCAAAAAACGCTCGACCACCAACAGAGCTGAAAATCCAGGGAGAACTTCCCGAGGATGGATCCCTGGGGAGCCACAGCAGCACCTCCTGCTGAAATAAAAGGTTTACAAAGCTCTGGCATCAGAGTCTGCTCCCAGCACTGCCAGGGACGGGCAATTCTGGCTACAGTTAAATCCGTGGTGAAAACAAAAACAAAGACAAAAACCACTGAGCCCAAGGAGGCAGAATTGCAGGAGTGAGCAGGAATGGCTGGGCAGGGAGAAAACAGTGATTTCCTGCCCCGGCATCCAGTTCCTCTGCACATCTGGGACAGATACTAGCAGTAGTAGTAGTAGTAGCAGTAGCAGTAGTAGTAATATTAATATTAATGTTAATGTTAATGTTAATGTTAATGTTAATGTTAATGTTAATGTTAATGTTAATGTTAATGTTAGTAGTATTGGTATTTTAATTTAGTAGTAGTATTAGCATTGATATTTTAATTTATTAGTAGCAGTATATTCGTATTGGTATTTTAATTAAGCAGCAGTAGTAGTATTGGTATTTTAATTTTTATTTAGTAGTAGTAGTAGTAGTATGTAGTATTAGTATTGTTAGTAGTATTACTATTGATATTTTAATTTTTAGTAGTGGTTATAGTATGTAGTATTAGTAGTAGTAGTATTGTTAGTACTGGTATTTTAATTTTTATTTAGTAGTAGTATGTAGTATTAGTAGTATTAGTATTCGCATTGTTAGTAGTATTAGTATTGGTATTGATATTTTAATTTTTATTTATTATTTTAGTAGTAGTAGTATGTAGTATTAGTAGAACCATTATTGTTAGTATTGTTAGTATTAGTATTTTAATTTTTATTTAGTAGTAGTGGTATGTAGTATTAGTAGTGGTATGTAGTATTAGTAGTATTAGTAGTATTAGTATTAGCATTGTTAGTAGTAGTAGTATTAATTAGTATGAGTATGAGTATGAGTATGAGTATTAGTGTTAGTTTGAGGGCATTTACGCCACACTCCACGCCTTGTTTTCCTCCTGGTCAGGCCCCATCCCTGCTGTCCCTCCCCCTCTCCCAGCCCTGCATGATTCATGCAGCATTTCAATAATAAATTGCATGGACATTGTGGAATTTATAGCACTTGGGGAAGGTGATTAACCAAAGCACTGGATAATTCATACCAATGAACTCAGATCTGGTGCTGGGAGGATTTCACTGAGGGCTTTAAAGAGAGTTTAAAAAAATGCAAGGGTTGCCAGGGGTTTGCCATATTTAAGTGCTGTGTGTGTGTTTAGAGTGAGAAGCTGAGGGTGATTTATATGCAGGGTGACACTTTGGTCTCAGCTTCCCAGATCATAACCTCTGTAAACCAAATTATAAATATTGCACCCTCAGAAAAGGGCCAGAAAGAGTGCCAGGGTAGGACAGTCCAGGAGGAAAGCACAGGTCATCTCTAAGGTCAGAGAAAAAAACACCAAATATTTGACACAGAAGCTGCACTTACCCAAAACTCACAAGAAATGAGTTTGGATCTCAAGGCAGCTCAGTAATGATCACTGACATGGAAAGAGATATCAAAACCCAAAGTTTAAATCAGTATCTCTACTAAAAAGGGCTGGTTTACCCGGGAATTCCTGGGTCAAAGCAATGAGGAGAGAAAACCCAGGACAAGGCAAACGCTGCCTCCCTGCGGGACACGACAGGAATTCAGGAACGCCTTCCAGGGCACAGCACCGTGTACCTGGAGCAGGCTGCAGGGCTGGACTGCAGCCTGTCAGGTCACATCAGTGTAAATCCGGGTGAACAAACAGCTCTGCTCCCTCTCCAGCTCTGCTAAACGGAGCTCTGGTGCCCACACGGGCTCTCCCAACAGCACCAGACATTAGTTTGGTTTATTTTATTAATAATTTGTCATTCCTGGATGATGCTGGGCCAGGGGAGAGGGGGAGGATGAGCCCAGCCAGCCCCAGAGCTGCTGAGCAAAGAGAACCACAGCAGAGGCATCAGGGCAAGGCTTGGAGCTCTTTCCCTCTTTCCCTTCCATCCTGACAGAGTTTAGACTCCATCTGGATGGTTTTAATCCCCACTGCTGGAAGTCTCAGCTCGGGGAAGGGCTGGGCTCTGAAAGAGCAGCCGTGCCCTGGAGGCACGGGAGGTATTTGGGTAACATTTCGGGGAGCTCAGCTGCAGCCCTGCCCCAGAAATGTCACTGCCCCGGGCTCTGCCAGCCCCATCTGCACCCGGAGAGGGGGAATTTGTGATCAGACAGGCTCTGTGTCCAAAATATCTGGGGCTGTGCCAGTGGTCTGCTCAAAACCAGTGAGAGGAGCAGGTGTGGAGTTCTCTCGGAGTTCTTGGAGCAGCCTGTCCTTCTCCTGGGAATCTCCTGCTCCTCTGTCCTTCTCCTGGGAATCTCCTGCTCCTCTGTCCTTCTCCTGGGAATTTTCTGCTCCCCACACCTCTCTCCTGAATATCCTCACACCTCTGCCCTTCTCCTGAAGGGTTCCTGCTCCCCACAGCCCTGTCCTTCTCCTGGGAGTCTCCTGCTACCCACAGCTCTCTCCTTCTCCTGGGGATTCCTGTTCCCTACACCTCTCTCCTTCTGGGAATCTCCTGCTCCCCACAGCTCTGTCCCATTCAGCTGCACCAGCACTGCTGCCAAGTCCCCTGTCCCCTTCTCTTCACTGACCTGGCTGCTCCTCGTGTCCCCAGGGACAGCCAGAGGGTGCAGGCAGGGCTGGAGCTGCTGCTGCCCTTTCCCATTGGGAATCTGGGCTGTCCATGGCTTCCCTTTTCTGCTCTGTGTGTGTGTGTGTCAGTGTGAGCAGTTCCACCCATTTCAGGAAACATTTTATTTGCAGTGCCAGCCTTGCCTCCAGTCCCTGGGACCCAGGTCCTTGTCACTTTGAAGATCCCAGCCGTTTGACTGCTTTGAATTCATTTGTTTAATGAACCTCAGGGGGCCACTGCACTAAAGCATCCCCAAACAAGTTCAGAGCTTTGCAGTTTCTCCACTAATTAGGGACTCCTCTGGGGCTAAACACAAGAGTTCTGCTGCTGTGTTTGAAGCCGGCAGAAAGCCAAGGCAGGGCTGAATCTCCAGCTCAAGTGAAGCATTTTTAATGTTTTTCCTCCTCTGTTTTCTCTTCCCTCTCCCCAGTGAGTGCAGAGTTGCCAGGCACGAACACAAATGATCAGGTCAAAGTGCTCTGAGATGGGGGGGAAGGGTTTTAGCAAAGCCTGGATGGACCAGCCCAGTCCTGCAGGGTTCTCCTGCCCCTGTGGCTCTTCCACAAGCCCTGTCCTCAGTGCCTGGTCACACACTCACTGCTGAAGTGTCACTGTAGGACACGAAAGAAAGACTCCAAGTATTTCAGAAGGCAAAGAGCACAGAAAAAAGGCTTTGTTGTCTAATTCTTACTACCTTTTATAAGGTGTTCCCACACAGACTAACATGGTTGGTGAATAGGAGCGACACCTCTCTGATCACATGGGTTAAACCAGAGAAACAGCAAAACACCACCTGGAGAAAGATTGTTCTGAGAAAGGAGAGTTGTTGGCCAAGATTGTTTTGAGAAGAAGCTTTCTTGGGAAATTTTTCCTTGGGAAAAAGTCAGCAGCTGCTAGCAGGCTAAAGTCTCTCAGGCCCACACTAAAATCTCCTGGAGCTGCAGCTGAGGGCTCAGAGTGCCCCGGAGGAGCTGTCCAGGGACAGCCAAGCTCAGTTTGTGCAGGGTCAGAGCAGCTGGACAATCCCACACAGACAGACAGACAGCACAGGCCATACCCTGCATCCCTCACAGGGCCTTAGACCTGGCACAGCTCTGGCTCAGCCCTGGCTCAGTCCTGGCTCAGTCCTGGCACAGCCCTGGCTCAGTCCCGGCTCAGCCCTGGCACGGTGGGAAGCTGCTGCCATCTCCTGGGCAGCCCGGCTCCACTGGGCGGCTTTTCCCCCTTCCAGCCTCTTTTCCCGAGGGCTCCCTCCTGTCCCAAATGCCACCCCCGGCGCCACCTGCCTGTGCTGTGGCACCTCCCCGGCAGCACTGTGTGACAAACACAAACAGCCCGTGTGACACGGGGACAGCCGGGCCCGGCTGTGCCCCGGGCTCTGAGTCCAGGAAAACTCCCAGGAACCACAGAAATCTGCACCCTGTCACACGGGACACCTGGGCAGGCTCCTGTCCCCTCCCAGGGCTGGGGACACAGGGATGGAGCTGGGGACACAGGGATGAAGCTGGGGACAGCAGGGATCCATCCCAGGGCTGGGGACACCAGGGATGGAGATGGGGACACAGGGGTGGAGATGGGGACACCAGGGATGGAGCTGGGGACACCAGGGATGAAGCTGGGGACAGCAGGGATCCATCCCAGGGCTGGAACAGGGAGGAGTGGGAGCTGAGCCCTGCCTTGGGGAGAGGACACAGCCAGGGAGCTCTGGGGAGCAGTAAAATGAATATTTTTATCCCTAAAGGTATTAGAGGTGTTTTGTTGCAGCCAAGGCACCAGGACAGGCAGTGTGGGGATGTTCCAGGAACACTCTGCAGACACAAAAGGAGAACAGAACTCTGCTCCAGCACTGAGGACTTGTCTGCAGGGTGAGGCCAGACCTCCCAGCTGCAGCGAACAGGCTCCTGGCTGCTGTTTGTGTGACCAGGGACCCTCTGCAGGGGCACAAAGGAGCAGGAGAATCCCCTCGTTAAGCTGCTGCCTTTGGGGAAGTTCCTTTTGGGAAAACGTTTGTGGTTCCTCATTCCCCCTGCCCTGCCCTGCCCTGCCCTGCCCTGCCCTGCCCTGCCCTCTCTGCCCTGCCCTGCCCTGCCCTGGGGTTACGAGGGGGCTTCCAGGACCTCACCCCTGCACAGAACAATCCTCCTGTTTTTATCCCAGCCTGGATAAAGCCTTTTATTCCTGCCAGGCCGGGACAAACCCGCGGGGCTGGGCCAGCAGCGCTCAGGGGAGCGGCTCGGAGGAGTTTCCCTGCAGCCTCCCCGATGCAGAATTCATCCCACACCTCATTTGCAACTCCAGGGCAGCCACAAGGCCCTGCCTGCACTGCTCCCCTCCCTGTTTGTCCCTCCTGGCTGGGCTGGGGTGGCTTTGTGGGGCTGAGGACACTGCAGGGACACTGCAGGGACACTGCACAGCCCAGCTCTGGGAACTCACCCCACAACCTCCAGCAGGACAAGGAATCCTTTCAAGACAGCTCAGCACTTGGAGCACTAAAAAAAAAAAAAAAAGCCTTCATCCCCACATTTACAAAACACAATATTTGCAGAGCAGGCCAGTAAATCTCAACTGTTCTTCACCCAAAGCAAACAAGCCCATAAAGCCGAGGAGCTCAGAGCAAACACGGCTCTCCTTTGCCTGCAGCTGGGCAGAGTCCACGCTGTGCTGCAGCCCGGGGAGGGGACAGCAGGGGACAGGAGGGGATGTCCCCGTGTGCAGGGTGATTGCAGCCCAGACCAGCGCAGACAGAGCACCAGGAAATGGCACAGAGAGAACTCGCTGTGCTGCCTCCCCCTGCCCTCACCTCTGCCTGACCCAGCCACAGTCCCAGCTGCTTTCCCTGCGGTTCACATTTCCATGCTCCCGGGCAGGTGCTTGGCCAGTTGTTTATTCTGGTTATTCTGGTTTATTCTACTAAATTGGAATCCTTTCCCATGGATGCAGTGTACTGGATAAAAGCCTGGGACTGTGGTCACTCAGTGCTGCTCAAGTTAGATGCACCTTCTGACTCTTGAAATATAATTATGATTACAAACAGAACAATATTTCTGAACACAACTGCTGTGGGTTGAGTTAATAGGTGTCCCTAGCCACAAGGCAATCATTTCACTTGGCTAATTTTAGTTTTAGTTCACCATTACCAGTGTCACTCTCCGAGAATCTTCTGGAATTTTCTCCTTAACTCGGCTGTGGTGCATCCAAGCACTCTGTTCCTGAATCTTAATTGCAGTGAAAGAAGTAAGGAGCACCTGGTGTGGTCCTTCCCACTGTGGTTCCAAGGTTTTCTCTGCAAGAGACTTAATATACATGTCAGTGGCCAGAAGGTGACCGCTGCATTTTGCCCAAAAAACCGCTGTCCCCCTCCTTTCCATCCCTCCTGGTGGGAGGAGGTTTGGGTTTCCTTTTTTCTGCCCTTCCCCAGGTTATTCCCAACCTGCTGGAGGGTTCCAGCTCCACTCCTGAAGCACAGCCCCGAGTTCCAAACACTGCTCTGTGCCCGGGGGACTCCAGGAATATTCATTTAACTCATTTAATATCCATTTAACCCATTCCTCTCGCAGAGCCAGCAGGAGCCAGGGGCAGGGAGGGGGAAGCACAGCGTTGGTGCCAGCCAGGAAGAAGCCAGATGAGCTGATAACTCCCGTCTGGTTGCCGAGAGGGAGTGAAATGCCGAGGCATCCCATCTGGTGTGCAGCCAGGGAAACACCCTGCACCATCTCCGGGGAGCCCCGAGGATCAGAGCTGGGCTGGGGAGAGCAGCAGCTGCTCCTGCCCTGAGCCTGTGTTTGCTCTGGCACCCAGAGCCGGGCTGAGGATCAGTCTGGGGCCACATCCTGCACTCCTCACCCCAGGGCTCTTTGTGCTTAATGTGTTTTGTTTTCTGAAATTCCCTCCCCAGGGAATTTTCTGTAAACAAGAGACGTGTTTCGGTAACGGCAAATCTGTTTAGATATATTTTTTTCCTAGGAGGGATTTCTTCTTGATGTCCCTCTGCTCTGACCAATGTGAGTGAAGAGGTTTTGCCTTTGTGTCACCAATCCAATTGGTCTGTGTAAAATAGTATAAAAGGGAGACACATCCCAAAAATAAAGGAGTCATTTTCAGCCTTCTGAAGTCAGAGTCTGTGTCGTTGTGGTGTAAAACACCACCACAGGGCTGCTCCTGTGCTGGGCTCCTGCTGCCCCGGGATGCTGCTCTGAGCAGTCTCAGCCCTGTCAGCTCCTCTCCAAATATCCTTTGGGCACTTTAGGAGCTCAGGTCCCTCTGTAAGACACAAACCCCCACAAACAGAAATTTCTGTTTGCTGCCTTTCCTCCTCTGGGCTTCCCACCCATTTGGTTGGTTCTGTGTCATGGGTTTATCCCCGGCTGAATTAGTGATTGTGCAGCCACCTTTAGGGATAAAAATATTAATTTTTCTCCTTCCCAGAGCTCTCTGGCTGTATCCTCTCCCCAAGGCAGGCTCAGCTCCCCCTCCACCACAGGAGACCAACCTGTTCAAGAACCAACAAGGAACAAAACTGAAAAGCCTCAGAGAGCAGATCAGGGAACAAAAATGGTCATTTCCACCAGCCCTTGCAAGGCTCTCCTCAGCCCTGGGGAGGATTTTGTAGCAATCCCATCCTGCCTTTTCTCTGCCAAGTGGAATTCCCTGGGAGAGGACAGGACACAGGCGGCTCCAGCCCTGTGACACCCCACTGAGTCACCCCCACCTCCCAGAGGATGGCACGGAGCTTTTGCAAGGAGGATTTACATGAAACTGCCCAGGGCAAACAGCACACAAGGGAGGCTGGGCTTGCAAAACCCTCTGCTCCCATTCCCATTCCTTTTCCCCATTCCCATTCCTTTTCCCCATTCCACGTGCTCCCAGGTTGCTGACATGCCCCTCATGGTGCTCCCAGAGCTTTTCCAGCAGTTGGGAACAGCAGTTCCCATTCCCAAGGAGCTGCAGCCCTGGGAGCAGCTCTGTCCCTCCCAGCCTGTGCTGACCCCAGGCACTGCCCAGGGAAGATCCCAGAGGGGCAGAAAAGAAGATAAAAACCACAGGGAAATGAGGCTCTGAGGAGAATCTGATCCTGGGAATTCAGTAGTTCAGAAAATCTCCTCTTTTTTGGTCCAAATTTATCTTCAACCAAAGCAGCATCACTGAACATTCTTCCTACACATTCTCCTTTTCCTGCTGCTCTCCTCTTTGCCCTGAACTCTATTCTATTCTATTCTATTCTATTCTATTCTATTCTATTCTATTCTATTCTATTCTATTCTATTCTATTCCATTCCATTCCATTCCATTCCATTCCATTCCATTCCATTCCATTCCATTCCATTCCTCCTTTTTCTCCCACTTCTGTTCGACTTCTATTAGAAGTATTTTACACAAGCCCAGTGTGTGAGGAGCTCTGGGAAGAGGAGCACAGGGAAGGAAACCCAAACTCCCACTCAGGCAGCACCAGTGACTCAGCAGGGCCGGGGAGGAGGAGGAGGAGGATGAGGAGGATGAGGATGGAGTGGGCTTGGCAAAACCACAGCATGAGGGCATCAGAAACCCCTGTGAGATTTATCCACTTCTCCAGGGGAGAAGCAGAGAGAAAAAAATATCAGAAGAAAGAGTGTTCAGGCACTGGAATAATTTGCCCAGGGAGATGCTGGAGCCAGGGGATGTGGCAGTGGGGGTGTGGGTCATTCTCTCCCACCCTCGATGATCCCGGGGTTCTGTGATCTGCAGGGCAGACAGGGGGAAAGGAGAGGCCATGCCGGTTTTTTGGGGGGAATCCAGCTCCTCTGGAGCGCCTGCATTGCTGATTTTGATAGCTGGAAGCAGTGGGAGCAGCCCCGGGAGCAGCTCCGGAGCCAGCCCCGTGCGGGGACGCTGACTCAGGATCATCACCTCTAATTACCGCCTGTCTCACACGCCGGGTTTCGCCCTGGTCCGGCTCTTTCCCCTTTCCCAAGGAGGTGGAAGGTGAGCGGGAGGAATTCCAGCTGCTTCAGGGACAGGGAAATGCTGCCCTTGTCCCCAGCGCTGATCCCACAGCGCTGCCCCAACAACTCAGGCAGCATTTGCGGAATCAGCCTCGAAATCAGCACCAAAATCAGCCTTGAAACACTTCAAAATCAGCTTCAAAATCAGCCTCAAAATCAGCTGTGAAATACTTCAAAACAAGCCTCAAAATCAGTTTCAAAATTCAGCACCAAAATCACCCTTGAAATACTTCAAAATCAGCTTCAAAAACAACCTCAAAATCAGCACCAAAACCAGCTTTTAAATATTTCAAAATCAGCTTCAAAATCATCCAAGGGCGTGAAGGGCGAAAGGGGAAAAATCCAGGAAGGAGAGGAAAGAGGAACTCGAGGTGGTTTTTTTCCTCATGTGATGTTATTTGAGGCATTCAGCCAAATTTACTCAGGGGAATGACACCAGGGATGTGTCCCCAGCAGGAAAATGTCGTGTTCAGCAGTGAGGGGCTGTGAAAGGGGTCAGGACAGAGCAGCCCCCAACAGGGTCTCAGCCCTTCATGTTCCAGCTTTTCCCAAGCAGGATCAGAAGCTGAATTGGAGCATTTTCACAAGGATGTTCCCCCCCTGTCTGGTTTGTTTCTTATTTTTCTGGAACTTTTTGGCCTTCAAGAAAAGCTTGGACCAGAGCTGGGAGCAAGACTGGAGATTCCTCCACATTTCCAGGGCTTCTGCAAGGGCTGCTCACCATGCCAGGGGACACAGAAATGGACAGAACTCGATTTCCAGCCCACGGATCCCTCAGGGAAATCCCCACTGCCCAGTTTAACCCTTTAAACGCGGGCTCACCCCTTTATTTTCACCATTTCTCCCCGAGGCTGGGCAGGTAGGAGGAAGTGTCTCTATCAGTGAAACCTCCCGGGGGGTGTGGACGTGTGAGCTGGACGGGGAGGAGGGAAAAATTTGCATTTACCTCATCAAAACGCCGGGTATAAAAGGGGCTGGAGGAGGCGTGAGGCTTCCTCAGTGCCCAGGTGCAGGAGGGTGAGGAGGAGGGGGCACCAAAGGGGACGATGGCGGTTTTATTCCTCTTGTCACCGCTGCTGCTGCTGCTGGGGACAGCGGCCGGGCAGGCAGAGCCGGGGACGGACCTGTGCCTTGGGCTCGGGAATGCCACCGAGGGGAATTTCTCTGTGGGAACGGTTCCTGACACTTACCAGCCCAACATAACCTACCAGGGTAAGGCAGCCCCGCCTGGATCCCCCTGCACCCAGATCCCTGTCCCTCACTCCTGTGCTGCTGCTCAAACCGGGGACCTGAAACATCCTTTTTCTACTTTTCAAACTGGGCAGGTGTAACATTTTTTTTCTACTTTTCAAACCGGGCAGGTGTAAAATTCTTTCTCTACTTTTCAAACTGGGGGAGCTATAAGATCCTTTCTCTACTTTTCAAACCTGGGGGAGCTGTAACATCCTTTTTCTACTTTTCAAACTGGGGGAGCTGTAACATTCTTTTTCTACTTTTAATTCTTCTTCACTGCAGGCAGGAGATGGGTGAACGCCACTGTTATCACCTCTTTGTTCCTATTTCATCATTCTGTTCTCTACAGCTCAATCCCAATTTCTCCTTCGCTCCTCAGGATGGTTTTTTTCCCCTCCCTTTATATTTTTTTTTCCTGAACTTGCACAGAAGGAGCCCAATGCTCTCAAAAAGGCAGAATTTGGGGAACTTATTTTGTGGTTTGGTTCCCTCCCCTCCTCCAGGACACTTCAGTGGCCGGACAGACAAAGGGGAAGAGCTCATTTGATGCTGACAAACGCTCAGCATCCACAGTAGGAAATAGATTTCGGGCTGCAGAAATGGGGTTAAACAGCAGCCGGCCCCTGCCTGGGCCCTGCCAACAAACCTCCCTCTGCCCTGAGCCCAGCAGAACCTCAATGCTGAGGAAACAGGGGAGGGGAAACATCCTGATCCCTTCCTGCAGGGAAGGAGGGACAGATTCCCTCAGCTCCCACCCGAGCAGCACCCACAGCAGCTGGTTGGGGTTGTTTTGGATTTTTGGTGGGGTTTTTTTTGTTTGTTTGTTTAGTTTTGGTTTTGTGGGTTTTTTTTTGTTTTCTTTGTTGGTTGGTTGGTTTTTTGTGGGGTTTTTTGCTTTTTTGCCTTTTTTTTTTTTCATTTGCTCACTGTTATTCCAAATTTTTTGAGCACGGAATTGAGGTTTGATGCCTCACATCATCTCCTGGAGGTTCTGATGGTGTTTGGCATCTTTGTTTGGGAGCAGGGCTGTCCTGAGGGGGGCTGGAGGCTGACAGGGACAGCAGGACACCCCCGGGGACATGGGCAACCACTGGTGCTCTCTGACCACAGCCCAATTTCTGCTCGGGAGAACACCCCGAGAGCCCAGCCCGGGCAGGGCAGGGTGAGGCACAGCCCGCCGGGGCTCAGGGCTGCCCGCAGGATCCTTTTCCAGCCCTTCCCATTTGCATGGGATGCGCAGGGCTCTGCTTTCGGCCAGGTGTGGTCCCCGCCCCTCCTGTGCTGGGGCAGAGGAAGGGGTTTTTCCTCTTGTTCTGGGGCAGGTGAAGGGGGTTTCCTCCTGTGCTTGGGGTAGGGCAGTTCTGGAGCAGGTAAAGGGGTTTTTCCTCCTCTTCTGGGGCAGATAATGTGGTTTTTCCTCCTGTTCAGGGGCAGGTAAAGGGGTTTTTCCTCCTGTTCTGGGGCAGGTAAAAGGGTTTTTCCTCCTGTTCAGGGGCAGGTAAAGGGGTTTTTCCTCCTCTTCTGGGGCAGGTAAAGGGGATTTTCCTCCTGTTCTGGGGCAGGTAAATAGATTTTTCTTCCTGTTCAGGGGCAGGTAAAGGGGATTTTCCTTCTGTTCTGGGGGCAGATAATGGGGTTTTTCCTCCTGTGCTAGGGGCAGGTAAAGGAGTTTTTCCTCCTGTGCTAGGGGCAGGTAAAGGGGCTTTTTCTTCTGTCCTGGGGCAGCTAAAGGGGTTTTTCCTCCTATCCTTGGGGCAGAGCAGTTCTAGGGCAGGTAAAGGAGTTTTTCCTCCTGTTCAGGGGCACATAAAGGGGTTTTTCCTCCTGTTGAGGGGCAGAGCACTTCTGGGCCAGTTAAAGGGGTTTTTCCTCCTGTTGAGGGGCAGAGCACTTCTGGGGCAGTTAAAGGGGTTTTTCCTCTTATGCTGGGTCAAGGCCAGGGTCAAACCCCCTGAGCAGGCTGCTGGTGCTGCTGTCACCACGAGCATCACCCAGAGTGACTCTGTGTGAACAAACCCCTGCCGGCTCGGTGTCTTGGCAGGGCAGAAATCTCATTTTACCCACGAGGCTCAGGGTCCTGGCAGGGCAGAAATCTCATTTTGCCCACCAGGCTCGGTGTCTTGGCAGGGCAGAAATCTCACTTTGCCCACCAGGCTCAGTGTCCTGGCAGGGCAGAAATCTCATTTTGCCCACCAGGCTCAGGGTCCTGGCAGGGCAGAAACCTCATTTTGCCCACCAGGCTCGGGGTCCTGGCAGGGCAGAAATCTCATTTTTTCCCCCCTGCTCCTTTCCCAGTGACGATAAAGGACGACAGGAACCACAGCAACAGCTTGGGGCAGCTCCTGCTGCAGGCTCTGTCCCCCCAGAACGCCTCGGTGGGGCACTGGGAGGGGACAGCCACAGGGAACTGCAGCTCTGGGCCCGCGGCAGTGCTGGACATCACCGAGAGCACGGTGAACATCACGGCCCACTGGACGTCCCCGGACAGCAACCTCAGCTCCGTGCACTTCAGGTGAGGCTTTAATTCAGTTATTGCCTTTGTGTCCCCTCCAGCTGGGACAGAACCCACCGTCAGCCCCTCCTTCGCAGCAGGGGCTGAGAAAAACCTCCAGGGGCCCCAAAGATAAGGTGATTTTTTTTAGTTTTCTTTTTTTTTCTTTTTTTTTTTGGTTTTGTTTTGTTTGGGTTTTTTTTTGTTGTGTAGTTTTTTTGGTTGTGTGGTTTTTTTGGTTGTTTTGGATTTTTTTTGGTTTTTTTGTTTTTAATGGTTGGTTGGTTTGGATTGGTTGTTTGTTTGGTTTGGTTTTCTTTTTGTTTGTTTTTTTTTTGTTATTTTGGGGTATTTTTTTGGTTGTTTTGGAGTGTTTTTTGTTGGTGGTTTTTGGTGAGGTTTTTTGGGTTTGTTTTATGGACTTGGGGTGGTTTTTTTGGTGTATTGTTTTTGCGGGTTTGGTTTTTTGTTTGTTTGTTTTCTTGGTTTGGGGGTTTTTTGTTTGTTTGTTTTGTTTCCAGGTTTTTTGTGGGTGGTTTATTTTTGTGTGTGGGTTTGTGTGTGTGTGTTTTATTTGTTTTCTGGGTGTTTTTGTTTGTTTGTTTGTTTTTCTGGTTAGAACCAAGATTAGATGCTCGGGTGATGCAAATTTTGTGTTCAGACTCTGTTGTTTATTAATTCTTACCCATAGCACAGTCTCACAAATTTGTGGGCTCTGCTAACAAGGTGTAAAATGGCTCTGCCTCTAACTCTTTCCAAGGTCTTTTAAGCCCAAATTATCTAATTAACAAAGGACACTTAAATTATTTTTACTTTTCACCCAACAACCAAACACCCGTGGTCTGCAATGCGGATTTTCCTACCCAATTACAAGAAACCACCCAAACCCATGAAGAAAAAGGTGGAAAAAAAGAAGTTAGCCTACATTCTAAATCCTCCATGTTGCTTTATATATATTACTATATATAATATATATATATTTATAATATTTATATATTATAAAAATAATATATAGTATGTATATAAGATATATACTATAATATAATGTAATATACTAGAATATACTATACTATAATAGAATAGAATATTTTTATATAATATATTTTATATTATATATTTTATATTTATATAATATGTATTATATAATATATATAATATTATATATTATATATTATATATTATAAATAATATAGACATTGTATATTATATTATATATAATATAATTTTAATATATATAATATT
>JBBMKD010000085.1:5918446-5930090 GCA_037834095.1 Argya squamiceps | reverse complement strand
ACCCAGTGCTTTCGCTCAATTTTGGGAGCCTTTTCCACACCCTCAGGTCCAATCCAGTGTTTACCTGAGGGTCACAAGAAAGCCTGAAATCCTCAGTGCCCAGAGCTCCAACAGCCCCCTGCGTTTTCCTCTCCCTTTCCCGAGGAAAACTGTGCTGCCAAAAGCCACACCAGGGATGCTCTGGGAGTTTGCAGATGCTCCCCTGGGTAGAAATGCAGATTAATTCGGTGGGAAATGTTTGTTCCAAGGGAAGCAGAACCCTCAGCCTGGGGGAGCCAGGACAGCCCAGCCCCTGGCAGGAGGGTTCCAACTGCAGGGAGCAGATGGTTCCCTGTTAATTCCCACCCTGCCACCAGGCAGCCCCAGCCCAGAAATGGGATGGAGAAACAATTTCAGGTGTTAGAAATACCCCCCAAAAACTCGATGTGGCTGGAGGGGAACATGAGTGAGGTCAGCATGGCTCCAAAATTCACAGAATTCACAGAATCACCAGGTTGGAAGAGATCTTGAAGATCACTGAGTCCAACCCAGCCCTGACACCTCAACTAAACCCTGGCACCACATCCAATCCTTTTTAAACACCTCCAGGCGTGGTGACAATTCCTGTCCCTTCCTCTGCTTCCACTGTCCCCTCTCCATCCCCTCGTGAGACACTCAGCTTCTCTCCCCTGAACTTGTTTTCCTCCCTCTTCCCACAGGGTGTATCTGATCCTCCCTGAAAAGAGCACCGAGCTCAAGACTCACATATTGAACAGAGGTAAATAATCTTCATTTCCAGCCCCTGGGGGAGGACACACCCAGCAGGGGCTTCACTGCTGCTCTGGGCTTTGGGGAGAGGGCAGAGAGGGTTTGGGGTGCCTGGAGCTGAGGGGTATCCCACATCTCCAGCAGTCAGGCACAGACAGAGCGTTTTCAGGTTATAATTCCAACTGAAAACCTTTCCAAGCCTCCTTTTTGCTTTAAGGGATGTGAGACAGCCACAAAGCAGAGGGCAGGGTCATTTATTTCTGCAGGGACTGGCACAGGGATGGATGGGGAGCTGTGGCTTTGCTGTCACGGAGTGATTCTGGTATCCACAGAACGCCAGTGAGGAGGAGGATGATGTATTCAGACACCCCACTCCTCCACAGAGGGTCTGACCCCTCATTCCTGTGCGATCAGTGTGGGCCTGGTGTGGATCTGGTATTTTTTGAGCTTGAGAATTGTTAGCTCTTCTCAAGGGAAACTTTTTAACAGTTTTCTTTGAGAAGAGCTAGCAATTCTCAAGCTCAAAAAATATCAGATGCACAGCCTGACATTTCTGGCTCTGAGAGATTTTAGCCTGCTGGCAGCTAATGACTTTTTCCCAAGGAAAAGTTTCTCAAGAAAGCTTCTCCTCAAAACAATCTTGGCAAACAATTCTCCTTCCTCAAAACAATTTTTCTCCAGGTTGTGTTTTGCTGTTTCTCTGGTTTAACCCATGGCATCAGAGAGGTGTCATTCCTATTCACCAACCATGTTCAGTCTGTGTGGGAACACCTCATAAAAGGCAGTAAGAATTAGACAATAAAGCCTTTTTTCTATGCTCTTTGCCTTCTGAAATATTTGGAGTCTTTCTTTCGTGTCCTACAGTGACAAGATCAGAGTTAGACACAACCTCCTGGAGAAGGTCTGAGCTGGTCCTTTGGATTTATAACCCAATTTTTATAATCTATTTTTTTTTTTCCATTTCAGGGGCAGAGAACACCACGTCACCCTCCACGCCCACTCCCAACTCGGTGTGCAGGGCTCAGAGCAGCTCCCTGCTCCTCCTGGCCGTGCTGCTGCTGCTCCTCACAGGCACCCTGCTCTCCTAGAGAGGGCACCCAGCTCTGCTGCCTCTTTTCCTGCTGGGGAGACTCGGGGCTGAGCTGATTTACTCAGGAAAACTCTTCACTGCTGTGTGTGTTAGGGTGGTCAATGCACTTCCACAGGAAATAATAAAGTTTTTGTGTGAGCGCCCAGCTGATCCTCCCCCTGCTCCCCTCGCCCACAACCTCAGCAAAGGGAAATATTTCCCAGCAGAGATCACTCTGGGCTGGGTTTCCAGACACAAAAATGGGGGAGCAGAGCCCATTTCACACGATTTCCTCACCTGGGGCTCTGTGAAGCACAAAACGCCCAAAGGGAGGAGAATTCCTGCTCCTCTCAGGGCACCAGAGCAGCTGAGAAGCTCCAGGAGGGCTCTGGGTTTGCCTCTCCAGCCCCTCCTGGCACAGCTCAGGGGGCCCAGCTGAGCCTGGGGAGGGAAATCCTGCCCAAAACCCACCTGGAAACCTCCAGGGCAAGCCCAGGGAATAGCAGAGTGCAGCCCAACCCTGCACCGAGGGGATCCTCCACTCCAAGCCCCAGCAATTCATGCTCCATGTTGATATTTGGTCCAAAAAATCCCCTAAATTTTGTTCTTTCAGCAGATCATAAAGTTTCTCTTTGTTTTCCCTCTATTTTTTTTTAAATTTTATTTTTCTCGAAAAGCAATGTGGGCATTTTTTTGTTCCTTTTTTTTTTTTTAATCAACAGCTGATTTTTTTGTGTGGGCCAATGGATGTCTTGATTTTATTGTTGTTTGTATTTTTATATGGGCAAAACGTTTATTTAGAAATTTTCCAACTCTTGGGAAGCAATTTTTTGTTTTTCTTAAACTGATCTAAATAAAAGAAGGAATTAAAATTGGTTCTTGGACCTCCTGTTTTGTTTGTTTGTTTGTTTGTTTGGGGGGTTTTTGCTGGCTTCATTCTGATGCTGGGGGAGGGATTTGAAATTATTCTGAATTATTTGGCTTTGATCCCAGAGATGAGCACATAAAGGAACAAATAGAGGTGAGGCCTGAGCCTGCCCATTTATATCTCTCAGGAATTCAGAAAAAAATGTGCCTGTCCATTTATAGTTCTCAGGAATTCAGAAAAAAATAAAAGTGCCTGCCCATTTGTATTTCTCAGGAATTCTGATGAAAATTTTCCCTGCCCATTTATATTTCTCAAAAGTTTAGAAGAAATTTTTCCCTGCCCATTTATATTACTCAGGAATTCTGAAAAAAAATGTGCCTGCTGATTTTTATTTCTCAGGAATTCTGGAAAAAATTGTGCCTGCCCTTTATATTTCTCAGAAATTTAGAAGAATTTTTTCCCTGCCCATTTATATTTCTCAGGAATTCAGGCGAAAATTTTCCCTGCCCATTTATATCTCTGAGGAATTCAGAATAAAATTGTCCCTGCCCATTTTTATCTCTCAGGCACTCAGACATCAGGTCAAAGAGGGTTGTTTTTTTCTTAATTCCCCCAGAATTGTCTGAAATATTCTCAGTAAAAGCTGACAGTTGTGATCAAACACCTGCTAAGGCTGGTTTTGGTTTTCAGCTTGAGGTATCACTCAAGTCTTGCTTGTTCAAATTGCACAAAAGCCACAAAAAAATAAAGATATTTCTCCCTCTCATGCCCTCAGTGTAAATTCCACTTGTCCCACCCTAATTTCCACTTTTTCCCTGTTTCCTGCTGGGCTGTGCAGGGATTGGGTTGCACAGCCAGAATTCCCCAGCAGATTTCCCAGCTGAAATCTGAGCCTGGGGCGCTGCATTCGGGGAAAGTTCTGGCAGAATTTCGGGGAAATGAATATTTTAGTGCCCGGCCATTCAAAGTGGCATCTGTTTAGCAGGCAGGGTAATTAGCAGAGATAGGGATGTGCTTTATCTCCTGCTACTCCAGTGCACAACACACAATAAAATCCTAATTAGTGCTGGAAATGACTGCTCGGCTCCAATCTCTTCGTTGATCCATCTATCTCCTGAGATTACAGCCTCGGATAATAAATATGAAATTGTGTTTAAATGTCCCTGTGGCACCTCCCACGCCCCAGATTATCCCGAGGTCCCACCCAGGAGCCTCATCAGTGGCATTTTCATTCATTTTTTACTCCATTGAGCAGCAAAAATGAAAATAAAATTTTCCTTTTACGCCCCTGTCTCTTTTCCCTGCTAAAAATTTAATTCACAAACAGAACCAGGCAGAACTCTGAGGATCTCCCAGATGAGCTCTGAGGACAAACTCTTCAGGCCACATCTATGAAATCCTGAGTTCACCATGAGCAGAGAAGTGTTACTGGCAGCACTGAGCTCTTAAAACATTGATTAATCATAAACAGAGTGAGTACAGCTGGATAAAACCCCATTAAATATTTTCCCACCCTTCCACTGACTTCCTGTAATCCCTGAAGCTTTAATGGTTGTGTTCTGGAACACCAGTGTACAAATAATTTCAGGGGGAAAGCCACAAGATTAGTGTGAAAACAGGGGAAAAGCCATAAAATGAACTTGAACAAAGGGGGAAAGCCACAAAATGAACCTGAACACAGAGGAAAAGCCACAAAATGCAGCTGAAAACAGGAAAAGTCATAAAATGCACCTGAACAAAGGGGAAAAAAAACATGAAATGAACACGAAAACAGGGGGAAAGCCACGAAATACACCTGAACACAGAAGAGAAGCCACAAAATGCAGCTGAACAAAGGGGAAAGGCCAATAAATGAACCTGAACAAAGGGAAAAGCCACAAAATGCACCTGAAAACAAGGAGAAGCCACAAAATGCAGCTGAACAAAGGAGAAAAGCCACAAAGTTAACCTGAAAGCAGTGGAAAGGCCACAAAATGGACTGGAAAACAGGGGAAAAGCCACGAAATGCAGCTGAAGTCCCAGCCCCGGGTGCTCTGTCCAGCCTTCCACACTCTGTTTCCCCTCTGTACCGGGTAATTGGTGCCAATTAGCGCCGGGCACGGAGCAAACACCCTAATGAGCTTTTCCCAGGGTGGGAATTGCTGGCCGGGGCTGTGTCAGAGAGTACCTGGGCTGCCTGTGCTGCGGGTCTGTGGAAAATGAGGAAATCGCAGTCAAGAGCTGGGAAAAATTTGGGAATTCTGGGGCAGAGACAGCTCCTTTTCTCAGCAACCTTCCCCATTTTTAAAATTTTATTTATTATTATTATTATTATTTGCTCCTTGTTTGCATCATTCAGTTCCCTCTCATGGCGCTGCCACAATTCAGCCCCAAAATCCTGTGACCCCCCTGGAGCCCCCCCTGATTTCCAGGCACTGGATTCCCCCCAAAAAAGCCCACGTTAAGGAGGGAAATTCCACTGGGGGATCGTGAGATGCAGCTGGATCTCAGAGGAGCAGCTCCGGGCGGGGACTTCTCATCCCATAAAATGTGGATTATTGATTAACTCCTGCATTGTTTGGGCTACAATGGGCTGTAAAAACCCAGCCCGAGGAGTGGCCCGTGAGGCTGAGGGGCAGAACTTGGGGGTTTCCTCTTTCTGCTGCTCCTTTTGGGCTCTTCCATCACCCCGGGTGTGACAGGAGTGATCAGTTCCCACTGCCAGAGCTGCACCCTCAGCCCTCCCTTGGCCACGGTGCTTCAAACACAGGGAAAAAAAATTCCCTCCTTCCCAAAGCAAAAATTAACAAAAAGGAAAGCTGCTGTTTGACAGATTTCCTGGGCAGCCTCAAACTTTGCTTTTCGTTGACAGCACCAGATGGTCCCACAGGTATTAAATTCAATCAGCTGCTTGCACAGCCTCACCCAGCCCCTGCCCTGGCACTGCTGCTCTGCCACAAAACCTGATTTATTTTATTTTATTTTATTTTATTTTATTTTATTTTATTTTATTTTATTTTATACCATGTGACGGGAAGGCAGAGCTGGGTCTTTCAGTCCCACTGAGCACAACCGGGCACATTTCCTGTCGTTATTCCCCTGCCATTCACATTTATATGCACCAAAGCTGCAAATCTGGTTCCTGCAGCCTCTGCTGGGATCAGCTGTGACCTTTCAAGGCAGTCCTGGCCCTCACTGTCACCTGAACATTTCTCCTTCAAAGCATTTCATCACTCAGTAACTCAGTCAGAGTTTAATGTTTAATTTGGGGAGTTCATTCCCTGCCTGTAAACCCCTCCCTCCCTCAGCTGGGAATTTGGAATTGCAGAGAGAATTCCCAATTTGGAATTGCACAGAGAATTCCCTGCAAGGCCCCAGACCCCTCCGAGCAGGATGAGGTACAGCACCCAATTAATGTGTAATCCCAATTACAACCCCAGCCTGGGTGTTTCCAAACCCTTTCACCCAAACCCCGGCCCAGCCACCCATTTATTTATTTATATATTATTAATATAATATAATATAATATAACATAATATAATATTATATAATACAATACAATATAATATAATACAATATATAGTTTATATATAATATATAGTTTATATAATATATAATATATAATATATAATATATAATATGTATAGCATGTATATTATATATAATTCTATATATTTTATATATAGTTTATATTATATATTATTGTTAATATTTATTTATATTATAATTTATTCCCATTTCCCCCAGAGCTGCAGACATTTAAATCCCAGAGATCAGAACAACTGGCACAGATAAATCCCCAGTGCACAGAGTAGTAAACACAAACACTCAGGCTGTCGTGCAGCTTTGTCAGGGCTGCTGGAATGCACAAATCCCCCGGAGTCTGGGCTGCTTTTTCTGCCTCCGTGCCAATAAAAGCAGTGGGCTGTGCTGTTACAGATGTAACGTTTGTTTGCTCGGCTTTTGCCAGCAGCTGAATGAATTCCTGCTCCGATAAAAGGCACCACATGATGTGTTTGAGTGTCCGTGACTCACTGAAGAGTGCCCTGTGAGTCAGCAGCTCCAGTTTACATCATTTCAGCAGTGACACAACCCCAGAGCAGCAGGAGGGCTCAGGGCAGCTGCAAAACCTCCCCGGGTGGAGCCCACGCTGAACAAAAATGGCCAAATCCACATTTGGGGAGAGGAAAAAAGCAGGGAAAAGGGGCAAACGTGTGGGCAGAGTGTTCATTTTGTCCAAGGCACTGAGCACTCTCTGCCTGGCTGACTCTGCAAGGAACCTGCAGCCAAATATTCCCCAAAGCATCACCTTTAGGAAGGAAAAAAATCCCCAAAGCTGGAGCTCCCAGGGCACAGGTTTTCACTCTGCCAAAGGGGAATGTTGGAATATCCCTCATTTTTCCTCACTATTCTCTTTTGGAAGCTCTCCCAGGGAGTTGAGCCAGGGCAGGGGACAGCACATGATTATTCTCAGGTAGAGCAGTCCCCACTTCACATTCCAGAGCAGCTTTAAAGCCAGCCCAGGGATTTTTTGGAAATGTAAACCCCACCTTACCTCAGCCTGGAGCAGAGTGTGGCCAAGGTGAACAATCAGGCAAACTTCATTAAACCTCCCCAAAGGGGCTCTTTGCTCCCATTAGTCAAATTCCCCATTTCCTTCCGAAGCAAAGCAATTGCTGCCCTGCTTCTCAGGGGTTTTGTTGGGTTTTTTTTAATTATATGCATTAAGTTATTCTTGATGGCTGTTCCTAATTACTCCTCAGGACATGGCTGATGTGACAAAGGGAATCAGAGCCAGCACTGTCACTTCTGCCTCTGGACACTGTGACCTGATGGCCTCGAAGCACAGGAATTGTGCAATAACCATTCCCTCACTGCCTTCCCAACTCCAGGAATATCCAGGATAACTGGGGTAGTGTCCATTTAAACTCCTCTCACAGGCTCATCCTGCTGCAACAACCCCCACTGGATTTTGGGGCTGATTTTGGGGTTGATTTTGGGGTTGATTTAAGTGTTTATCCTTGCACTCCCTCCCCAGGGCTCTGCCACCACCGGGGCTGTGACATTCCCACTTCAGTTTCCTCAGTTTTCCATCCTCACCCACCCTCTGCTCCCTTTGGCTCCCCAGTTTGGATCAGAAGTGGGTTTTTTATTGCCCACCACACCAGCTGCATGCACACAGAAAGATCTGCTGGCCACAGGAAGAAATGTGCCTGCAGCACAGGAAATCTACTGATAAGAAACAGACAAAAAAAGAGATAACATAGTTCTCACTCTCCAAAATGCTTTCTGCTTGATCAAGAAGAAAAGCAACACCAAAACTCACACTATTAAATATCACAAATTAATTCATTATTTAATTAGAGAGAAATGAAAGACTTCTGTGATTTTTCCCTCCTCTCTCCAAAGCTGCTTTATTTATTTCCCACGGCACAATTCTACATTTCACATCAGCTGGGTGGGCTTGGCTGGGCAAAGCAGGAAGGTGTGGAGGAAAAGCAGAGAAACCAACCCCTTCTTGAGAACCCAGAGGGGTCAAAGTGCTGTGGGGGTGATCCTTGTGAAACATCTGCTCTTGTCCTGGTGTGGCACAGAACCCAGGAGACACTGAGCAGGGCTGGAGGAACCCCCTGAGCTGATTGTGGAGGATTTCACTGAGCTGAGGCTGATTTCACTTCACAATTGTCTCCTCTCCCTTGTAAACGACCACGTTCTGCTCTGTCTCGTGCACTTCCACCTTGTAAAGGATGCCCTGGGGCAGGAGCCTCTGCAGGTTGTCCCAGATGAACACGGCCACGTTCTCCGTGGTGCTGGGGGGGAGCAGCAGCAGGGTCAGGGCTGCCTCAAAGGGCAGAAATTGCACCAATATCTGAGGCAGCTGCAGCCAGGGTGGGCTGGGGGGAGGCTGAAGGGCAGCTGGTGACACCTGGATGATGTGGGGATCGTGGCATTGCCAGAAAATGTGGGTGAAATGTGGAGGGGACAGGTCCTGCCTGGCCAGGCTGATGTGACGAGGGGCAGCAGGGTGTGCTCACACACAGGTGTGCTCACACACAGGTAAAGGATCAGACCCTGCAGACTGTTCCAAGCCCTCCAGGAGCCCCCATCACCCACCTGACCACCTCAGAGAAGTAGGGCACATCCTTGTCCAGGTTTTTGTGGTCCAGAGGCTCCATGATTGCTTCCTGCAGGGAAGGGAGGGTGACAACTCTGTCCCTGCCTGGCCTGAGGGTCAGAGAGCCACACACAGCCAGGCAGCAGGATGGGAAAAAAGGGAAAGAGCCCCAAACCCAGCTGTGAAATCCCCAGCACTGCCTCACATAACACAGCCAAGGCATTTAAGCCTTCAATTATTCCTTAATTTCTTTTTTATGTCCTGCCATCATCAGCTCACCACGCCACCAACCAAATTGCTGAGCCCAAATCACTTCCCCCAGGGGATCAGAAGGAAAAGTGGGCTGGTTTTACCTGCATGAATTCCTTCAGGTCTGTCAGGTTCATCACCATCCCCGAGACAGGGTCGATCTGCAGGGGAAGCACACGGGGGATTGGTAGCCTGGCAACAGAAATCAGACAGCAATATCTGTGCTCAGGCCATCTGAGCCACAAGGAAAACGTCTCTCCACTGTCAGAGGCTTCCAGCTCCACCCCGGTCATGTTCCTAAGGGCTTGATACAGCCTGGAAACAATTCCAGAGGTTCCTCTCCTAAAAGCTGACACCAAGGGGAAACAACTCCCAGGAAACAACTCCCTTCAAGCATGATGATAAAAGCATGAAAACAGCAATAAACTGCAAATCCTTGCTATGAACAGGACAAGGGGCACAGAAAACCTCCTTCCCTAGTGATGTGCACAGAGTTTCCAAAATACCCTGGGAAATCCAGGCAGGGAGCCAGAGCTGTGGGGATTCTGCCACACTGAGGAACAGAAAAAAAGATTCTGGTTACACTCACCTCTCCACGCACAGTGACTACAACTGAAAAAAAAAAGAAAAGAAAAGATCAGGTCACTGTGATGCCCATGAACCCAAAAACAAATCTGCTGCTGCTGCTGGGGACACACAACTCATTTCCTGCATAATCAGGAGTGGCACTGTTTTTATAAAACAAAGGGATGCTCCATGAAAACAATGACTCAGAGGCACAAAAATCCTGCCCCAGAGTCTGATGCCCCAGGCAGGTGGAGATAAGCCTGTCTTCCCTGATAAAGCAGCTCCTCAGCAGAGGTTCCAGGGTGCCAACAACACAGGAAGCCACTCCAGGAACTGGAGAGATCTAATTTGGTGTGCTCGGGGTGTAGAAATGGGAGAACTTGTGAAAAAAAACATTCAAATAACATTTGCAGGCTGTTTAATTTTCATGGCTTTTGCTTAGAAAAATCTCCATTCCAATCACAATGACTCTGCAGAGTGTAAACAAGCAGGTTTGATTCAACAAGTGGCATTTGAAGATAAATATTTATTATCTATTCAGCTGAATAGATGGCAAACCTGTGTTATGGTTCAACCCCCTGCTGCTTAGATTCCCTCCTAATTCTGAATAAAAACACAAACCCAGGCACTAAAAGCTGTATTGAGTGGGGGTTATCCCCACCCTGAGAGCAGCATCACTCCTTGAGCAAGGATGGAAATCATTCCCTACCTTTGTAGTTGTGTCCGTGGCCATTTGGGTTGTTGCACTTCCCAAAGAGCTTCAGGTTCTCCTCATCACTCAGGGATTTGCTGTGGGAAAGGCAGGAATGGCATCAGGATCTGCTCCAGATGTCCATGGATTCACTCAGTGACACTGTTTTACACCACAACAACAGAGACTCCAAAATTCAGAAGGCTGGAAATGACTCCTTTAGTTTTGGGATGTGTCTCCCTTTTATACTGTTTTACACAGACCAACTGGATTGGTGACACAAAGACAAACCTCTTCACTCACATTGGTCAGAGCAGAGGGACATCAAGAAGTCCCTCCTAGGGAAAGGAATGAATAACAAAGGTACAGCTACAAAAACATTTCTCCTGTTTACAGAAAATTCCCTGGGAAAAGAATTTCAGAAAACCAAAACACCTCAGGCACAAAACCAGGGCTGCAACTCAGCTCTGCTTTCCAGCTCTCCATCTATTCCCTCTCCCACATGTAACCCAGCAGCTCAAAGGCACAGACACAGACAGGGGAGTGTTTGGCCCATGGAAAGATGCTGTTGTCAGCAGTGAATCTTTTCTTGCCGTGGTTTTGTGTCTGTTTCACAGCAGCTGCCTGACACCACTGCTGGAGAAATGCTCAACATCTGGGCCCCGAATCACTTTGGCCTGGAGCAAGCTGCACATTTGGGTTTAGTATTAATTAACAAAGCTTAGGGAAGTATAAAGGAATTAATTCCCTCTGAATCCTCCCTCTGAAGCAATCCAGGGCCTGCCCTGAGTGGTTCAGGCCAAGGCATATTTTGGGAACATCACAGAATCCCAGGATCACTGAGGCTGGAAAAGAACTGTGAGATCATGGAGCCCAGCCTGTGACCCAGAGCACTGAATGCCACATCCAGGAATTCCTTGGGCACCTCCAGGGATGGGGACTCCCTGGACAGCCCCTGCCCAGGCCTGACCACCCCTTCCACGGAGAAATTCCTGCTGTTGTCCTGCCTAAACCTCCTGTGGCACTGCTCCAGCCTGTTTCCCCTTGTCCTATTGCTCCTGAGAGAAGAGGCTGAGCCTAAAACCTCCTCTGAGGCAGCTCCAGCTCAAAATTGACATATTCCTCTTTAGGAATATATCAGTTTTGGGGGAAAACCATCAGATCGGGGGGGCACAGGGCGATGTTTACAAAGCGAAAGCGATGCTGGCTCCGTTCAAACACGGAACTGCAGCCGGGCACTGGCGGTGGCTGCGGGAAGGGGCTGAGCCAGGGAGAGAACCGGGAAGGGCAGTGCGGGCTCCGAGCCTCCCCCGGCGGGGCCGGGGCTCCCCTGTGCGGGGCCGGGGCTCCCCTGTGCGG
>JBBMKD010000085.1:5884065-5918126 GCA_037834095.1 Argya squamiceps | reverse complement strand
GGGCCGAGCGCGGCGACATCGCGGGGACGGAGCGGGGACGGAGCGGGGGCGGCTCCAGCCCGGCCCCGGGGCGGCTCCAGCCCGCGGGATCCGCCCGCCGACAGCCGGGGATGCTCCGGTCCCTCCGTGCTGGTGATGGATGCGGGGATGCTCCAATTCCTTCCCGTGTTCAGTCCCCGGGACGTTCCAATCCCCCGGTGCCGATGTTGGACCGGGGATGCTCCAATTCCTCCCTGTGTTCAGCCCCGGGGATGCTCCGGTCTCCCGGTGCCGATGTCGGATCCGGGGACGCTTCAAGACCCCCGCGTTCGGCCCCGGGATTGCTCCTGTCCCTCCCCGTGTTCTGCCCCGGGGATGCTCCAATCCCTCCATGTTCAGCCCCAGGATGCTCCAATTCCTCCCCGAGTTCGGCTCCGGTATGCTCCCGTCCCTCCGTGCCGGTGTTGGACCCGGGGATGCTCCAATTCCTCCCCGTGTTCAGTCCCGGGGATGCTCCAATTCCTCCCCGGGGACTCTGCCCTGCACGGATCCTTCCTCCCCTGCACTTCTGCCGCCCAGCCCTGCCCTGGGCCCCTGGCTGCCTGGAATTCACAAAAGATTGCACCTGAGCCTCTGATCCCTTTTCTTTTCCCACCTCAACAAGAAAAAAAAAAAAATTAAAAAGAGAACCAATGGTGCCTGAACTCCATTTAACATTTCTTATCATCCTTCTGCTGCCGGTCCTGGGGGTGCGGCCCGCGGGGGACAGGCTCCAGGAGGGCGGGATGAGGTGACAGTGACCCGGAGGCTGCAGGGCAGGGCTGGGGCGGCAGCACGGGAGCTGTTTGCCATCTAGCGGCTTCCACCAGCTCTGGCTGAGCCTCCTCTGCCCCTTCCAAGGTTAAATCCTTTTTCTCTTCCCAAGACCTGTAAGGAAGGTGAAGGAAGGTCAGAGGAAGTTAAGCCCCAAGGGCGAAAGGGATCGTTTATTACTCAAGGAAATGATTCAAATAATTCTTCAGGCTTCTCACAATGAAGAAATAGAACTGAAAGTCTTCACTTTTCACCCACCCACCTATAGTCCAGAGTTCAGGGGCTGGAGGAGCCTGGATGACACAGGGGGCTGGAGTTTGTTCTGCCCTGCTTTATCCCACAGGGATACCAAAGCCACACTGGAGCTCTCCATGTTCCTAAGTGGTGTTTCCTACAGGTTAAACTGGGAGGAAGGCAGGGACTGTCATCCAGCAGAGCTGTATCCTGCTCTGGAGATGTGTCCCCCACATCTACAAGACCGTGTGAGGGCAGGGAAAGAAAGGAAAATCTTCCCAAGGTTTTATTTGAGGGCACTGCTATGGTACAGAAAAAAGCACAAGCACAGTCTCTGTGAGTGTCTGCATCTACCCTCTGGAGTCCTCTGAAGGCCACCTCGATGCCAGGGGGGGATTAACTCCCCTTCACTGGGCCCACCTGTCACCTGTTGGATTTTCCTCCTCTCCTCTGCTTTACATATTTCAGCCAAATCCCCGAGCACTGATGTTTTCTTCCCCTCAGAGCACATTGCTGCCAAAGGAAGGGGTTGATCACTTTCCATTTTCTCCCTTGCAAGCCTCAACCTGGCATCCTTTGTGAAATGCTGCTACAGCTGGTCTAGCAGGATAGTAAAAAAAAATGTAGATAAAGCAGTGGGCTGTGGGAGCACAGGGGCTTCTGCCTTCCTTGGCTGTGTTTTATTGGGAATACAGGAGGTTGTGGTGGAGAAAATGCAGCTCCTTCATCCCAGACGTGATGGAAAGGTGGGAGGTGAAAGCAGCAGAGGGTTTTTCTGAGCCTGGCTCAGCCCCAGGTCCCAGGAGGTGCCCAGGAGTTCCTCAGTGGGCACTGAAGACACCGTGGAACCCGTAAGGCATTGGCACCCCGACCTCTGCTCGCCCCAGCTCCTGGAAGGTGTCTGCATCCAGGACAAGCAGGAAAGCACTTTGGTTCTGCAGGAGGAGGAGAAAGGCAGAGTCAGTGTCCAGCTGAACTTCTTTGCACTGTGTTTGCACACAAAAGCACAAAGAACACAGAGCACAGGTCTCAGGAGCACTGAGACCCATAGGTTGCACTTAGAAAACCAACATTGAGCAAAACTCCTACACTGCCTGTGCTTGGCCATGACAGAGCCAGGCACTCTGGGGAGCAAGGAACCACCTGCCAGGGAGCCTCAAACTCGGTGTTGAGGTTTAAAAAGTGAATTAATGCCGTGTGACTTTGACAAACTACTGGCAGCACGTTACCTCAGTGGGGGAGACCACCACAGACAGGATGACTCCACTGTCCTCTGCCGTGGCGTTAGGCACTGGCACAAACACAGGCTCTGATGGGTAGCATCCCTCCTCCTGCCAAATCTAGCAAGCACAGGAACATCTGGATGAGTTTCAGGGATGTAGGGAAGAATTTCAGGGATGTAGGGAAGAGTTTCAGGGACATATTGGATGAGTCTCAGGGACATAAGGGTGAATTTAATTTCATTAATACTTCTCTACTAAGTGAGCAGAGTTATGAGTGCTCCCCACAAAGGCATCTGGAAATACTCTGTGCTCCAAGAAACTTAGAGTTCAACCTTTTAATTAATTTTTTTCATTCCAGGAGTGTGATGGTGCCATCCTTTCCTGTTTGGTGACTGTGCCACGTTCATAAGGCACCAGGTGAGGAATGAAATTGGGAATCTCATCCCAGACCCATCTGGGCAAAGCCCTGAAGCCCCCAGGAAATGACACACCTTCAAATCCAGTTCAGTGGAAGGGTTTGGTGAGCTCACCTTGAAATTCTTGGTCTCCACATCAACCTTGATCAAGGAATCTCCCACCAGGTGCCCGAAGCCGCAGCCGTAGAAGTAGCGATACCTCCTGCCATTGTACCTGCTGTAATTGATCTGGGGGAACTCCAGGCCCCCAACCTTCTCAAAGCCCTCAGGGTGGAGATTTTCATGGGTGCACCAGACCTGGGAGTGCAGAAATCACAGCAGGGTTGGTTCAGCTTGGACAGGGCAGGAGAGCTGAGTGGCCCCACCAAGCACGGCACAAGCAGATGTGGTTAAAGCTCTGAGGCACAGGGCAGGAGCTGCTGCATAAATGAATTTATGGCTTGATACACACCTTGCCATCTGCACCTTTCACAGCCTTTGCCTGGGAGTGAGGCAGTGGGTTGAGGTTTTTCCCCATGGGTGTGTCTGGATCCACATGCAGAGGGAGGACAAAGCGGCGAGGGAAGGCTCTGGGAACGGAGGCATAAACCTGTTACAGAGACACAGAGTGATGGTGATGGGGACAGCCATCACCAGCTGACACTTCAGCCTAAATGCACTTTTGGGGAACAGTTCTGAAGTTTTAGAGACCCCTGAATTACTCTTCCTCTTCTCCTTTTCCTTGTGTGCTTGACCAAGTTCTGGTAAGGAAAAGCACATCATGGAAAGAAGAAGTTCCCTGCACGTTCCAGTAATTTACAGCAGAAACCAAACCCACAAGAATTAAAAGGGTCAGCATTGTTCTCCCAGTAATTAATGCTGGGTTGGGTATGCAAATCAGCCCATTATCTGATATACACTGCACTATGTTTTATTTAATTAGGACAGGATTATATTGATTTATATCACTCTGTGGAGAAACAGGAGAGCCCTGTGCCTTCAGTGCCTGAAGTCACCCAGCAGGATCCCCTCTCCCATGCTCAGGTACACATGGATTCATGGCTGGAAGTGCAGGAGGATGATGATGGGTTTACCTGGGGAGAAAAGTGCAGCCCCCAGTGTGGCAGACACATTGAGAGGGATAATTCCACCACTGCCTCTGAAGCTCTGCTCAAACCAGGTTTATAACCCACCATATTCTCGTATAAATAAAATAGATAAGGACTCTGTTTTGGTGCCTTTCAGTTACCTCAATCTGCAACTCACCAGTTGAGTTGTGAAACTTTGCTCTAATCATGTGTGTTAATCCTGAAACTCTGCTTTCAAAACTTTTCTGGTTCACGAAACCTGGCTGGGGAAGTGTGCCAGACAAAACACCCTGCCAGGGTTGGTGAGCCAGCAAATTTGGGGAAAGTCATGCCCAGACATTCCTGAGGTTTTTGATGCAGTGAAGTTTGAAATTCTCTGTGTGTGTGTGGGTGAAGTGTGGTGGTGATGTCACTTATCACTGGGAGAATGTGGGAAAGACAGAACCCAGTGTTGACACCAGGACACCTTCAGCCACATCAAATCCCACCTGGGCTGTGCTCAGAGAAGGACAAAAAAAATAGCTGGGATTAACACTCTGCCCTACTTGAATATGCTCAAAAGGGGATTGAAAAAACCCCAAAATAAATGGCAGAAGAAAGCAGAAGCCGGTGGGAGACAGCTGTGCTCCTTTCAGGTCAGAGCTGAGCCGCTTCTAGACAGCTCAGGACACAGACAGAGGAAGTTCAGCCCTGTCTGGACATGCAGCAGCCCCCCCAGCACTCTGGGCTTCCATCTGCAGGGTGAGAAACTGAAAGCACCCCAATTTTCCCATGTGGGACCTCTATGCAAAATAATGCCCCTCACATGGCCTGAAATGGGGTTTTTCGCAGAGCTGGACCAAATAAATAGTTTATTTGAACATGATGTTTGTGAGGTGACTGTGGGAACAGTGTAGGGGTTTCTGTGGTATTTCTGTGATTTTCATAAAAACTGCTCCTTTTCTGAAGTAATGCCTTAAAGAACAGGGTTCCTTTTTCTTTTTTTCCACTTAGAAGTCATGCTACAACTTATTTTGCATAATTTCTTGGGGGAAAATTGTATTACGCAAGGATAAGGAAAATGAATGTCATTAAACCCAAGGTTTTAAAGCAGAAATAAATTCTGCCAGGCTGTGGAGCCCTGTGTCACACACAGAGCCTGAAGAGTTCCAAGGGCACGCTCCATGGAGAGGGATTTAAAAGGAGAGAAAGCAACAAGAGATGCTCATTTCAGCTTTTATGGAGTTGTGGTTGTGTGTGGGCTTGATATTTCTGGGTCTGAGAGATTTTAGCCTGCTGGCAGCTGCTGACTTTTTTCCAAGGAAAAATTTCTCTAGAAAGCCTCTTCTCCAAACAATCTTGGCAAACAACTCTCCTTTCTCCAAACAATCTTTCTCCAGGTGGTGTTTGCTGGTTTTCTGGTTTAACCAGTGGGATTAGAGAGGTGTTGTTCCTATTCACCAACCATGTTAAGTCTGTATCTAATTTTACTACCTTTTATAAGGTTTACTACCACATAAAAGCTAGTGAAAATTAGAAAATAAGAGCTTTTTTCTATGC
This sequence comes from Argya squamiceps, assembly GCA_037834095.1. Taxonomy (NCBI): domain Eukaryota; kingdom Metazoa; phylum Chordata; class Aves; order Passeriformes; family Leiothrichidae; genus Argya; species Argya squamiceps. Next base: position 5,912,855 of record JBBMKD010000085.1, on the reverse strand, counting down.
TCTTTGCCTTCTGAAATATTTCGAGTCTCTCATCTTTCTTTCATATCCTACAGTGACAGTTGTGTTGTGCCCACGTTGTTCTCCATTGTTCTCCATTCCACCAACCCAAGTTTTGCTGCTCCTGCAGTTGTCTCCCTGATCTTTTTCAGCCCTCTGATGTTTGTATTTTTGCAGTGGAGTTTCTCACAGATTTCAGGTAAACAAAAGTGATGGAATGTAAACTGGCCTTCACGTCTATTGCCCCTCTCTTGAGGAGGGACAATTAATGGACTTCCAGTTTGACCAGTGTGGTGGAAGAGGTGGCAATCTCATGCCCCAATCCCTGATCAATGTCCAGAATATAAATTAATATAAATCTTTATAAATGAAGTCTCAAATAAACTGCCCCTCTTTTCTTGCCCTGACTGCTGACTGTGTCCTTCATTTCGTGTCCTCTAGCGACCTGCAGCAGATTCTGGGGAAGAAAAGGCAAGGATCTCACCTGGTCCAGCCCTTCCCCACTCCTCCTGAGGTTCTGCAGGGTGTACAGGGCCAGGCTGGTGCCCTCGTCCTGGCAGCACAGGTCCAGCACCACGCAGCCACGCTCCTCAAAGGCGTTGATTTGGTGGAAGGTGACGAAGGGTTTGGAGCACCAGTGCCCTGGCAGGACCTACAGGGACCACAGGACAGCTGCTCCTCCTCTGCACCACCTCAGAGCTCACCTGGTGAGCTCCCAGCCTCACCTCACAGAGATTTCTCCTCTCTGCCCCCCCATCTCAACCCCTCTCGTTGCCTGGGGTTTGCCTTCTGTCCCTGTGTTACCACACAAGGGCTGTTTGAAGACAGTAAGGAGCAAAACCAGAAGGAGAAACCCCAAAATATCAAGCAGCCCCTTGCTGTGCATCTTTCCCTTTTTACACCTTGTAGTACCTGGGCCCTGCATTTCAGTCCCTGTGCTGAGGTCTGGTGAACTCCAAACTGCTTCTTCCTGCCTGTCCTTTTAGGGCTGGCAAAGAAATGGATGAACAGAGAGGAAAATGCAGGAAGAAACCCCATTTTTAACAAATCTACACTCCTGCTTTAAAGCCTTTGCTGCAGACAGGAAAATGCAGGAAGAAACCCCATTTATAACAAATCTACACCCCTGCTTTAAAGCCTTTACTGCAGTAACTTCTGGATTGATTATTAATCTCCCCATGGCTGCTATATAGCACTTTTGGGATCTAAAGTCCCAGCTTAGCTCCTGCAGGGGCCAAAGACCCCCTCCTCACCTCCCCAGTGTGCTTGTTGACCACGTGGAAGTAGGTGTTGTGCTGGGGCTCCCAGTTTATCCCATCATAAATGGCTTTCCCACAGAGCTTGGAGGTGACAATCTTCAATAGGTTCAGCCTGAGGGGCTGCTCGATGAAAATGATGTAGTTTTCAGTCATTCCTGAGGGGAGGAGGAAGGAATATCACCCCAAAAATGAGGCAAAAAACCATCTCCAGGGCAGAGAGAACCAGAGAGCCCTTTCTGCATCCCCAAATCCCCTGGGTCTGGGGTGGCACCTTACCAAAGCTGTGGTAGTAGGATGGCTTTGCCCTGTCCATGGGAGGGATGGAGCACAGCACTTTGGCTCCTTCCAACGTGTCCCCGAGGCCTGGCTCCTGCGGGGGGACCCTGATGATGTTGTAGCTGGATCCTGGAAAGGGGAAAAAAGGTGTTCAAAGCAAACTCAGGCTCTGCTCCTTCCTGTTCCCCAGGAGTACTTGGAAGCACCTCTCCTAAACCGAAAGCAGAAAGCCAACAGGCAGTAAATCATTCTACAGAGGATTTATCTAACAAAAGAAAAATAAAAAAAAGGGAGCTTGAGAGGAAGTGGAAGGATCTTGTCAGTCTGGGAGAATGCCAGCTCTGCCTGCAGTGCTCTCCTACAACAACAGGGGCAGGATGAAAACCAAGCTCACAGGAAATGAAAACTCTGAGCCTTGGTGATGCTCATTTAATAAACCTGAGCATATGAGCAGGAAAGGATGGCATTTTTTAATAATAATAATAATAATAATAATCTAGAGTTTGGTGTGCCTAGCTGAAAAAAGCATGTGGTACAGAGCTGGATTTTGCTGAGGCCAAAAGGAAATGAAAGCAGCAAAAATGAAAAGTGGTCAAAACTGGGAAAATGTGGAGCTGGCCCTTGGGATCACGATAAAGGGCAGTGGCTGTTTGCAGAGGCCTCTGGAAAGGAAGGATTTCACACAGCTGACAGGGACTGACAGCTCTGAGCAGCCATGGGGATGGAACAGGATCCTACCAAGATGCTCAGAGTTCTGAGAAGAAGAAAAATATCCCATAAAATTCAGCTTTGCTGTAAGACAGCCAGGTGACCAGAATAAATTCTATTTTCTTGCCTGCAAAAACCCTTATGGTGCTCATCAAAAGCCAATTACTGTAAGTGAAAAACATGTGACTAATTGTTAAATTTCTCCAGATGAGGCTTCAGCAGTGGATGGGACTTTAAAAAAAACATTCTCCTGTTTTCCAGCAAAGCTTGGGAGAGGAAGAGAAGAATTTGCTGGATATCCACAGGCCAACTAAATCCTGAGAGGAGCCAGCTTGATGGGACAGACTGACACTGACATTTTGACTCAGAAAAAGGAATTTCCAGGTCTCTTTGGGTGTTTCTTCAACAGCTGCTGCTCGAAGCAGCGCCAGGAGGTTTTGTGTACACCCTGCCCAAACAAGCAGGCTGGCCATGCCCAGCTTACCATGCTTCCCATAGGAATTGCCCATGTTGTAGGTGGTCCCATCAGACTCGTAGTGGGGATGAGCTGTGGCCCCATTCACTGCAATGAACTTGCTCCAGTCCACCTGCAAAGGCCAAAGGGTTTCAGTCAGTGCAGAACTTGCTGAAGGGTCGGGTTTGTGGGAGTCTGAGGGAGAAGAGCAGATTTTATTTGTTATTAATGATGTGGCATCTGGACTCCAGCCTTCATTCTGCCTGCAGTTTTCCTGAAATCCTTGAAAATAAGGATATTTCTCTCTCAGTAAAGCAGAACAACAGCACTAGACACTCCTTGGAAGACACAGATGTTCCTCAAGGTACAAGTGCTGGCACAGTGGGAATGTTGCCCATAATAAGCACAGGCAGGTGAGTGAAGGGACAGTCACTGCCCCAAAAAATCACCACGGGTTTTGTCACTGGAAGCTCAGAAAATCAGGTCCTATTAAGGCATCTCAAATTGTGGAGTTTAAATGTGAAATCATCCCTTCCATTTCTTCACTTAGCCAAAAAAATAATACCTGTCTGCATCTAAAAAAAACAGCTTGAGGGGGATTTTTTTTTTTCATTTTATGACAGGATGGTTCAACAGAGCTGAACCTAAAAATCCCCACGTGTCTTTTCATGGCTGCATTCTGGTTTACAGACAGATCAGCTGGCAAATCACCCAGGATACCTCAGTGGCTGTGTTTTGCATGCAGTAAATTCATGACTCATTACTCATCCTGCAGGGAGGGACTCCTGGAGCGGCTCCCTCAAGGCCTGAGGGATGCTCTGAGCTGGCATTTTTTGGTGTTAAACAGGCCCAGCAGTAAATACTGATTTAGGAAAGGCAGAATCTTCCCTCAGCCCTTCTCACAGCTGTCCAGCCCAAACCCCCTCTAAGGGTGCATGTGGCTTATGCTGTCCTGTCACAGGTCACCTTCTTCTGTCACATGCTGGGAAAGGATGCACAGGACACAGGGAAAAACTTCTCTGATGTTTTGGTAATTTCCTAGCAGGGGGAGAAAATCAAGTTGCAACCCTTTGCAACAGAGGGTTTGATCATGGGCAGCTTTGGAGTGTGCAAAGCTCGAGGTGTAAAAAGCAGACAAAGGGAGTTGATATGAAAGCAAAGCACCAGGGAAAAGGCAGACGTGAGATCAGCAATGTTCACTTTTTTCTTGCACACAGGAAAAAAGTTGTTTCCTGTTCTGCTGAGAGGTGCAGACAAGCCCGGGCAAGCAGGCAGAGCAGAGGAGAAACACCAGCTGTGCCCGGCCGGGCAGTGACAGCACCTCCACCCCTGAGAGCTGCTGCACAGCTCATTCAGGGACTCAAAAGAGAGATGCTGCTGCTCCAGATAGATTCCTCTGAAACTGGAACTCCCCTTGATCCATCAAGGGGTGGTTCTGCACCATCTGTACCCCCTTATCCCACCTGCCCACACCTTTTCCTTGGTTTCCAGCGTCTCGGGGTCCACCTTGTGCATGAAGATGTTCTCGTTGCTGACGTAGTAATCCCCTTTGTACAGCACATAGTTGACACTGCAGTTGTCACTGGGCTCTGAAACAGAAATCCCCGAGTTGTGCACAGCTCTGTGCAGCTCATGTCACATTATGGCAAGTTAGATGTGTTTAAACAAATAAACCCATTTGCAGTGACATTAATCCCCTGCGGGATTGATTGGAAATATCTCGTTAATCTACAAAGGGAAACTGTCTGTGCAGGGACAAGGGTGACAGGGACAAGGACAGGGGTGGGAATCACTGCTGGGGCTGGGCAAAGGCAGAGGAGGGATGTGGATAGGTCTGGAATGTCTCGAGGGAGCTGGGGTGGGGATTTGGGAGGTGTCACCATGAGTGGAGGTGGGAACACCTCAGGAAAGGACAGATGATGTGGCAGGAGGGGAGAGGAGAAACAGAGTATGGTCACAGCACGAGCAACAAGCTGTGAACTTCAGGCCTGTGCTGCTTTTAGTGGGGAACACTTTGCTTGCATTTAAGCCTCTTTCTTCCCTGACGTACACAGAATCCTAAAGGTGCTGGAACTTCCCTTCCTGTGCAGCACCATCCCTCACCCTACTCAATAATCTCCTGCCCCTTAGTCCAGGAAGGGAGGGATTAGCCCACTTACCCTACAAGCTTAGCAAGGCAAGGTGTTCTGAGGGCAAAGCTGTGTCTCAGGTAGAGCATCAGGGTGTAATGCTCATTATCAGCACTGCACAGGATGTTCTCTCAGGGAGAGCTTTCTTTGGGAAATTCTCAAAAAGATCTGGGATTGAGCGAGCTGAAGTGGCACTAAAACATTAAAATCTGCCTCCCCCAGCTGAGGCTGACACCAAATTTGCATAATTTTGGCATTTGGGTCACATTCTAAGAAAAAAAAACACGGGCTCACAGAAAGTCTGAAAGTCTGCCAGACTTCCTCACCCTTCCTTTTCCCACCTAACCACAAGTTCCTTCAAGAAAATCTCAGAAGGCTTGTCATTTTTACAGAACATTTGACATTTTTTCCACGCCCTTACGGATGGGCTCGAAGCAGGACAGGAAACGCCCAAAGATGCTCTTGCAGGGGTCTGGCATGGCCAAGGTGCCAAACTCTGAGGCCACAATCCGGTTGTGCTGGCTGTTCCTCAGGTAGGAGCTGCTCTGCAGGAACCTGCTCCTGTAGGTCACCGTGCCATGGGCCAGCTGGAACTGGTGCAGCAGGGCCATGCCATCAAACCAGTGGTTAAACCTGCCAGGAGAGAGAAAAATACAGATTTAGAGGAGTTGGGTATTGTGTGATGATCTGTGGTAGCCTCTTTTAGGTTTAGTTTGATGTTTAGTAGATGTTTGTAAAAGCTGACTCCCAGATCCCCTGTGATGGTGTTTTACACCACAACAACACAGACTCTGAGATTCAGAAGGCTGAAAATGACTCCTTTATTTTTGGGATGTGTCTCCCTTTTATACTATTTTACACAGAACAATTGGATTGGTGAAACAAAAGCAAACCTCTTCAATCACATTGGTCAGAGCAGAGGGACATCAAGAAGTCCCTCCTAAGAAAAAGAATTAATAACAAAGTTACAATTACAAAAACATTTCTCCTGTTCATAGAAAATTCCCTGAAAAAAAATTTCAGAAAACCAAAACACCTGAGGCATGGAACCAGAGCTACACCCTGAACTATAAACAGGCATGGCTTTGTTTGGGAAAACACCTGAATCAAACAAAAAAACAAAACAAAAACCCAAGTGTATTTTCAGCTGTGGGATGTGATGCCTGAAAATGCTGTGTGTAAGGTTTTTTGGGAAATAATCTATGTACAGGTAAACCACCCACTCCTGCACAGGGAATAGGGTTTGTGCTGTACTGTGCAATAATACAAATTATTACTGCAAACCTAGAGGGGTTCAGCTCTCAGCTTCTTGCAGGATGTTGTTGTCTCCAAACCAGGGAATTTGTGAGGCTCTCAGAACTCCTGATGGTCTAACTCTGGGACCATGAGGAGGGGATCAGCTTTGGCCCATTGCTGCCATCAGCTGAATTGTCAGTTACTGGAATGGCACATTCCAAGCCACAGGGAGTGTCTTCTGGGAATATTTGAGTACATTAATTTTAAAACTGGGTGGATCTGCTTCTCAAACAGCTCGCAGCATTTGGTGCAATCCACTCTCCAAATTCCTGCCCTGGATGTCAGAGTGCTCAGGGCTGGATTTTTGTTCAGGGCAGAGGAGCAAAGCTGGGGGTGTTTTATTCTCCATCCCACCACAGTGAGTGGGTGAGAGCCTCTCTGCTCTCAGCTTTTCCAGCCTGGGTGACTTCACCATCCAGCTGCTCTTTGCAGGAAATGGGAGTTCCCAAAGTGCTCTCAAAAGAGTGACATTGATATTTCTTCCTTCCCTTATGTAAAAAGAAACTAGATGCTCTAAATAGTGATTGGGGGGATCCCTTTGAGGTGTAGGCAGAGTTTGGGCCAGAACAATTTAAAAATTCATTTTGAGGAGACTTACTTGTCATTGCCAAACTCGAACTTGCCGGGGCCATTCCTGAGCAGATTTCCATTAATCCACGTGGGAATATGTCCTTTGATCTTGGCTGGGATGGGCTCGGGGGTCTCCTCCACGCTCTGCACTAAGGGGGAGATGCACTGCAGCCCCCTGGGTCTGTGGCAGAGGATTTGCTCCTTGGTTGGGCTGGGCAGGTAATTCTTGAAACCTGCAAAGACAGCAGGGAGAACAAAAAGCAGGGAATTGAGATTGTCACTGGAATAAAGTGGCAAATGCTGGATCTTGAGACTGGATGTCAGGGAGAAGAGAATTTAACATCTGCAAGCAGCCAGGTTGTGGTGGATACTCAAGGTAAAGCCACAAAGCCCAACGCATAGAGAACTGAAAATCCAGTGGATTTTACTCTGTTCCAGTTAATCCACAAAAGACACTACTTCTGTAGCCCAAAAGGAGGTAACAGAATATGGGATGATAGAAAAGATAATAACTTTTCTTTTAATCAAAGCAATGTATATGTGGATTGAATACATAACTTAGAGAAGAAAAAGAAAATAACTGTGATCCTAAAAAAAATGGAAGAACACAAATGAAATGGAGCTGAAGTCCATTTACAGGACAAAAAAAAAAAAATACAAGTTCTATTTGGCAGGGAAATAAGCAGAGAAGGATAATTTCTGATGGAGCCTCTGGGTTGACTGCAATAACCCCTTCTGAGTCCCAGAGGGAGAACAAAAGCCCCAGGAGAGCATGAAGTGATTGGAATGCTGTGAGCTACCAGTGATGTCAGTGATTGGCTCCCACAGCCTGGTTTGCAAAGCCTCATCAACACAAGGATTGTTTCAGCAATCCATTTAGCTGCAGAGGTGGATTTACCCAGGGGTGCCCTCCTGCCCGGGCTGGCACCTGCCCATCCTGCTCTGCTGCTCTCCCCGAGACCACGGAGTGCAGAACCAGCCTGGAACTGCTGAGCACGGAGGTGGCAGAGAAATATTGCTCAAAAAGGCACCTGGCAGGCAGAACTCCATCACCCAGGGCTGGTGCAGACACCACACACTGAATGGAGTCCAGGCTGCTACAGAATTCACTCTGGTTTTTTGCTCTTTCACCACCACTGCTTCTAGCCTACATCCTTTAATCCAGGTGACCAAGTGTAGCTGCTGCCCAATTTCCCTCCTCTGAAACCCTTTGCTCAACATCTCCAGAGGAAATTTGCTATTTCAGCCAGGATATCTGCAAAAGAGTTGAGCTGGCAGGCAGAATTCTTCTGAGCTTGTTTCTCTACACAAAAACACCCACAGGTTGGGTGTTAGGATTGCAGGAAGGTAAAATGCAAGATTCCAATGTAGCTCTCCAATCTGCCAATCCCAAATCCTCCTTTAGATCTCTGAAGTGTTAGCTGAAGTGCAGATTTAGCTTGCAAAGTTTCAAAATATGGATTAAGGAATGAGAGGAATCTCCTTAAGGAGGTGTTTTTCATCCAAGCAGAAACAAAGCTGACATGACTCAGCATGGCACTACATCAAAACTTCCTGGAGAACATCGTAAATGGAAAGTTTGGAAAGGTACATTCCACAAAAAAACCTGACCAGGGCTGGAAAAGACCTCCTGAGTCCACCCCTCCCAACTGCTGTCCCAGAAATTCTTATATAAGAGCTCTGTCTTAAAAATTATAATGTCTACATACAGCCATTCCCTTTTTGGATAACTTGTCCAGATGATCAGGAAAATGCTTTGAGTTTACCAGAGGATATTATTCTTGTTTTTCTGGCAGCTCTGGTGTGGGGTTTGGGTAGTTTTCCCTTCCTTGTGTCGCATTTAGGGTGAAGAATCATATCACTTCCTAAGCTAAGTAAGCCAAGGTCTTTTTGTTTTCCTTGTCCTGTGATAACCATTCACGTGATCATCTCAGTAATCCTTCTTGAAATCTGATCTAGTTAGAACTCATCTCCTTAGAATTCATTCCAAAGCATCCTCTACAAAGTGGAGTTTCAATAGAATGGACTATCAACAACAAGAATATTTAAGAGAGTGCCCCACACCCAGGCCAAAGAGGGAGAAAGAGGCACAACAAGAGAATGGATGATTTTTTTCTTCTGGGCACCACGCAAATGAGCTGAACATCTTGGCAGAAATGAGTGCAGGATGGGAGCGAATCCCAACACCCAGATGAGCCAGAACAGAAGTTTTCAGAAACAAGACAAGTCAATGCAGACATTCTGAACAGCTAAGAGAGGGAAGGCATGCAAGAGGAAAAAAAATCATATAAAAATATACATATCTTCCCTATTAAACAAAGATAGATTTCATTAATGGCTATTTTCTTTAATGCATCTTTGAATTTATCTTTGAATGCATTGAGGACGTGGAAGGCAGAAAAACCTCCCCCTCAACACAGCATTTCTGAGTAATTGCAAAGAAATATTTCACCTTCAGGGGAAAGCTCATAAAGTCATAAATTAAAACCTTTTGTAACATCCAGCTCCCCAAGAAGGGCCCAATCTCTCTCTGAAGAAGGCAGAAGACAGGTTTTTGATATTGAATGACATGTAAATAAAATGACTCTTTCTGTTCTGGCCACACTCTGAGATGGAAGAACTTGAACCCACAATTAAAGCCCTACAGTCCCAGTGGGGCTCTCTGTGTGTGCTTGAATGTCTAAAAACCAGCACAGGATCACAACCTGCCCTCTCAGAACCCTCATTTCTCCACCACGGTTTCCATCCCACCTCAGACTTTTAAAAACAGGCTTAAGGTCTTTGGCATATCCGAGCAGAGGCAGTGCCAAACACGGAGCTGTAACTTTCCTCCAATCTTTTCTAAACATAGCAGGCAATCACTGCAGAGTTATCCTGGGTGGCCTTTTCTTCAGCTCCTGTTTCCCGGCACAGTGTGCCACGATTTCACTGCCCAGTACAAACTGGCAGCCCAGCATTGATTATTTATTGATTGTTTATATCCAGAAATAGGATAGAAGGAGCAGGCTTTTGAAGAGAAAGCTGCTGTGGGGGCAGGCACCATGAATCAGATATTAAAATGTACTTCAACACCAGTGGGTGGGACATGAAATCTGGAATGGTGGATGGCGAAACCACAGGAGGCATTTGCTACCACTGGGTTCACATGGGAGAGGGCAAAACCATTTTGATTTTAACCTAAAGGTTCAAACCCAAGGCTCAGGAACAGGCACAGTCTAAGTGTTTGACTCAGAAGGACATCCAGAATTAAAGGGCAAAATTTAGCAAATAGAATGCTCATTATATTCCTCAAGTAGGGAGAGTGAGGCAAAAATTCTATTTTCCCTGAGGGTCATTGGGACTGGGAATAATCCTCTGGCACAGGCTGCGTTCTGTTCCCTATGAAACACAGATTGGCAGGAGACAGAAGCAAAGCAGTTTTCCCGGACCCCCAGCCCGAACAGGAGCTGTGGATTTGTGCCCTCCAGCCTTCCCCAGGGCTGAGCTCGGAGCTCCCGCCGGGAATTCCGAAGGGAAGGTGCAGCACTTGCCTTGGGAGTGCCGGGCGGTGCCCGTGCCGGGCTCCTTGTTCCATGCAGCTGCTCGGTTCCCCATGGCCAGGGTCTCAGACACCCACTTCCTTGCTAACAGCCGGAGGAGCAAAGGAAAACAGAAAAGAAACGACAGAAAACACAGGGGAGAAAATATAAATGGAGAAAAAGAGCAGGGGAAAGGAGAAAGACGACAGTGAACTCCGGCACATGAAATAGTTTTGATTTCCCAGCAGAAATCGAGTCTACACTTTGGGATATTCTGGTCACACAACAAGGAAGATTTGAAATTTTTTTTCAGCTCTTTGGATACCTCAGAAGCAATGCTTTCAATTTAAAAGGCACAAAAACACCACTACCATCAAAAAGTGGAAATTCCCGTGAGGTCCGCCATGATTTTTATTGGTTCCTAATTTCTGAAAACAAGGCAAACAAATAAACAAAACAAAGGAAAAACCAAACAAAGAGCAGCTCAAGCTGTGCAATGATGACACAAAGGGCAGAGTTGGGCTGCGATATGAAATCCTTTGGGGCAGTTCATTATTTGCGCCTTGGGGTTAAAGCCTCGGCAAGGATGCGGCTCCAAAGATCCCTCTCCCTGCCCACTCCCAGCTGGCTCCCCCGCGCAGAGAATCTGCCGTGTGCTGCTTTCCCAGCTCCAGACCATCTGTACTGCTGTAATCCTCGCCTCTGCCGTCTCTCCACTCAAAAAATAACACACATTTCCTGCCATCTAACACAAAGACTTCAAATCGCTCAGTCGCGAATTTCTGAATTATTCTCCAGACCCGCGTCAGCAGCAGCAGCGGCAGCCCCTTTCCGAGGGGATGGGATGAAAAGGATCGTTTTTAACGCGATTTTTTTTTTTTTTTTTTTACCTGGAATGAATTGCATCAAAGAGCAGAGGACATGCAGCAGGTGAGCGAGCAGGAGGCTGGCGGCGGACAAAAGGATTTTGGCCAACATATTCCGCGGGGCAGAAGGCACGGGCAGGGAGCGGCCGGGCGGAGGTAGCGGTGCCAGGGCAGCGAGCAGGAGGCAGTGATGGTCGGCAGAGGTGAGCGCTGCCTCTCATCATCCTTTCACAATAAGAGCCGTGCCCGCAGCAGCAGCAGCAGCAGCTCCGCGGGCCGGGGCGGGTCCTGCCCCCGAACCCTCCGCGCACCTGGGCCAGGTGAGCTGCCACTGCCCGGGCACTGCCACGCCTGGGGAAAACGCTCCAGAACTCCGTGCTGGCCGCAGAGACGGGAAAAGAGGCGAGAATTGGATGGGGATCGGTGTATCAGAGCAGCCGGGCTTCCAGGTAATTCCTTCGGGAATTCCCGTCACCTCGCCTTCGTGCTCGCCTCCCAGAAATACTTGGGATGCAAAATAGTTTTGTTTCAAAAGCTGAGGAGCCATCTTGCACCTTAACGAACCTCAGGGTTTCGGGAGAATTTGTTCCCCCACCAAATCCAGCAGCATGGGCCGTGCTCTGCTGTTCCCAGGACAGACCCTTCCCTGCGGGATTCCAGGAGCTGCCGACGCTTTGGAATTGGGATGAAATATTTATTTTATCTCATTAAGCAGCTCTCAAAAGCTGCGCTGTGCCTGGAGAGGGAGCAGGGCAGCAGGCGCAGCACTCCGGGGACCCCATTCCACAGACAGATTAGTTCTCGTCTGAAACCTGCTGCGGATTAAGCTGATTTCTCCCTGCCCTTCCTGCATTTCTAGAACTCCTCTCTTATTATTCCCTCCCTTGAGTTGTGCTTCCTCCCAACAAACCCAACTGTTTCAACCTTTTCCCACAGATCATCTTTTCCCAGCTCTTTATTATTTCTGGTTTCTGGAATTCTTGATTTCCACTCAACCTTTCATGTTCTTAAGATTACAGTGAATTTTTAATGTATGTTATTGATGTATTTGGGACTTCTAGTGTGCTGCTCTTTATTAAATAGATTATATCCTCTAAAGTCCTTTTTCTAAATCATTTGGAATAATGTGGAATAAGCAAAGCTGGAAGTAGATCACTATACAATACCACATAGACTGATCTGTGAGGGAACAAAGAGTATTCATTCACTTTTTAACTCATTTCTTTGCCCCTACTTACTGATTGCTCTTATTTTCTATATCATTATACACGATGGGGTCAATGACCTTACACCAAGCTGTACCCACTGGTAATTTTTTCTATGTTAAGCCAGCTATTCTCACAAAGGAATTTTTTTATTTATTGTTATCCATGTCATAGTTAAGAAATTTCCTCCAGACTCTCTCCAGGATGGCATTTAGGCTGACTGAGCTATGAGCTATGAGCTATGAGCTATGAGCTCCTTTTTTTTTTCTGGGTGTTCCCCTGATGATGCAAAACACCCACTCTGTTCTTTTCTACTGCCACCTTCAAGGACAATTCAAAGGTCAAACATTCTACCATTAGCAAAACTGAATTTTGATTAGTTCTGGACAGAATGTCCTGAGCCTAAAACACCTCTACTCCCTACTGGAATTGGTCTTTTCTATTCTGACCCACAATTATGCTAAAAGGCAGTTTCATTTTAAGTGAAAAGTCAAAACTAGCCTTTTCTCAGGAAAGAATTTTCATCACTGACAATCTAAATGCTCTGCATTATCTGTCATTTCCCATTTTTAGCTTTTAGATCATAGAAGAGCAATGAGAGGAACTGAGTTTTTCATCACTTACACTTTCCAGCCTGTGAAGAAATTCACAGCAAGCTCAGAAATGCAAAGGTTCAGTGTCAAGATCCCCTTGACTCCAAGAGGGTCGGAACTTCGTCTAAGATGCTTCCAGATTTTAAGAAAAATCCATTTATATTCTGTTACTGATCTGTCATCTTAGACCTTCTTGTTAATTTATAGGCTGGAGCTTAAACGAGGAGGGGAGAAGCTTAAAAGAAAACGTAGTTACCAGCAGAGCTTTGCTGATCAGATTTAGCAGCTTGAAAGCCAATTAATTTTCTGTCCAAACCTCCTGCAGTAAAACTGGAAAGCGGATCGGGGTGGGATGGGTGCCAGGTGGGTTTCTCACTCCTCAGGGAGAGCACGAAGGAGCCTTTAGGGTCAGATCAGAAGAGAAAACTTCTTTTCTTTCTCTCAATAAACAATGAAGTCCATAAAAAGGCCAATCAGCAGCATCATTTGCAGGATGGATGAGTTGTAGTCAAATAGGAAAGTGAAAAATTTTTATTTTTTAATGGTTTAGAATGAAAACAGTGTGTAATGGGTGTGTCCATATATCAAGATGCTGAGTGGAACACTAAAGAGCAGCCAGCAGAAAAGTGCTCTGTATAATTTAATTAATTAATAATAATAATTATGGAAAGCTCCCATTAACCAGGGAGACATAAAGGTATGATTGATATATTTCCATTGCTGAAATATTATTTATCTTCACAAAAGGAGAGGCTGACTTATTTTCAATGGATGTTTTAAACTTTCTGAACTCACCATTTCAAGCCTAAACTCTATAAAATAGATATTTAATTCATTTTTCTGTTTACTTATACCTATATATATCCTCACCTACATTTGTGCAGCAAAACCAGAAGCTTTGTTGCTCTTAGTAATTAAAAAAATTTAATAATTATAACCACACTGTTCATAAGCTCACCTACGTTACTTGTGGCCATACTCACTGACTTTACTTTCAATATCTCCTCAAATTCTAAATTCCTCTTATTATCCCAGAGATCCCACTCTATTAAATGTTATTAATTGGAGTGACAACCAACTGTATAAGAAATCACTGTAAAAAACCAAGAGTAATCATTCTGAAAATGTATCTTGGATTGAACTGCACTAAGCAGTTCTTCATTGTTTTAAAAACTGGAGTTTTACTCATTTTTGTTGGATTTTATGAAGTTTTTAAATAGAGCAAACTGCTGCAACAGGAACACTTGATCCACTAAGGGAAAAAACTTATGAAATTATTGTAACTCAAAATCTAAGTTCTGACACTTGGATATATTGGCCACATAAACTAAATGAAGATAATCCAAATCCTGATGATCTAAAAAGGCTGCACGATTTCCCCAAGAGCAAACAGCTAAGGTGCAGCCACAGGCTGATGTTCCTCAGTACTTAAACTTTGTGTGACTTTTCTTTATTACTCATAAATATCTGTGTAAATGTCTGAGTTCAGGCCCTTGGCAGATGTCCTTTGAAACTCTGCATTGTGTCATCACCACAGATGAGACATCACTACAGATTTTAGAAACACTCAGCACAATATTTTAGAAAACGTCACTCCTTAAATCTTCTCTTTTTTCTTTCACATTTCTCTGTATGAACAGAAATGCATGAGAATATCAGGGAAAATGTAAGAGACTGCTAAATATGATGGCAGAGCAGTGGTGAGAATTTGGAAAGCCTTTAGATGCTAAAGATGCAGATAGAAACACTCAGCACAATATTTTAGAAAATGTCACTCCTTAAATCTTCTCTTTTTTCTTCCATATTTCTCTGTATGAACAGAGAGGCATAAGAATATCAGGGAAAAAAACAGGAGATTGCTAAATATGATGGAAGAGCAGGGGTGAGACTTTGGAAAGCCTTTAGATGCTAAAGATGCAGATAGGCACCTTATGGGATTTTCCAAAATTCCTAAGCGTGTAAGGCGCTTACACCATGCTTAGGCACTCTGAAAATCCTGCTAAGGACATATCTGCATCTTGAGGGATCTAAATCTCACCCTGCATGTCCAGTTCCTCTCGTTCTTTGCTTTAAATCGTGTCGCTGTGACACGTAGCACGCTCGGCTCGGAGCTCAGGAAAGGGGGAAAGGAGGGTGGATTAGGTCTGAGAGGATTTCAGGAGGAAATCACTGCACACCACTGGGGTGAAGATGGAAATATATCTTGTTCCAGCACTTCTCTTCATTACATAAGCACCACACTTTGTACAAGTGATCCTTTGTAT
Organism: Argya squamiceps; assembly: GCA_037834095.1. Lineage (NCBI taxonomy): Eukaryota > Metazoa > Chordata > Aves > Passeriformes > Leiothrichidae > Argya > Argya squamiceps. The sequence goes on along the minus strand of JBBMKD010000085.1, from coordinate 5,897,720 downwards.
GTCCCATGTTTCATCTTTTTGTTGTTGTTGTTGTTTAACAGAGTCGAATGACAAGAAAGAAAAAGGGCTCAGTGTTCTCAGAAAACAACACTCCTGTAACCAAATGACAAAATAATCCTGTAATTCTAGATCATGTTGATATAATCTATTTATTTATTGACATCAGCAGCAAAGCTTTATGTTTTACATCAAAATGGGCTTGAAATGTAACACATGTACCAGTATTGCAATGCATTAGAAATTAGGACTTTATACTTTCTCAAAGTTTTTTATAGAACTCTCTTATTTCTAAGCTGATCTGTTTACATTCTGAGATAAAATGGAAATAACATTGCAAGTATATTCTACTAATATTTTAGCACAAAAACATTTTTTAAAGTAGAAAGGAATTAAAAAAGCCAAACCAGAAAATGGTTAACATGCAATAATCTGAGGTCATTTTCCACTTACATCATAAGTTTCTATGTTTCACAGAAATTTTTTTTGCTATGTTTAATAGGTTAACATAGCTTAATGTCTTAATCTCTTGACACACAGGATTTAAAACAGATATTCAAAATTATTTTTACTAACTACCACTACACTGTGTATTTAAACACTAAGTAGCTGCTTAACTTGTTGGAAGTTTCCTGAACTGACAGAAATATTTATACAAGAAACAGACATCACAACACTCATCCAAGTTTGTTTATGTACACAGACACAACTTTGGCTCTGCATTTCTGTAACAAACTCCATTTAGCTTTGCAGACTATTGGCAATGGCAGCAAATCTCTGTTTCAGCCTCTCCCTTTTCTGCTTTAAGTGGTTGTCTAAGGCCTTGGCTTCTCTTAAGATCCCATCAAGTTCCCGGACATAAGAAAAATCCAACGCTGCTCTTGAACTTAAGTGAAGAAATCAGTAGTTAAAATCAGTGCTGATGCCATTAACTTTCTCACTACTTTTTTGTTTTTCTTAAAAATGGGTTGTCTATCAACACCCAGTATCTGACTAAATTAATCCTCCGTTGTAATAAAAAACAGCATTTTTCTTTCAAGATCTGTGTTTGACAGTTTTCAGCGTTAATTTCCCTAAACTGCAGCCACCCAGCCATCTTGTCTAGCAAATTTTAAAATTGCTGTGCAAATAACACAAAGTCAACTTGCCTTATAATGTCAGCATATTTTGATAACAAGCTACTAACTTCTTTGATCACCTCTGTTAAGAGAGAAAAAATAATTTCATTTAAACACTTGGATGAATCTCAACATGAAATTAGGTCATTCCATACTTACTTCCAGTTCATTTAATACATCACCATTTAAAACCTTTTCCAGTGGTTCAGTCTTGGAAAGGGACTGCGAGTCCTCAGAAGGAGCAAAATCTGTTTTGTCAGACAACTGTGGATTTTCTGAAGCTTCATTCTAACAACAGAGCACATTAGAAAAAATATGGGTTCTAGGATTTAAAACAAGCTTTGCACAGAGTTTAGCTGAGAGAAAGAAAAGGTTTAAAAAGATCTTGAGGGTGTTTTTGGAGAAAATGCGAGTGGGTTCATGGTGTTGTGAGCATCTTGGGGAGTGGGTGGAAAGTACCAGATTGAGATCTCTGTATATAAACACATTTCTTTATTTGTATATATGCACATATTTTTATATATATTCTGATACATTTAGTGTGTATATATCTCAGTAAAACCTGGTGTACTCCAGAAGCTTGCTCTCAAGAAGTTCTACATAAATATGTCCCAATGCTTACCCAATTTTGTTGGGCTTCAAGCCCCCAGAAAAGCTGCACTTTCCCCACACAGAAAAGTTGTTTCTGTTCCCCTAAACCTCCCTAAAGTGCCGTGGATCTCTGTGCCTTCAATCCTGAGGAGGACATGGGGTGTGGGGGGTCCTCCTTCACACAGCACCGCTTACCTCCATCTTTTTACTTTTATTTCTATTCTCATTTGCTTCTTGCGAATTGCTCGCCAGGGCTGCCTCACGAAAAGCACTCGGTGTTTGCCGAGAGGCCACGCTGGGAACAACGTTTAAATAAAAACGTGTAAAACCTGCGGCTGGTTCCTCTGCAAAGGGCGCTGCCTTCACGGGGCGGCGGCAGCTCCTCAGAGGGGCTGGAGACGGCGGGGGAATGGCGGGGCCAGCCTCAATTCGATATCCGAGGAGATTTATTGCTTTCTCATCCCTCCAGAGGAGATTTATTGCTTTCTCATCCCTCCAGAGCCTGAGGGCACCGAGGCGTCCAGGAGGGATCCCCGGGCCCGCGGCTTCCCCTGGGCCAGCGGCTTCCCCTTCAGGCGGGCGGCCCCGGGGCCGGCGATGGCCGTAGAGGGGCCACGACTGTGGGGGCACAGAAAAGGGACGAGAAAAAAAGGGATAAGGGAAAAAGGAAAAGGGAAAAGGGGCAAGGGACGAGAAACAAGGGACAAGGGACGACAAAGAAGGGACAGCCGCCCCCCTGAGGGCTGGCAGCACCCTCGGAGCCCTGCCCGGGCTCGGAGGCAGCGCCAGGAGCGGCCCGAGGTGCCCCTCAGCGCCCAGGGAGCGGCCCCGGCCCGGGCGGTTCCAGTAATTAAAGCTTTAAACTGTTCCTCAAACATTTCCCGTCAAATTTCACCTTCTGAGCGAAATCCTTGGGATGCGTTTCATGCTCGATGGATCTGCCTCGAAACACGAGGCAGAAATGAGTGCAAATCTGAGAGACCAGGCACCAAAATGAGTAACTGACTTAAAATGAGTAAAAACTCTAAAACATGTAAAAACACTGAGTTAACAGTAAAATGAGTAACACCACCACAATACACGGCTCCCAAGACCATTTTCTCTCTCTCTGTCTCTAGAATGGAGAATAAAACGGTATTTTCCCGGGGTTGTGTTTCACTTCTCTAGGTGACAATGGCATTAGGTTTCAGCAAGAAGTGACTGAATTACCCTGCGGCTCCTGTGCGAGAGGAACGAGCAGGGCACCCCAATTCAGGAGAAAACTTTCAACATTCAAAGAGACAAAACACCACAGCAAGTCACTGCTTTCCTAAATCACGTCATCGTTCCCTACAGTGAAATAAACAATTGCAAGGTCTGTACTTATGTTAATGTTAATGCTGTGTGATTCACGTTATGAGTGTTATTTTATGGCATGGATTTTGTAATGGTATGTGACGTTGTGTAAAGTTTGCCTCTGGCTCGTTTGGGGTTTTTTCCTCCTTTTTTTTTTTTCTTTTTTTTCTTCTTTCTATCTTCTGTTTTGAAGAGAAGAAAGGACCTGAATCTCACATACATACACCCTGTGGCTCCTTTGCAAGAGGAACAAACAGGACACCACAATTCAGGAGAGAACTTTCAGCATTCAAAGAGATTAAACACCACAGCAAGTCACTGCTTTTCCAAATCATGTCATTGTCCACTACACTGTCCACTACACTGTCCACTACAGTGAAATCTGAATTTATGTTATGCTACATTACATGATTTATGTTATGATATGTTATTTTATATGTGATTTAAAGTTATGGTATATGATGTTATGTAAAGTCTGCCTCTGACTTTTTTTTCTTTTTTTTTCCTTTATTTTTCTATCTTCTATTTTGAAGAGAGGAAAGGACCTGTATCTCACATACGTCATCCAAACAGAAAAATTAAATTATCAGCACGAAAAATCAAATTGCTGAAGGAACAAGAACTACATACTTCCTCAAAGTAGAAACAAATTTTAATAAGCTGCCATAGCCCACTTCATTTAATTGTCAAATATTTAATAGGCAATTATGTGATTGGCATTACTATCTAAACATTAAGAAACAGATACTATAGAAAGTGTTAGGAAAACATTTTTGAGATGTTCATTTAATTGTGTCATGGTTTTATTAGCAGACCACCTAAAGTAAAACAAATTAAACATCTGAATTTTCATTTGCATCATCTTATGGATATGATAGTCTATTAATAAAACTCAGACTAAAAGTAACATTAAAAGAAAAATATCTAAGGGGAGAGAGTTCACTCTTTCTGGAGTTCCATTTCCTTTAAAATTGGAGCAAAATTATCTAAGCCATTACTCCAAAAGTAGTTTCAGTTCCTCGAAGATTGGAGATATTAAATTCCAGAAGAAATAGAAGTTTAAACTGTACCACAAAACCTATTGTGTGAGTTAGATCTGGTCCTGAAAAATGCAAATATGTGCACAAAAGAGAAGGAAATGCCTTTTATTCAATGTGTTCGATTAACTAATTCAGGAATTAATTTTAAGGCTCACATGAAAGACCAAGTCCTCCTTCCTGAGAGCTCTGTATGGAATATAAATAGGCCAAAAATATTACTGCCAACAACTAATACAAAATAAATTATCTGAATGTCTATTTAAACTTAAATGATACATTATTAGTACAGCATTAATTTTTGAAAAATATTTTTGTCTAAACCAGCCAAAATCCAGCGTTATTAGTAAAAGAGGCAGTGTTTTTATCTTTGCCATTTCAAATAAAGTTGGAAGATGTGCTTTTAACCTCAAAATCACCTCCTGATGTTTATCATACAGATTTTAAAGCATTCCCTATGAACTTTGAGGTGTTTTTTTTTTTAACCTCCAGGAGCAGTAAAAGGCATATGGACAGCTGAGAGAATGTCTAGGGGACTTGGGTTTGGGTTCGATTTGGGGTGTTTTTATCATCTTCACAACTTGAGGCTCTTCAATTTTCCCCCCCAGGCTGCAGGGCTGGGTGCCCCAAATTCTGACCAGCGTTAGGAACAGCAATTCCATGCATGGAGATGTAACAAATCGGGAAATTACTCATTCCCAAGCTGGCTGCCCTGGGTTTTAGGGCTCGTCCTGAAAAAAAAAATGCAGCCCCAGCGTTTGCTGCTTCCAGCAGTGCTCGGGATGTGGGGACGGGGCGTTATCGCGGAACAGGAGCTGAACTCCTGCCGTGCAGCCGCCTCTGCACCAGGGGCTGGCACGGGACATTCCCCAGGCCGTGCCAGCAGCATTCCTGGGCACTGCTGCCACCAGCAGCGCCGTGATTTACATCCCGAAGTGCCTTCCAGGGAGCCAGCAAGGGGAAACCGAGCGGGCACGGGGAGCACCTGCCGCGGAGGCTTCGCGGTCCGGCTGGAGCGACAGACCGAGCCCGCTGCCACCAGCGTGACACCGAGCACGAAGCCACCCTGGTAACCCCGGATTTGCATAGGCGCGGGCTCCTGCAGCGAGGAGGGGAAATGCCGTGCGAGAAAAGAGGACGTGGGCAGAGAGCTCGGGAAAGAGACCTGATTTCGGCCGCCGCCAGCCCGCTATAAAGCCCCTCCCGGCAGCGCCGAGCAGCGCTCGCTTCCCTCCGGCTGTGGGGCATCCCCGGCGGGGCGGCGGGGAACTGACCCGGGGTGGCCTTGGCACAGCTCCGCAGCTGCGCTTCTCCCGGCTCCCATCGCCCGGGTGAGGCTCCCGAGGAGCCAGAAAGGACCACCGAGAGTCACTTCTGCTCTCACCCGTGCAGCCTGTGCTTCTCCCGGCTCCCACTGCCAGGGTGAAGCTCCCGAGGAGCCAGAAGGGACCACCGAGAGTCACTTCTGCTCTCACCCGCGTTTCTCCCAGCTCCTATCGCCCGGCTGCGGCTCCCGAGGAGCCAGAAGGGACCACCGACAGCCGCCTCTAGTCCCACCCGCGCACCCTGCGCTTCTCCCGGTTCTAAGGGCTCTGCTGCACATCCCAAGAGCCAGAAAACACTTCCAAGGAGCCAGAAAGGACCATCGAGAGCTGCCTGTAATCCCACCCGCACACCCTGCACTTCTCCCGGCTCCCATCGCCCGGCTGAGGCTGCCGAGGAGCCAGAAAACACTCCCGAGGAGCCAGAAGAGACCACCGAGAGCCATCTCTGCTCCCAGCCCCGCATCCCTGCGGCATTTCAGGGTGAGTCATTCCACACCCGACATTCGGGAACTCCTTTGTGATTCTGCCCTTACTTTCAAACGTCCTCGGTAAAAGGTCTAAAAATAATCTTTTACTACTCGAGGTTGGGCTTGATGATCCTGGAGGTCTTTTCCAATCTTTTTGATTCTGTGATCAAAGGGAGAAGCACAGTCATTTGGGTTTATTCATTAAAATTAAAGCAAGGGCCACTTTTTCTTTTAATCCTCTGTCAAAAATCTTGCCCGTACTTGCCCCTGGGCTTTAGAGCAACAGGACTTTGTGGTTAATGTACTAAGAATGAGGCTTGCACGGTTGGGTGTTGTGGTATCTCGTTTCCAAGGCTTGGATGTGCATATTTGCAAATAAAGATGCTGCTGGGTGCCTGCTGCCTCTTCTGCACAGCTACAACTAGATCAAAACCATAGCAAATACAAAGAGAAAAAAAAATCACTCTCAAATACAGTCCTCAAAGTGCTTTGCTAAAGGGACGAAGAAAACCATGGTGATTCCCCACCCTAATCCATCTGGGTGTGCGTGTTTACTTACACTGATATTGCTCACTTTGTATATAAAAACTCATTTCCAGCTGGCGAAAAAGCTTTGGAGTGAGCTGGCTCTTTTGATTGCACAATAAAATCCCAGTGCAAGAGGCAGAGCTCCCCATTGTTCACCTGGTTTTAAGACATTTATTATCTTTAGTGCAAGGGATGGCATTTCAAGGGGCAGTCAGAATGGGTTCTATCTTTTGGAGAGTTTGGAAGCTCATGCTTTTTAGGGGGAACCTGGTAAGATCAGTCTGTGCAGACTTAACTTCCATCCCTCTATGGGGTAAGAAGCATCGAGCTTAACTCTGATTCCTCTCCCTGTGCTGTGGGCAGGGTGAAGATGAGTGCTGAAGAGATTCTGATGTGTCCAGTAAAACTTGGGAACAATTTCTGCCTCTATTTTGATGGTAATTAGAGTAATTTTAATAACCTTTTCTGTTTGAACACTGATTTAACACAATTCCCGCGTCACTCTGATTTCACCTAACTTTCTTGTAAGCTTCAGCTTTAAGTGTCGTTAGCCAAGTATTTGAGTCAGGGGAATGTTTGTTGCTTATGTGAAAAAATCTGGGAAAGGACAAGAAGTGTTGGAATACTGGGAGGTGGACCAGGACTGGGTGAGTAATCTCCGGTCTTACGGAAACACATCAGTTAGAAAACTGTTTCTTCTTTAAAAGCAATTTGTAATGAGTTCTTCTTGTCCTTTTGTTTGCTAAAAGGCACCGATAAAACCAAAAATTTGCATGCAATTATTCCTCAGTTTTAGGCTTAGAGTGACCTTCTTAAATAACCCCAAAAAAGCATTTTGCATACTTGTGGTTTGGTGGTGACTGCAGCTCTCAAACGATTGGGTTTTCATTTGTTTTGCTGAGATAAACCCTGTCTGTAGTGGCAGCAGCTCAGCTTGGTGGCACTGGGCTGAGGGAACACGTAGGTGGCTGCCTGGGCTAAAAGTGACTCCTTTTTGTGGGGGCAGAGCTTAATGTTGTTTTTCTTTCCTTTTTTTCACGGCTCACGTGGAACCAAGAAGATGATGGTAAGTTGAGAACTCATCTTTTGTGATTTTGGCACTCATTTCACACTTACTAACCCAGAGAGGACAAGTTTCAAACTGAGAGTGGCTGCAAAAAAAACCAGAGCCACAGCTCCACTGCTCCTTCTGAGGCTGATGCTGCATTAATTCCTCACAAGGCACTGGGTAGTGGCTTCCTTTCAATGCACTTTAATTCTTGGGCAAAAGAGAACTGATGCTTCTGAATTCTCCTTAACAAACACTAACACAGCAGCTTTTCTTGCTTATCTAAATAAATTCCTGTATTCTGGGAAATCTGCTTCAAGCAGAGGTGTAAAAGATGATGTGACCTTCCTTTTATTTGATGTTATTCTAAGAACTCCTTTCACATGACATCCGTAACGCCAGGATCAGGCTGGCAGCAAACTGCCAAGGTTTGGAGAGGAGAAAACACCCAAAATATGAAGACTTTTGCTTTATTATCCCTGCAGAGCTGGAGTGTGATGCCCTGTGCAAGGACAAGACCCTGCACAGAGTGCTGAGGAATGTGAACAGCCAACTGCTCGTGGTGCGCCCTGACCTGAACATGGCAGCCTTTGAGGATGTGACAGACCAGGAGATGAAATCTGGTAATTTCCACACTGAAACCACCACCACTGCTCTGCTGCTTTATCCCAGAAGTGGTTTTGGTCTTTGTAATCATCTGCTCAATGATGGGACTGAGAATAAGGACTTAAAACTTCATTTGGAAGAATGAAACTGAGCTGAGAGTGAAATTTTGTGTCTTGGGCATTAGTGTTGGATGAGATTTCTGGGTTAGACCAAAGCCTGCAGGATGTCATGTGCAGAAAAAGGGCTGTTAAGATTTTTGCTTGGCTCTGATCACAAAATTCTAAATTCCCCCCTGTTTTTTTATGCTGGATTACAAAAAAAACCATTTTAAAATTCAAACAATGTATTGGCACTAAAAGGTCTTACTTGTGATAATATTATATAAACATAACCTTAAACTTACTTAAACTATAAACTTACAGTTTTGGCTTTGACTATTTGGGGTGCTTCAGCAATTTATTTACAGCTCTATTTATTGACCACATTTATTTCTGGATCACCTATATCCAGCTCTGATTTACAGACAGCCAATTCCACATGCCAGTCTCCCTTTCTGCATGCACACAGAAGGGTCAGACCCCTCCCCACCCTGCCTGGCGACCTCAGCTCCTCTGGGGCACCCTGGTTATTGCCTGATGGCACAAAGCACAACCAGAAGCCATCAAAATTCAACTATTGGCTCTTCTGTCAGGAAAAAACATCCTGGCAAGGCAGCCAGACTTGCCAGGGGAGTGGTAAAACATCACTGAATTCAGTTATTCAGTTGTTGTAGCTGCCTTTGAGCAGGTGATCAATAATAATCTATTTATTTCCAGGCAAAGGGATGCTCTTCAGCATCCACTGCTACAAAACCACCACGCCCTTGGCAGGGCTGCCCGTGGCCTTCAGTGTCCAAGTGGAAAACAAAAATTATTACATGTGCTGTGAGAGGGAATGTGGAGAAATGATCATCAGATTCAAGGTAAGGATCTGCTTCCCTCTCCTCATCTGCACAAACCCAACAGGCAGAGTTAAAAACTGGATTAAAACTGGTCAGGGCTTGTGTTGGGATTAATTTGTTCCCTTTTTCCTTCCTCAGGAAGGAGAAGTTCCCAAAGAAATTCCTGGTGAAAGCAACATCATCTTTTTCAAACAGACATTCACATCTTGCTGCTCCAAAGCATTTAAGTTTGAATACTCAATGGAACAAGGAATGTTCTTGGCCTTTGAGGAAGAAGGCTACTTGAGAAAATTAATCCTAAAGAAAGTGTCCAAAGATGAAGTGGATGAAACCATGAAGATGAGTTTATCCAAGTTCAGTCAGAATGAAAATCACAACCTATGATGGGACACTTCAACGGTTTTAAATACAGTTTGGTTTTTTTATAAAAGAAACTTTTGTCTATCTTTACCCAAAACAAATCAGTTTTTTTGTTTTAATTATTCTCAGTACTTATTAAAAAAGTAAATGCAAGTTCTTGGCAAGAAGCAGAATGTTTTCCAGTCAGACAGAAGAGAATTACACACTGAAGAAACAAGAATCTGCATCTCTATAACGTCCTGTAAAATCTGATCCCTATAATCTTTAATGCCTGTTGACCAAACAGCTTTTGAAATCAAGTTTGGGTTTTTACATTCCCAAAACTCTCAGATAATGAAATTCTCACCCAAATAGCTTAAACAGCACATTCAGCTGCAGCCTGTGTGAGGAAACCTCACTTTCCTTGAGAAACCCTCAGCTGGCCCAGAGGGATTTACCTGTGACTCACCATCTGCACCCTCCTCCTCCTCCCTGGGCCAAAATAACAAATGTTGGTATTTAAACCAAACCACAGCTATGTTCTGGCCACAACACTAACAAAAAATTGGCCAGCTATGTCCTTTTGCTATTAATTTCCAATCCATGTGAAAAAAATAAATAAATCAGGAAGTCTTGCAGAATCCCAGCAGTGACTTGGTTGTTCTGTTCATTGCATAATCACTGATGGTAACAAAAATTCTCTTCCTCTCACTATTAATAGAGCCACAAAAATACCATGAGAATGTGGCAAGAGTTTTCCGCTCCTTAGCACTGTGAAAGTCAGGCAGGATGAAGCAGAAAGTTAAACAACACAATCTCAGTTCCCCTGGAAAAAATCCCTAAAAGAACAGAACATTCCCTCAGCCTCCTCTTGTCTTTGCAGTCACACAGGACTACACAGACCAGAGCATTTAGAAAATAAACCTCAAAAAAGTGTTGCAGATGAACATACAAACCTTGAAAGTCGAATGTTCCTAAAGTTTCCTTTTTCTATGTCAATCTTTGTTGTATTTTCTAAGGAACACTAATTATTCTTGTATTAAGTCTGAGTCACCTGTATATATGAATTCACACAAATATTCTTTGGTTTATGAAGTAAGGCAGAGCAGACCTATCTGCAGAGAAAACATTTTAGGCAACCCAAAAGCAGTAAAAATGGTCCAGAAGCACACACAAAATTTCTGTAAATTCTTTATTGAATGGATTAAGAAAAAAAGTATTCCCTTTTCTACATCAACTCCCAGGGTCCCAAGAGTTACAGGGTCTGCCTTACACACTGATGTCAGAAGCAGCAGTTCAGTTTTCCACAAGCCAAGCTCTTTTTACAGAACAAGAAACCAACCAACAGTCAGAAAAACACTCATTAAAGCTGGTATTACAAGGAGAGTTCCCTTTAGCTATGCAAGTCTGCCACTGATGCAATTAATTCACCCCAATTTACAGAGCAGCTCGAATCCACCCACTGTCACTGGAGTTAAATCTGATTTTAAATCTGGGTTTTTTTCCCTCTCTATATTCTAAACTAGCTCTGAGCCCCCTGCAGGCTCACTGGGGACCCTTGGCTGTTCCTTAGCTGTGCAGGATGTAGCTCAGAAGCTGATGAAGCAGAGGCAGCAGAGGACAGTCTCCTCAGAGGCTCCAGAGCATGGCCACGGCCTTGCAGATGCCCACGTCGTGGTAGTTGAAGTGGCAGAGGCCGGCGAAGGTCAGGGCAGACAGCACGTACAGCCCCACGTTGGCCACTTTAATGGGCACCTCCCCGTGCACATAGTCAGTGATCACCTGGCCCAGACCCCTGAACAAAGAGAGAAAAGCTCAGATCAGCAAATCACCACTGAAATCCATCCACTTTGTGTCCTCATTCCATCAATTCGCTTTTTTCTTTCCTCCCTGCTGCCGCCACCAGCCTTTCCTGAATGGTGCTCAGTTCCCACTCAGAAAGAGGGTGAATATACTTCAAAAACCAAACAAAACATTCCACAGATTCTATTGAAAATGCAGATTGGCTCAGAATTTTCTTGAGGAAACCAAGCTCTCCAGACAACAGAATCCATGGCATGTGCCTTCTTATCTGACTTCCAAGGACTGGAAAAGAGGAAAACCAAGGAAATATCTGGGACCAGCCATTGTCACAAAGACACAGAAGACCCCTGGGTATGCATTTAGATCAGAAGAGTGGCAACCAAAGAGATCAGCATATTTTCAGGTTTTTTCTACATCTGGAAGTGAACTCCTGTCCAGATTTGAACTATCCAGCAACACGAGACACAGGATGCTTGTTTTGGGAAAAAGCTCCTGGTCAGAGCAAGGAAAGTGCAAGAATCCCTGGCACAAATCCCAATAAAAGGCAAAACTGAGATTTAAGAAAACCTGGCAGCCCCAAAGTACCACAAAAATCTGCTTCATCCTTGTGGCAAGGAACTCCCAGACCAGATCACCTCAGGAGGGTGGAACCTGTCAGTCAGGCCAACCACAGAGCTGGATCCACTCCTAATTAGCCCCGTCCCTGCTCTCATTAAGGTTCACAGCAGAATTACACTGAGCAAATATCCATTCAGGAATAAAGGAAATAATCATCCAGGTCTCCTTGGTGGAATATTTGCTGTGAGCTCTTTGTTATGCAGAACCTCATCACTGCTGAGATGCACAAAGCCAGTGCATAGAGCTTTAGAGGCAGAATATTTCTGTATTATTTTCACACAGATCTGTCCTCTTTCTGTTCCCTCTGTTCACACAACACTGGTTAAAAACACCCAGGATTCTACACTACCAGGGGGCAAAGAAGTGCTCCTAAGAAAATTTTTTATGGATTCCTTTTCTGACTGAGAGAACAGAGTGAGAAGGGAAGACCAAAGCATGACTACTCCTGCCGAAGAACCTGGGAGACCAAGGGCTTTTTCCAGGAGTTTTACACTGGACCAGGATGAGGTTTGGAGCCACCAAACCTCCTTTTTTGCTGTGAGTTGAGCCCTGCTGTGCTTACCAGTGGCCGTGCAGGGTGAGGGCTGCAGCCAGGGAATAGTCCACGGCCGGTCCGGGATACAGGTAGGCTGCAGGGAGCAGCCCCAGCAGCAGCACACTGACAGCTCTCTCCCCTGTCCAGTGCAAAGATGCAGCCTTGGAACTGCCTGCAAGGAGAAACATTCTCAGGGAAAAACCCCTCTGCCAAGGGGCTGTGAAATCTGGAGTGTTTGTAAATCAAAAACCCAGCGTTGAGCAACACTTGGAACCACAATGGGAGCATCAGCCCAGGCTGAAACCATCAAAATTGACTCTGTGAAACTGCCAATGCAACACCCCCAAAATGCTCAACTGACAGATATCATCCATCCACCTAATCCAAAATGCAAATGTTTTCCTTCGTTTTGGCACGGAGAAAACTGCCAAGACAAGGAGAGCAAAGGATCTGAAGTTTGGACCTGGGCAAAGTGCAGCCTGAAGAACTGTTCACTGCTAACAGAGCTTCTGAAGGTGAGGGGACACACACTCCTCACAGCCTGAGGCACCACAACAGCACGGTTATTTATCACAAATAACATCTCTGCACAGTTACTGCCCTATCTAACAGTGCTCAGCATTTCACAACTTTGCCCTTAAATCAATGGGCATTTAGGATTACTTTTTCCTTTGCTGGTAACACCTGTAACCCTTCAACACCCAACAAGGCACCAAGAAAACCACTGTGTAAAGAAAACCACCATGTGTCAATCTTTTCTGTTCTTGGTTACAGCTGCCACTTAATATCTAAGTGGCCCCAAAAAATTATAGACCCTGTCTGGTTTGGGATGGTTAAAGCTCACCTTGTTTTTAAGTCCCTGTATGACCATCGGGTACCACCTCCATCCCCTCTGTCCTTTATCCCTGCACTGCTATTGGTCCCTTGGAGGACTCGAGCCAAAATCTGGTCCTTTACAACCCATTTTTGGCAGAATCACAGAATATTCATTAGTTGGAATAGACCTTAAGGATCATCTAACCACAACACCTGCCATGGGCATGGGATGCCTTGCGCTAGACCCGGGTGCTCGGAGCTCCACCCAGCAGCTGCAGGGATGGGAGAAGGGGTCCTGATGCCGGGAAAAGGAAAGCCCCGCACACAAACACAGACAGACAGACAGACAGACACAGGCAGGGCCGTACCGTGTCCCTGGCGGGGCGGGCTGTGGCTGTCGCGGGCCGGAACGCAGCGAGCGGCGGCGGCACCGAGCGCGGCGGGGCGGCGGAGCAGGGCCGAGCCCAGCACAGCTGCGGGGACAACGGGGAGCGGTGTCAGCGCGGGGATCCCGCACCACTCGGGGCTCCTGCAGCCTCCTCACCCCTCGCC
>JBBMKD010000085.1:5869119-5879332 GCA_037834095.1 Argya squamiceps | reverse complement strand
AACTGGCCCTATAAACGAACACGAACCGGCCCCAAAAGGACCCGAAATGGCCCTAAACGGACCTGAACTGTCCCTAAACGGACCTGAAACGTCCCTAAACGGACCTAAACTGGCCCTAATCGGACCCGAAACGCCCCTAAAAGGACCTGAACTGTCCCTAATCGGACCCGAACTGGCCCTATAAACGAACACGAACCGGCCCCAAAAGGACCCGAAATGGCCCTAAACGGACCTGAACTGTCCCTAATCGGACCCGAACTGTCCCTAAATGGACACGAACCGGCCCTAATCGGACCCGAACCGGCTCTAAAAGGACCCGAACTGCCCCTAATCGGATCCGAACCGATCCAGCCCCGCGCTGCCCTCCCGGGGACGCCTGGGACACCGCGATGGTGGCCGGGACAGCAGGTGGCAGCTCTAAAGAAATCCTCTTTTAGGGGAAAAAAACACCCCAGTCCTCTTTTGGGGAAAAAAAAAATCCCCCAAACCAACCGTAAAAATTCCCCGAAACAATGCGGCTGGGTGATGCTGGAAACGATGTAACTCGTTAATAGTTTCAATCGGTTCCTTAGCTAATAAACGGTTTAAGTAATGGTATAAATCCAATTTTAAGTAAGGGTTTAAGTCCAGTTTTAAGTAATGGTTTTAATAAAAGTTTAAATAGTTGTTTTAATCAATTTTAAGTCTTATTTATAATTTAATTTATTGTTTTAATTACCTTTTAATTAATTGTTTTCCTTAATATTCTTAGCCAGCATTTAGCAAAGCTTTGTAAGACACTTCTGCAGAAACACAGCTTGGGAAAACGACTGAAACTTCTTCAAGTTTTGGCAGATTACACAAAAGCCCAGAGTGAAAATCTTTGGTGGTGGTGGGGTTTAGGATGCTTTTAATTCACTTTTTACTCATGAGGGGTGAACATCTCAAATACCTTTAGAGATGCAAGTAAAAAAGGAAGGTTGGAGGAACAGCAGCACCACCAAACTTACAAAAAGAAAGAGTAAAGACCGTAAATATTCAAAGAACACTTGAATATTTAGTTACAGCAGGTGTTATCTGCTGTAGTAAAGCTGCACCAATGCCTACATGCTTTACTGCAGTAACAGTGGTGATGTTTTTGTTAAATAAAAGGACAGGATTCCCGTGGTTAGAGCAGCTCTCTTCAAGTATTTAATGCTGGAAGGACCAGTCACACACAGCCCCACAGGTGAACAGTGCAGAGAGGAAGCTGCAGACAGCAAAAAAAGCAAATGTTTGGGAAGGTCTGTGGTTAAATTTCAGGTTAATAGGGCGAGTTTCACTGTGAAATTGAAAGGCTGCAGAGCACTGACCCAGAGCAGGAAAGCCACACGCAACTGAAGAGAAAAGCACTGGGACATGGTTTAGTAGTTGTCAATTCCAAACATTTAATGGAACATGGGTTCACTAGAGCCAGTCTGGAATCAGGGTATTTCAGGTCATTCAGGAAAATTCAGAATCTTAAAGCACTTTTCTTTTTTTTTTGCTTAAGCAAGGCATCACAGCAACCAGACACTAAATAGTTCCCACAAAAATATTTAATTTCCACAGTATTTTCTTTCAATATCTTTAGTGAACTATGCAGAATTTTACAGGAGACAGTACTTAATGCAATATACAGAATAACAGGATCAGCCTGAAACAATTTCTTCCCTTTTTTTTGTCCAACTCTGCCCCCCTATTTAATTCTCCTGGTCACTCTGTCATTACTGCACGGTTGTCCTTTTTTTTTTTTTTTACATGAACATTTCCATGTGGAAACTGGAATTTCAGAATGCTCAGCACTGCAGCCCTTGCAGGATGCAATGCCTGGGATAATGGGACACGAGTCCAACAGACTGGAGAAGCACCTTACATACAATATGTACATGGAGAGCACATTCTGCAGCTTTACTGAGGCTGGACAACACAGACAATCCAGGGAAGGTCTGCAATTCCAGTGGCTTAAGTCAGAGCTTTCCTATGTCAGAATGCCTGAAATGAAAAACCCCAAACACCCCAGTCCTCACATGATTAACATCCATCCCCTGGTGGGATCTATCAGCACGTTGTGATTTGTCTGTGCTGGCTTCCAACACACACTGAACATCCTGCAAAACCTCCACGGCACCAGAGCCTGGGGTTAGCTCAGCCACAGGAACAGCAGCTACAGGTTCCTTACAAATGTCAGTGAGGGTCCACGAGCAGACAGCACATCCCTGGGGTACCCCACAGCTGGGACCCCACACACAGCACTGCTCTGGCACCTTAAAGTGCTCAAAGGGATCACACAGCTGAGAAGGTCCCGGCCAGGCCAAACCCCAAACAAAAAAAGGCTTTGGAACAGCAGCACTTGGCCTTGGGGACACTGTCCCCAGGCACTGGAGTCCCCCAGTGCTGGGCATGTCCCCCACCCACCCCAGGGACAGCACGTGGGGGAGTTCCCTCCTCCTGGAACCTCTCTGTGGCCATCTCACCTGCGCTCCTGGGAAGAGATGTTTGAAATTCCAATCTCTGACAACACTGAGGTCATGGAACTGTTGGTGTGCACCCCCTGGGCACCCGAGTTGAGAAGCAGCTGGCATAATGCCAGGATAATTTTGTTTTCTTGTTTAATCTGGGATGTTTAACTCTGTTTAGGAAGAGTTTGCAAGTGAACTAACTGTATAAAAATACAGTGTAGCTGTAATATTGCTCTGAAAAGCACTTTTGCAAACTTTTTCTTTTTTTTTTTCTGTACAGACTGGTAAATAACATTACCAGATAATATAATACATATCTTAAATAAAAAAAGGAACTCTCTTAAAGTCTGAACACTAAAGTCTAAATAGCTTGTTTAAAACACAACAGTGTGACCCAGGAAAAATTCTGCTTTGCATGGTTAAATTATAGCAGCATGGTTACTGGCTTTTCAAGGAAATTCTTGAACTCAGCAAGCCACTGTGCTCCAACTGCTCCGTCCACAACACGGTGGTCACAGCTCAGGGTGACAGACATCACGCTGGCCACGTCAAAGCTGGGAGAAAAACAACAAAAAACAAAGGTTAACACACTCCTCTGCCAGGCAGAGACACTGGCACAGCAGAAAAGCTGCTCTTGCAGAGCCAGGAATAGCAGCTGGTGCTTGGTGACAGATGTTTCCCCCAGTTGCACTGGGGGCAGATCATGTTCATTCCTTCTCTGAGGAAAATGAAGGAAGGAACTTCCCACAGGCACTAAAAACATTTCTGTGTGCTCCCCTTAGGGCAGGGAGCTCAGCTTTCCTTGCAGCACAAGGACAGCCCCACACAAAGAAAAAGAACCATTTTAGTTCCAAGCAAGGGGACATTATATCCTTTAGGTTCTTCCTTAAATGCAAATTTAAGCAACCACTGTGTCAACAATCCATTTTAGGGTTTTTAAAATGATTATCTAACGTAGGTGTTAGGAAACCAGGCATGATTTCAGAGTTTGAGTTCAGGGTCAGATGAAAACTCACCCTTTCTCATTATCAGCTGGCACTAGTCTTTGTTCTGAGGAACCCACTGCCAGGATGCAGGCTTGAGGTGGGTTGATTATGGCAGAGAAATTCTTAATCCCATACATCCCTAAATTGGAGATGGTGAAAGTACCACCCTGGAAGAAAACAAACACATTCATGGTGACACTCAGAAATAACTGTTTCATGTGGGAATATGAGGAGAGGGGGGATCTCATCCCAGTGTGCAGAGTCCTGATGAGGGGAGGCTCTTTGGTGAGCAGGGACAGGATCCAGGGAGTGTGCCAAGGGAATTTGGGATGGAGATCAGGGAAAGGTTCTTTCCCCAGAGGGTGCCCAGGGAATGGGCACAGCCCTGAGGCTGCCAGAGCTCCAGGAGAGTTTGGACAGCACTCCAGGGATGCCCAGGGTGGGATTTGGGGCTGTCAGTGCACAGCCAGGAGCTGGATTCAATGATCCCAGCTCAGGATATTCTGTGACTACCGAACAAGGCTCAAACATCACCAAACAGCCTTTTCTCCTTGGAAACAGGCCAGGAGCAGCAGAGTTCAACACCACCACTAGTGTCTCACCTGGAATTCATGAGGCTGGAGCTTCCCTTCCCTGGCTTTGGCTGCCAGGGAAGCCACGTCCTTGCTGATGGCAGCCAGGCCCTTGATGTGGGCGTTGAACACGATGGGGGTGATGAGCCCTGCAGGGGTGCTGACAGCCACACTCACGTCCACCACGTGGTTCCTGCAACACACACAGCAGCTGAGACCACTCCAGCAAGAGAGCTAGCAAAAAACCAGTTAAAAACGGTCCAGACAACACAAAATTAACATTAATTTGCTACAATTATTCCACTTTGCCCACCTGTTGCCCTGATTTTTCAGCATTCTGATAGTTTACATTTCTATTAGAGCTTTCTCAGGCATTATAAAATAAACAAAGAGTGATATTTGGTAAATAATGCACTCCTTTCCAGGGGGAAGGACAAATTAATAAACTTCTGAGTTGACCACTGGGGTCAGAGAGGTGTTACCCTTGTCCCCCAATCCTTGACCAAACTCAAAGAACTATATAAGTCAAGATCCCCAAATAAACTCCTCTTCTTCCTCATCTCACGTCCTGCTGGGTGAGTGTAGCTCTTTTTGTGTCCCCTTGTGACACCCACCAGCCTTAGACTCAAAGATTTTATCACTTTAACAAAACCTCTGGCCTTCACTTCATATTTTTCCCTCCCTCAAATCCCAGCAGCAGTTCTGTTTTGCCATGAACAAAGGAAGTTTCTGGCTCTGGCCATAAACTTACTGCCTAATAACTGTGTCCATCCATGAAGAATTTGCCTCTGGCACCTTCAAGCACGCCAAAGCAGCAGCTTTGATTATGAAATCATTGACAGAAAGCTTGACCTTATCTGAGACCTCCTGCAAATAAAGGGATTGCAGGTGTCAGTTTGTCCCCTGCACATCACACCAAACAATGAGGGCAGTTCACAGGAAACAATTGTCACAAAACAATTACACCACTTGCAAGCATTAAAATTAAAAGGTAATTTAGAAGGTGAAAGTATCTCTTTCTTAATTTAAGAATGTAGTCTTTTTCATGTTTCATTTTCCTCAAACTTGGTTCAGAATTATTATTCTGCCTAAATTTTTTACATTTCTTACTACTAAAAAGCTTTCTATCCTTTTATTTTCTGCCTGAAATAATGAATCACCACCAAGCAGAGCTCAGAACAGCCCCTTAGTGAAGTCAGGAATCAGCAGACATGAGGAAAACCTCATTCTGTCACAGAACTGACCACAAGAGGCACTGAAAAGAGTGGATTTTTCCCAAGCCACAATGCCAGAACTCACCTGATTGAGCTCTTTCCTCAGCACCAGGGCTTTTCCCATGTTCACATCGATGGACAGGTAGTAGTGAGGTATTGTTTGTTTGGACTGCATCAGCCTCTGGGCAATGACCTGGGGGTGTGTGCAGAGCAAGGGACAGGGATCAGCCTGGGAAATTGATGGCTAAACCCATGATTCTGGAGAAGACAGCAGCCTTACCCTGCGGATGTTGCTGATGGGGATGTCTGTGAAGGTCCCCTCGGGTGCCACAGCAGCTGCAGGAACTGCCTCTGGAGCTGCAGCCTGCAGGGAACACCAGTGTCACTCCCAAAAACACCCAAACAGCAACTGCAGCCCTGCCAAGCTGCCTCTTGCTAAGAGCAGCAGCTATTTCCACATCTCCAGGCTCCTTCTAACCCTTGTATTTGATTATTAAATGCAGCATTGAGTGATTTAACACTGAGATGAACACCACTGTCACTCCCAAAAACACCCAAACAGCAACTGCAGCCCTGCCAAGCTGCCTCTTGCTAAGAGCAGCAGCTATTTCCTCCTCTCCAAGCTCCTTCTAACCCCTCTATTTGATTATTAAATGCAGCATTGAGTGATTTAACACTGAGATGTGTTGCAGTGAGGCTCCCAGCACAGCCAGCCCTGCTCTGGGTGTTGTACAGCACAGAGAAACACCTCCATCAGCTCAGGGGTGACACAAACCAGGGGACCAGAACACTTGTGGGGCAGCAGTGACAGGCTGGGGTTTGCTAGGTCTGGCTTTCCTTCTGAGCTGGGCCAGCTGGGACTGGGTGACCCCAGATTTAGCAACCAAAGGAAGGGTAAGGAGCACACTATTTTTTTTTCTCATTGGGATATCAAAGGCACAAACAAAGGGAGAAGGCTTCACCAGTGTTTCTGGCAGGTTAAATTTCACAGTCAGCACCACCCACACAATCCAGCAATGCCAGTTCCATGCAGGAACTGCCCTTCCACAGAGCCTGTCCATTCCTGTGACACCCATTCCCACACATTTGCAGCCTACTCACTGGGGCAGCCTTGGATGGCACAAAGGACTCCACATCTTTTTTGGTGATTCTGCCATCTGGTCCAGTACCTGAAAAGGGCAAAGGAAAACGGGAGAGGATTTTGATTATTTCCAACATGGCTTTGCTTCTAAAGGTACCACTTTTGTACAGCAGAGAGAAATCATTGGACACAACTCCTGGTTCCCAGCCATTGAACACAACTCCTGGTTCCCAGCCACTGAACACAACTCCTGGCTCACAGTTATTGAACACAACTCCTGGTTCCCAGTTATTGAACACAACTCCTGGTTCCCAGCCACTGAACACAACTCCTGGTTCCCAGCCACTGAACACAACTCCTGGCTCACAGTCAGGAAGAACAGGAAAACATGGCTCTACAGGGACAGAAAACTGATAGTGAGGGCAAAGAAGTGGAAAGGAAAGGTACCTTTCACTTGGGTAAGGTCGATTCCTTTCTCTGCTGCCAGTTTCTTTGCCAGGGGACTGACCACGACCCTTCCTCCCTTGCGGGGTGGCCCTGCTGTGGGGGCTGCTGGAGCAGGGGCAGCAGCAGGCTGGGGAGGAGGAGGAGCAGCTGCAGGAGTGGCCATCACCTGAACAAAGAGTCAAAGCCATCAGTGGAGCACACAGCAAGAGAGCTGGCCCATCTAATTATCAATCAAGAGATAATCATTCATTGGGCACAAAGCTCCCAGAAATTAAATCAGAAACTCAATGAGAAGGTCAGCTGAGCTATACACCAAATAAACAACTCATGCTGCCCATTTTCAAGGGTGAGGAATCAGAACTGGCACAAGCAACAAGCTGGGAGAAAGATCAGAACGAATGAGACCTGCTGTAGGTCCTGGAGGGCAAACCAGTGATCACTTCTCAACACATGATCAGCCCTGCACTCCCAAATCAGAGCACTCCTGCTGAAGCCAGGGCTTCCCACTGGCACCAAGAGCTCAGCTCAGCCTTGCCAGTGGGGCCCAGGGCTCCTCCTTACCGGAGGAGGAGGAGGAGGAGGAGGAGGAGGAGCTGGTGCCTTGTCAGCCACTGCAGCAGCCTGGTAGTCAGCAAAGGCTGGGATATCAGCCTCCTTCTCCACAATGATGCACAGGGGAGTTCCTAAGGGCACGTCTCTTGTTCCTTCAGGCACCAAGATCTTGGCCAGGTAGCCTTCCTCCTGCACTTCAAAGCCTGCAGGAGGGACAAACAACACTGAGGAGCTGCTCTGGAGAATCCCTTCCAGCAGGGAACCTCTCCCTGCACTTGCTAAGAAGGATTGATGAGGAAATAAAAGTGCTTTTAGGAGCTCCAGTGCTTGGCTCTCCAGTGGAATGAGATGTGAACAGAACTTGTCCACAGCATCACCCCCTGAGCAGCCAGGGGAGGTGGCAGAGGCTGCTCAGGGCCTTTCCCAGTGCATCTCACCCCTCCTTGGCTGGGCACTCACCTATTGTGGCTTTATCTGTCTCAATTTCAGCCAGCAAGTCGCCCTCATTCAGCTTCTCCCCAACCTTCTTCTCCCACCTCTGCACTGTGCCCATTGTCATGGTGGGGGACAGGGCAGGGAGAGTGATCTGGGAAGGCACAGAACACACACAGTCACACCCTGCTCCTCCACAGGGCTCAGGAACACAGGCTGAACTCCTGAGAAGTGACAATGCCAACCTAAAGAAGCAGCTTTAATGCACTCCTAGGTCTGGCTCCATGACAGCCAAGCAGGGCTGTCCCACTGTGCTGCTTTGGCTTCTTTTAGCAGGGCCTGAGCAGGAGAGCAAGCAAGAGCAGAGGGCAAGAAATGGATAAATCAGAACAATCATCACTGCCATCACCCTGCAAGGATAAGGAAGGCTTAAGTCACTTTGTCACTGTGACACACACACACGTGGAGCAAAACTGGGCAGAGGGGCAAGCAGAGGGAAGAAGGCAACTTTAGCAGCCAAAACACAAATTTAGAAGCCATTCATTAACTCTTTTATTACTGACTTTGAGTAACCCCTCAGACAAATCAGTTCCCACATGTTTTACCTGTGGGATGGGGTTCAATATTCCAGATTTTCAAAGAGATGTCAAAGCAACCCCCTGTACAAAGTGCTCAAACCCATCAGTGGATACACTTCAAATGCCAAGCGAGGCAAAAAGGTTATATCCACACACACAATTCATTATTAGTCACCCACAGACCCATCTGGTGTGCTCACCACAGCACCACAGACTGCAGCTCTGCTCTGAGATATGGGCAGAGCCTATTCACATTAATAAATCCCCATTCCAGACAGTTTTCATGACAAAATGCCCCACAGGAAGCAATGCCAGGGGCAGAAAAAGAGTGCAAGAAGCCCTTAAAGCAGGAGCAATGCTCCCTTACCTGCATGTGAGGAGGGTAAGAGCTGCCAGGGGCCTGAGGAGAAGGCTGAGGTGGTGGGGAGGGGGCTGCAGCTGGAGGGGGAGGCACTGAGGCTGTGGGGGCAGCAGCTGCTGCAGAGTCCAGGGTGTAATTTTTGAAGGCATCAATATGTTCAGGCCTAGAGGAACACACAGAGCCCCAAACCCCATCAGGTGGTGGTCTCAGTCTCTCACTCAAGGCATCCCAGAAGCCCCAAGAGGAGAAATTCACACCAAGGGTTAGGAAAATACATACTTTTCTACTGTGATACATATTATGGCCCCAATAGGAACATCCCTCGTTCCCTCTGGCACCAGGATCTTGGCCAGGTAACATTCCTCCAGGCTCTCAAAGCCAACTGTAGCCTTGTCTGTCTCCACCTTTGAGAGAGAACAGGAAATGGTGAGCCCACAGCCTCCCAGTCTGTTGTGGGGTCACAGCCTGGAAAAACCCCCTGAGGCAGCAGCTCTGGGGAAGTCTGCCCTCAAACCAGCTCTGAGAGGCTGACAGCCACTCCTTCCCACCAGCATCCCTGGGGATCTGTGATCCAAAATCTGCCTTCAGCCACTCCCCAGCCCACCTTCAGAGCTCACAGAGACCAGCCCAGCCCCATCCCCAGGGTACCTCTGCTATGAGATCCCCTTCATTGATCTTGTCCCCCTCCTTCTTCTCCCAGCGAGCGATGGTGCCCATCTGCATGGTGGGGGACAGCGCTGGCAGGGCCACCTGTGAGGGACAGGCCAGTGTCACAGGGCACACACAGACAGGACACAGACAAATCCCCAGCTCAGCCCGGGATGTGGGGCACAGAGCTGGGGAAGAACCCTGGGCAAAGCCACGCTGGGTGCTGGGGCAGAGGCTGTGGTTGCCCCATCCCTGGAAGTGTTCAAGGTCAGGCTGGATGGGGCTGGGGACAACCCGGGACAGCAGCAGGTGTCCCTGCCCGTGGCTTTAAGGTCCAGTCCAACCCCCTAATAATATGATTTTACCAAGAAAGGGTTGTACAGAGCCAAGTCTTGGCCTGGGTCTGCCGAGGGACCCCCGGCGGGGCTGGGATAAAGGACAGAGGTGATGGAGGCAGCACCACCCGACAGCCCCCCAGGGGCTTGGGGCTAAGCGGTGCCAAAGGCACAAAAGTCGCCGATCTTTTCCCAGTTTGGGCAGCCAGGCGTGGCAATGGGTTTACCCAGGGAGGCGGTGGTGTCCCCATGCCCGGAGGCTCGAAGAGCCGTGTGGGCGATGTGGCTCGGGGTCTCCAGCGGCACTGCGGGGTTGGCTACCCTTTTCCAGCCTTGAGGATTCCGTAACTCTGCCCCCGGGGCAAACTGAGCCGCACGGGGAGGGGACGGGAAACCCCAGGGGCACGGGGGACAGCCGGGGGGCAGCGGTTCGGGGTTTCTCTCACCTTCTGGTGCGCCGGGAGGCTGCAGCATCGCTGCGGGACGAGCCGGGGCCAGGCGGGCGGCGGCAGCAGCGGGCGGGGCGCTGGGCTACCCCAGTCCGGGCC
>JBBMKD010000085.1:5851840-5868561 GCA_037834095.1 Argya squamiceps | reverse complement strand
GGGCGGGACCGCGGCCGCCTCAGGGACCGCCTCAGCACCGCCCCGAGCGGCACGGAAAGGGGAGCTGGGAGGGGACGGGGAGCGGGGAAAGGGGCTCAGCTTGGAGAAAAGGAGCTCAGCCGGCTGGGAAAGGGGCTCAGTCTGGAGAAAAGGGGCTCAACTTGGAGAAGAGGGGCACAGCGTGGAGAAAAGGGGTTCAGGCTGGAGAAAAGGGGCTCAGCCGGCTGGGAAAGGGGCTCAGCCTGGAGAAGAGGGGCTCAGCCGGCTGGAAAAGGGGCTCAGAGGGCACCCTGTGGCTCTGCACAGCTCCCTGGCAGGAGGGGACAGCCGGGGATCGGGCTGTGCTCCCAGGGAACAGGGACAGGAGGAGAGGGCTGGGCTGGATGGGGTAGAACACATAAATCTATCCAAAGGGTGTCAGTGCCAGTTCAGTGAGACAGGACTAAAGCCCATAAATTAAAACATACCAAGTTCCACCTCAGCCTAAGCAAGAACCTTTTTCCATGGAGGATGGCTTTGTTCTCTCACTGCCATAGCCCAGGCTCGTCTATTTCACTGTTTACAATGGTTTATTTCTGCCCAATTTCCTCAGAGTTACTTTCCTGTTCCTGTACTTGTTAACTTGACCCTGTAGCACTCTAGAGTCAGAGTTAAAACTCATTTAAAAGTTCTACCTCATTTACCTTTTGCTTTTATGAGAGAGAAACCTCCCAAACCAAACTGCTCCTCTGAATAGCAGAGAAGGACATGGAGATGGGCAACAGCAGACCTTGAAAAGTTTCGTAATTTGCTCCATTAAACTCCAGCCCGGGTGCGTGGCTGCTGCTGAAATAAAACTGATGAGTAAAACCCCCGGAATTAAACACTTGTGAGAAGTTTGTAGTTTAAATACAATTGATCTCAGTATCACACGCCCATGCCCTCTTCACCAGAGACCATGCAACAGAGTAACTATGTCCAGGGGAGAAAGAACATCTTTGTTTCTTTTCCAAAAGGGATGTATTTCCCCCATTAATTAACTTGTTCATTGATGACCCTTCCTCTCGCTGTCTGTAAGCAGAAAGTCACATAAATTGTCCAGAACAGGAGGCAGCTTTTGTTGTGCCAATGTGGCACAAAACCACGTAAGAGCCTTGCTGTAAAACCCAGAATCAACCAGTTGGATTTCCATAGTAAAATAAAATTACAAGGCCAGTGTTGTGTCAACAGGAGACAATACAAAACATCTCAGCATCCAGCAGGAAAGGAGTAAAACACAGTATAATGCGTGCAGAAATATACAGAGAGCACTTGCACTAGTATAAAAATATCCACAGTCCTCGGACAAATGTGAATCGGTACAAAATAATTTCAAGAACGTGTTTACAAAACGACATGTTAATATAAAACAGTAAAACCGGGCTGCCCCCTCTCCCAGCCTCATGCACAGCACACACAGACAGTCCATGGAAGGCCCACAGAGCTGGGAAGGAGCAGAGCCCGTTTGACCTCCCGAGCCCGCAGGCGATGCAGGGAAACAAAACCACAAAACCAAAGGGAAAAAAATCCACCCTCGGGGGATTTTAGGGCTTGTTCTTTCCCCAGCAGTTCTTTCCTGATCCTTCAGGACTCAGAGTAGCAAGGAAAGTGGTGGGTAAGTGCTTGGTGGCCCTGGCAGGGGGGAACAGCAGCAGGAGGTGACAGCAGAGAGGGCAGGAGGGCAGGGACAGGGGCTCAGCAAGGACAGACAGGGGTGTAAAGACCTCAGGAAGCAGCTGGTTCCAGCTCCCCCACCCGTGAAATCCTTCAGCAAACAAAGAAGCACCAAGATCCCACAGGGTTCCCACAGCTGCAGAGCAAACCTTGGAAGTGGGACCAGCTTTGGAGAGCACGTGGGGAAAGCAGGGCTGCGAAATGGGAGCCTGAGTTTGGGGGAAAGGGAGCTTGGCCAGTTTGGTGAGTTTTGCTTCAGACCATGCCTGAACCCTCCAGAGGACTCTTGCCCCACCCAGAACAGGTCCTGCAATGCCCACAGAGTCACTCTGCTCCTGCAGGACAGCAGCTGCTCCAACCTCCAGCTCTCACAATCCAGCAACTTCCTCTCCATGAAGGCAGAGCTTCACATTTTCACCATCAGTGCAGTTTTCTGTGACACCAGCACAGGAGATGTGACACCTGCACAGCGTGCAGGGATGGAGGAGAAGGGGGGCAAAGCATCCTTAAGGCCTCCAGGGTTTTGCTGGCAGGGCCAGGCTGGGTGTTTGTGTCCCACAGCCCCATCCGTGCAGCCCCAGGACAGCAGCTGCCCTCGGGCACGGGCAGTCAGGTGCCAGCTGTCCATGCACACAGCCTGCACCACCCGTGGCTTGCACACAGGCTCTTTTTTGGCAGCTTGGATTGGCCTCCTCCCAGCACTTGGGCTCCTTGGTCACTCTCTGAGCTCTGCAGACAGTCACATGTTTCCATAGAAACAGGGCTGGAAAGCTCCGTTAATTCTCCCCGTGGTCTTCTTCCACCCAGGCCACGATTTTCCCCTCCCAGCCAGGAATGATGTCATCATCATGGAATACCTACAAAAAAATAAAAAATAAAATGAAGGATTTCAGTCACGCCTGGAGTCTGCATGGCTCTGCAGTGTGAGGGGCATCAGGGGCATGCAGTCAAATCCCAGCTCAGATTTCCCAAAACAATCCAGGGAAAACATGGGAATGATGGGCTGAGGTATGAGTCACATTTTCACAATTTAGGTAAATAACAGACCAGGCCTCGTTAACCAATGGATATCAGGATTATTATTAGCTTTTTTGTTTTGACATTAAAGGTAAACTGAAGACTGGAAACACGTCTTTTCTGAGCCAGACCATGACCTCCAGCTGCTGCTGCTGCCTGTCCCCAGAGAGGGTGACCCTTTGTCCTTGTCCTAATCGATTTGTGAAGCAAGAACTGTCCCAATAACCTGTAATGAATCCAGTCCACACTCACACCAGCCTGAGCACCAGCAGGGCTGCCCTGCAGCACACAAAGGGAAAGATGCCACACACACAGTTCTCTCTGAAAAACCTTCAGGAGAAAGATACTGTATTTTTAACACAGGATCTCCCATTGCAACAGGTTTAATAAAACCTGCAGCCCAGATTTTTGCTGAGCTGTGTCACAGGCTGGCTCTGCCCAAGGGGCTCTGCAACTCCTGGGCAGTCACAACCACATCCACGGAGTTGCTTTTGCTGAGGATGAAAATATTGTAGCACAAGAGAAGCTTAAACAAGAGCTGGGAAAGCTGACAGTTTTGTTTGGGGGAAACATCCACTATTTGATTAATTTAAAAGTGAGGGTACTGTGGTCCCCAGGGCTGTGTGGTGATCCCAAAGCTCTGTCCCACATTTACCTCCTCCTTCACTGTGCCAAACTCTGGGTCCAGGGCCTTGAAGTGGTACCGGTGGGTTCCTTCCCGATCGATGGCTGCCTTGAAATCCCTCAGAGTCACTTCCCCTAACCTGCAAAGAAAATAAATACAAAAACAAAACGCAGAGACAAAGCTCGGGGACTACTGCAGATCATTTTCCCCAGCCAACAGCATGAAATCCAGTTAAGGCACAGCAAACCTGTGCTGGCTGGGGGCATCCTCAGAAAATCAGAGTTGGTTTTAGCTGGTTTTAGGGGCAGGGGAGGGTTGGGAAGGGCCAGCCTCACCTCTTTGGTATGCTGACCATGAAGGGGGTGAGGGAGCGGTCGGTGAAGTACAACACTTTGGTGCAGGCACTGGTGCTCATCACGGGCGTGCTCTGAGAGTGAGGCAGCTCTGCAAGGCAGCAACTCGCTGATTATCACATCCCTCATCATCATTATCCCTCCCCACCTTCCCATCCCAGCTGGCCGGGATGGATGGTGGTGCGTGGATTTTAATTTGCCCATTTGTGTTTCTCTCCCCAGCTCCTGCCTTGTTTCCTGCTTCCCCCCAAGAGCTGAAATGGAGGAACTGAACTCCACAGTTTTAAGGCTCCTTTTAGGCAAAAAATACTCTGGACAGCTGGAAATGTGGTGTTAAAAAAAGGCTGCACCGTTCCGTGGATACGAAAGGCAGTGAACACTGAGCAAGGAACACTTCTCTGTCCCCACTAGATGGTGCAAAGCAGCAGGAAAGCCGGACTGACATCCCTTGTCCTGGTGATTGCCATGTTATTTGTGCTGCAGCACTGCCCAGGAGGCCCAGACTCACACTGTGATGGTGCTCTACAAAAAACCAGCCATAAACATGTGTCCCTTCCCTGATCCAGGGAGGATCCTGTGCAGGTGGAGCTGGAGGGGGCAGATCCCCAAGGGGATTCTACACCTGGAAACCCGAGCAGTGAATTTGGCAGTGGCAGGGCGGGTCCTGCAAGGCACTCACTGGATTTGGGGGGCCACGAGTCTCTGCACTCGTTGGTGGCTCTGCTCGCCGGCGAATTCCCCCGGACCTGCGGCGCAAAGCCAAAACAACACGGGCAATTTGTCACCTCCCAGTCAGAGCCCTCGGGGTGGTGTGTGAAGGGCAGAGCCGTGCCGGGGGAGCCTTTACCCTCCTGTCCTGCCTCTTGTGCGTCTCCATGCGGTGCAGGCGCTCCATGAGGCTGGCGATGCCCTGCTCCAGGCTGTCGATGGTGTGGTGCTGCGGGTCGTGCCCGCTGAAGCTGTTCCTCAGGCTGCGGAGGGCGTCCCGCACCAGCTGCAGGTCACTGGTCTGCCCAAAACACCACACCAAAACACAACACAACCCGGGCTGCTGCCTCCTCAGCTTCCTTTCCCAGCGAGGGGAAAACTCTTTTAACAAAATAAATGTATAACAAAACAAAGTATCTGCCTGGGGATGCACCCCTCAGGTGTGCTTACCCCTCGGTGGGCTGTGGGAGCAGCTCCTTTTCCTGCTGGCTGCAGAAAGCCATTGCTCTGGCCACTGTGGCTGCTGTACATCACCTGGACACAGGAAAATATGAGTGTCAGGACCTCCCCAAAAGTCCCCATTTATGGACTTCAAAGTGAGAGGGAATGAGAGCTTTTCACATCAGTGATAAAACTCTTGTCTTCTCCCAGGTAAAGGCATTCCCTAAAGCGTGCAGGGAGTTCCTGGTCACAGCACAGACCTGATTCCTCATGTGAAGGTGGAAAGACTCAATACCAGGGTCAGCAGGGAAAGGGAGAAGTAAACTGAGCTGTGGTCTAACCACTGCCAGGGTCAGAGGTGAAGCTGGAAGCTGAGAAACATTCTGGCTCCCCTCAGTGTTTCATCCCTGAGGATGCTGAGCCAGGAGGCTGAGACAGAGTGCTGGGAGCTCTGGGGGCTTTGCCTGCCCTGGTCAGGGCTCTGACAGTGAGAGGGCAGAGCCAGACCTCTCTGGGGTGAAGGGGAGGGTTTCTGGGTGCCTACAGGGTGCTGGGCAAACCCCACCCCACGTGTGGAGCAAGGCCCCTGTACCTCCTCAGCTTCTCTCTTCATGCAGTGAGCCAGCAGGGCCTCCTTGTGCTCCAGCTCCCGCTCCAAATCCACCTGTGCAGGGGCAGCAGAGCAGTCAGCACCAGCTGGGCCAGCCAGGCCAGCTCCCAGTGCTCCCAGCTCTCCCTACCTGCTGGTAGCTGGCCTCAGAAAGCTGCCTGAGCATCTCATCCAGCTTGGTCTGGTGCTGCTGCAGGTGCCGATCCTTCTGGCACAGCTCCTTCTGCAACACAGGGACCCAGGGGGTCAGCGGGGCAGGGAGGGAGGCTCAGTCATCTCCCCATGGCAGGGAAAATCGTGTCATCTGCCAGGATCAGCTGATGTGCACAGGGTGTGCTTTGCCAGATGTTAGAGCTGAGTCTCAGAGATTTTTTTTTTGACAAGATCAATCAGGTTTTTATTGCCCAAAGTCCCCTTGGCCAAAGATCTGCTGCTGAGGCCACACAGCTGTCCCAGAGAACAGAGATTCCCGAGGGATCAGAGGACAAACAGGTCACCCAACCTCATCTGCACAAGTGTTGGACACTCAGCAGCCACCACCACAAACCACAAGAATAAAAGTTCTGCAAAAAGCTGTGGGGGGAATGCAAAGGACTTCTGATCCCTCCACCTCACTACAAACACCCCTAGCTCCTGCAGCTCCTCCCCAGGGCTGTCCAAGTGCCAGGGAAAGTGCAATTCCCATTCCCAGCCCTGAAGAACCACCCAAACCCCCACAGAAGAGGTTCCATTACTTTGTATTCCGCCAGGAGCCTGTTTCTCTCTTCAACCTTCCTCTGGAGGTCAACCTGCAGGAATAGCAGCCAGGTGTGAGACAGATATTCCCAGAGAGTGAAAACCTCTGCCCCTTGTGCTAAAGGGTGGCCAGAACCCTACAGAGGTCAAGGGAGCTGCTGTTTAGGGTGGCAACCTTTGGACAGAGACCTGCACAGGGCAGGTGTCACCTGCTAAGCCAGGGAGTGAGGAGGGACAAATGCAACAGCCCTGAAAACATCAGGAAAAGCCTCTCCCTGGCCCAGCTGGAGGTCCTGGAGTTCAGGAAGCAGGAGTGAAGGTCAGGAATCTCCAGCCTCACAGCTGGCCAGCAGCCTGTGCTGTGCAGAGACCTTTGACTGCTCGTTCACTATCCCACGACCTCAAAATCTCTGCTGCAGCCACCCCTGGGGCCACCACCCCCCCACAAAAATAACCACAGCGGCAGCAGCAGCAGTGACTCACGTTCTGGTTGTGCAGCTCCTCCTTGTCCATGCTGGCTCTCAGCAGCTCCTGCTTGAGCTGCAGGACTGAAGCATCCTGCTGGATCAGTCTCTGCTGCAGAGCGTCCTGGGGAGAGGGGATGTCTGCAGGAGGGGCAGGGAGGGCAAGGACCCTTCCCTTCCCTGGGGGTCACTGTGGCCACTTGGGGCTGAAGTGCTGCCAGGAGCCCCACAGGACTCTCTCCTGCCTCTCCCCTACCCAAAACTGATGTCCCTGCCAACATTTTGGCCACCAGCACAGAGGGATTTCTCTGCCTCAGCCCAAATTTCCTGCTCCAGGAGTGACGAACGTTGGCTGTGATGGGTGGGAGCAGCTCTGGAGGGCACTCAGTGCTCTGCAGCTCCTGCTCCAGCCACGCATCCAGAGGGCACAGAGAGGCCAAGATCAGCCCAGGACACAAGCAGCCTTAAGCCCTGAGTGTGACCCAGTTGTGCAGTGAAATCCTCTCTGGAGAGGCCAAAGTCAGCACTAATTCTGCACCTTTCACTCACCCGGAGCTCCACCTTGGACAGCTACGGCTGTTTGCTCCCTTCTGACAGGCAGCTCTAAAAATACCTCTGTCAGGAGGAGATCAGCAGTGTTCACCACTCCAGAGGCACAAACTGAGCTGTTTCTGGGCTGGGCAGGGACACCCCAGGCTCTTTTTCCCGTGCTGGCAGGAATGAGTTCACTGGGCCAATGCTATTCGGTGTGTACTCCAAGAGAGAGGAGGGAGTAAAGGACCCAGGAAAACCAATCTATGCCTCTTTTTGTTTAGGAGAAACAGGGGGGAAAAAAAAAGAAAAAGGGGAATATTTGACCACAATCTTACAGACAGAACAGAAGCTCCTTCTACCTGCCTAAAAATCCAGCAATAAACCACAGGATCCCCCACCTCCAGGCCCCCAGTACTCCTCCTTCCACAATCTGAGATTCCTCAAAGGTGTGTGGTTGCTGCTGGCCCTAAAGCACTGCTATTTATTTTTTGATGAAACTCCCCTGTCCTCACCTTTATTCCCTGGAGGTTTCGAGCTTCTTGTTTGTATTTCAGCAGCTCCTTCTGCAAATGCAAAACAATTTGTTTAAACCTCACCTTGTCACCCCTTCACACCCAAGCAGAGCTGGTGTTTCCTGCTGCAGGAGGAGGCACATCCCACCTTTTCCCACAGATCCAAGAGCCAGCCAGGCACTGAGAAATTTTAATGGTTATAAACATGACAAAAGCTGCTATTAAAGCCCTGAGCAAAATAATGATTGCTCAGTCCCCCAAATCCATCCTTCAGGCCAACATCAAACACTCCTGCAGAAGTGGCCCCAAGCCTCCAGAGTTGGAACCCTAACAGAATATTCTCCATTTCTTCTATTGCCTGCCCTGCCCCATCCTCACCTCATTTTCCCCCCAAAAAATCAAGCAGACCAATCTGCAAAACCTCTGTTCCCCCTCCATCTGTCACCCTCTAACCTTCAGATCTTGATTTTCTTCCACGCTCTGGTCCAGGCGGCTTCGGATGATGATCTGAATGCAAAATATCAGCGTTGTTATTCAGGGACAGAGCAGGGCAAAAAGGCAGCCGGGGCAGGGGAATTTGGGGAATTTTTGGATGTTCTCACCAGCTGCTCCTCAGGGCACGCTCCACGCTCAGAAAGTTCAAAGGACCCTTCCTGCTCATCCTCAGGTAAAGAGCCATTGAGCAACAAAGCCTGGGGAGATAAAGGAGGGGGGGAAAAATCTCCTTTTCAGAGATTTCAAAAGGAAATAGGTGAGCTGCAGCTCTGGCCAGCAGTCACTCCTATCAACAGTCCCTAACCAGCTTCATTTCCCATTTCTGCTGATTTATTCCTCTCAAAAATGAGGGTTTGTTTCCAGGAATGAGCAAGAAGACTTATCCCCGGACAAAGCTCTCCCAAGGGCCTGTCAGCCCATGCTCTTCCCCACAGAACAAACCAAACAAGGACAACTCAGCTTTCCAGTCAGTGAAGTCTCAGCTTTAGCACCTTATAGGGTGTGTGTGCATCAGATCCCCAATATTTCTACCAAACTCTGTGAACTGGAGCCTCTCAGTTACTGAGTAAGGGGAGGAAAATCGATGAATCAAATCCAATTTCCTGACTGGCCACATCAGCTGCCAGTGCCAGTCCCTCCTGTCCCTGCTCCCAGTGGGCACAAAATGCAGCCACATTTTCCCAGTGAACCAAGGAATTTTTTATTTTTTTCTGGTGACTCTTTTGTGTCCTGCCCATTGTCCCCGGGGCAAAGTGCCCGCCCAGCTGCCTGTGCTCCTCACACAATCTCTGCTTTGTTTACTGCCACATAAATATTTACAATTCCAAGGCACTGTTGTTCCCAGCACAAACAGAAAGGGATGTTCCTGAGAGAGTTCAGTGCCTTCACCATATGGATCCAGGGGCTCTGTTCCCCAGGCCACCTCAGGGCAGGGAGGGGAACTGAGGGAAAGGCCCCACGAATAAATAATTGTGGGGAGAATGTGCCAAACATGAAGGTTCAGCCAAGCTGAGGCAGGGCTGGCTGTCCCTGGAAGGGAACACTCTCTGAGAAGAGAAATCTCTCACCTGCAAACCCGAAATCATCTTTTTGGCCTCCTCCATCTCCTTTTCCAGGTGGTCCTGCTGCTCCAGGAGCTGCTCCTCCCATGAGTTCTCCACGTAGGAGCCAGAGCTCCCTGCCTGCCACTCGGGCTGGAAGTGAGAATTGTCCTCTTCTGCAAGAGAGAGGGGCTGGATGTGCTCTTGGGAATCCAGGAAAGACCTGCAGCACCCACCAGAGCCCAGGTGTGACAGCTCAGCTGGCCCCAAGGATTTCTGCCTCATTCCTGAGGCAAACTGAGCTTTCCTACACACACTTTATCCCCCTTTGCACCGGATTCAGGGAGATCTCCAAGCACAATGGGGACAGTGTGTGTGACAGAGGGGAAAAAGCACCTGTGGGCTTTGCAGAGCATCCCTCAGTGCCCCTGGAGGCAGCATGAAACAATTCCAGTCCCTGGGCAGCTTTTCAGCTTTCATCACATAAAAAAGTCCCAGTTTTTACCTGTTTTAGTCTCTGTTTCTTCAGTTTGGAGGATCACAAGTCTCTCCTTCTCCTCCGAGGGGGCAACAGTGGATTCACTCTTTGCACTGTGGACAGGGCTGGGTGAAGTCAGGCTGCAGGGCAAAGCAGGAACAGCTCTTTTAGATGAAGATGGTGTTGATCAGCCCTAATTTTCAACAAGCACCTTTCCATGTTCACTTTTATCTAAGAATTATCTGCATCCCAGAGAAACATTCAACAACACAACCTGGACATGTAATTTTTTGAGCTCAGGGATAGGACCACACTCAGGAATAATTTACTGCCAGCCTTGTGCTGGACAAAAAGCCACCCTGGCTTCATCTCTTGCTCCAGAGCTTTTAGATTAATCACTTCAACTTTAAATCCCAATATATTTGAGAGTCAGGTTCCACTCACTCGTGTTCTTCGATTAAAACTTTTTGGAAGCGCCCACATATTTTCACAGGAGCCATCTCAGCTGACTGGGAGGTTCAAGCAACCTTTTTCTCAGGAATTCTTCCTAAGTGCATCTCCCAGACAACATCAAAAGGTGGCTGAAGCTCACTGACCCATTCAATGTACCCCGAAAGTGGCAGGAATTAATCCTTGCAAGTGTGAGCAGGAGTTAATTTTTCATTCTCCCCCCAGCACAGAAACAAAGGGCAGGGAACAAAAAGAAAAACAGTGTGGAAATAATATAATAGGTTTAGAAAAATCAGAGGCTTCAGCAGCTCCCACCCTGCATCTTCCCAGCACTGCTGCTCTGTCTCCCACAGCTCCCACAGAATGGGAAAGGCCCTGCAATAGAGATGGAAATGACTTGCTGCTCCTGCCTGCCCCACTCCCACGGCCAGGACCAGCCTCTCCTCATTCCATTTACAGACCTGAGCCCAGTTTTTTGTGCTCCAGGCTTCCCCCATGTTAAAGTGAAAGAATAATCACTGTCCAGTAGAACTCTCCACCAGGGACAGTACCTGTCCTTTCAGATGTGTGCACGGTGCTTTAAGGGCTCCTGGCCACCTGGCTTTGCTCCAGGATTTACCTCCAGCAATCCCAAATCCATCACAGCAGTCCCTCATTAGACATATTTTTAATATCAAATTTGTAGCCAGCCCCTGCTCCTGCTGATTGCTGAATGAGGGGCATGGCATAAAATTATGGTTTAGGGTTTTGGGTTTTTTTAATGTTGTTTATAATTTGATTTGGCAGTTCTGCTGGGGTTGCATTATGCAACAAGGGCCAAAAAGGATGAAACTTTCACACAGCACAGATGCCAGCAGGAAGCCCAGCTGGTGTGACATGGCCAGCAGCTCCAGGAGGGATTTCATGTCCTTCTAGGAACAGATCTCAGAATTCCCTCCCTCCTGCTCTCAGCTGACTCTCTGAACCTGCCCTCGCCCCCAGGCACTGCTGGTTCTCAGCCCTGCAAAAGATGTCCCAGAAAAACACCACCAGCCACAGATGGGAGAGAAGGTGCTGAAACAGGGGGACCGGAAAAAAGGATGAGCAGGATGAAAAACAAGGATATGAGCCTGGAAATAACATTCCAAATCCGCTTTTCCCAGCACTGGATCCA
The DNA here is from genome assembly GCA_037834095.1 of Argya squamiceps. NCBI lineage: Eukaryota > Metazoa > Chordata > Aves > Passeriformes > Leiothrichidae > Argya > Argya squamiceps. The sequence goes on along the minus strand of JBBMKD010000085.1, from coordinate 5,857,254 downwards.
CAGCCCAAAGCCAATAAAAGGGACCACAAGTGGGGATAGGTCCCCACAGCACAGACAGTTTCACATTTCCTCAGGCATTCCCACATCCCCAGACCCTTTCTGGGCAGTTTTCCTGTCTCAAAAGGCCACTGGGTTCCCCCAGCATCCATCACCACCTCCCAAACACTGCAAACAGTGGCAGAGCCAGAGGCAGCTGGAGCAGCAGCACAGGTCAGGTTGCTTTCTGCATCATCCAATTACTGCTGGAAACACTTGCCCGGGTTCTGTATCAGCCCAAGCCATCAGAGGATGAAATACCCGCTGATGCAACGCCTTTAAAAGTGCACAACAATTCCCTGTTAAAGCATGCAGAAAGCAGGGCTGGGAAATGAGAGCTTTCCAAGAGAGATTTATGATGCAAACTGCTCCACTTTATCCCTTTCACCGCTTGGTTCCTTAACCCACATCCTGCCTCCCCCGAGCCCGGGATGCGCCAGCACAGCCGAGCCTGCAGGGCGAGGAACCGCCTGAATCCCCCGAATTTTAATAAACACCCATCCCTGCTGCCGCCGAGGACAATGCACACAATCGCTCACCATTTGACCTGCTTCCCTCCCATGATCCCACTTGAACCTCTGGCCTCAGAGAATCCGCAGGATCCCGGCTCTGCTCATTCCTCCTCCTCCTCCTCCTCCCCCGCTCATGGCCAGGGCTCGGCGCGGGGGGCTCCTGTCAAACTCCTGCGGGAAGCTTTGCCAGCCAGAGCGCCCAGAGAATTCCCGGCAGGAACAACACAAACACACACACAAAATAACCGGCTCAGGGGCTCTGCCGGCTGAGAGGCAAACCCGCAGCCCCCAGGAATGGGTTTGATCCCGGGGAATTCTGCAGCCCCGCTGCTTTCTTCCCTCGCAGGTTATTTGTCTCCTGCTGCTGCATTTTGGTCAGCTGCACAGCCGGTTGTTTTCATCACAAGGCTCGGGGCTGTTCCTCATCCCATCCCGCCCTCCTTGTGCTGCTGCCCAGCATCCGAGGAGCCGCCGGGGGAAGGAGATGCGGGCTCTTCCCAGGCTGCTGTCCCTGATTCCAGAGGGATTCAGGCTCTTCCCAGGCTGCTGTCCCTGATTCCAGAGGGATTCAGGCTCTTCCCAGGCTGCTGTCCCTGATTCCAGAGGGATTCAGGCTCTTCCCAGGCTGCTGTCCCTGCTTTCAGAGGGATTCAGGCTCTTCCCAGGCTGCTCTCACAGATTCCAGAGGGATTCAGGCTCCTCCAGGCAGCTTTCCCTGCTTTCAGAGGGATTCAGGCTCTTCCCGGCTTCCAGAGGGATTCAGTCTCTTCCCAAGCAGCTCTCACACCTTCCAGAGGGATTCAAGCTCTTTCCAGGCAGCTTTCCTTGTTTCCAGATGGATTCAGGCTCTTTCCATGCAGCTCTCCCGGCTTCCAGAGGGATGCGGGCTCTTCCCCGGCTCTGCCCAGCCCCAGGCACGGCTCCCTCTCCTCCTGCTGTCACACGGGCTGTGCCTTTCTCCGCGATGCCTGGCTCAGGGGTGGGGGAGGGAATGCTGCTGGAAGGGGAGGGGAAAGGGAGAGGGATGGGTGAGGGGCTCGGCGGCCTGGGAATCATCTGATTTTCTTTTTTTTTTTTTTTTTTTTTTTTTTGGCAATTTTTTTCCGTGAATCATTTCGGCAGCCGGCGCTCGTTGGCGCTGCCGGCCCCGGGAATTGCTGGGAGAGCTCGGAGCGGGGAAGGAGCCGCTGCAGGGTCGGGGATGCTCCTTGGGACACCACAGCAGCAGGACGGGGGTGCCTACACTCAATAACATCTCTCACTAATAAAAAAACCCCATCTCGTTTCTCCCAGCCACTTCTCAGCACGTTTCTCCCCGCGAGGAAAAGGGAAAGCAGCTTGTTTCCATCGTGCAGAATCGTGGCAGCACAGGCACCCCCAGCAGCTGGAGGGCTCCCAGGTTTTTGATCACTTCTGGAAAGATTCTCGCTGTGTCCCGCTCGACCAGCGATAATATCACCCTGGCACTGTGGGCAGAGAATTTGTGACATTACGGGGAAAAATAAAATTAAAATGCACAGAGGGATTTTTGTTTACCACCAAAATACCAAAATATGAGGAAATATTCTTCTACCCCGATAGGGTAGAAGAATACATTAAATATTCCAGCTCCCTTAAAATGAGGGATGAGGGCAGGGAGCAGAACATGGCACTCCTGAGCTCGCAGCTCTGGAGCCAAGGTCCTGTGGCATTATCCATGAAATGCTGCTGCCAAGAGCAGGATTTTTACATCCCCCCTGGCAGGCCGGCCTCAAAAGCACGCTGCTGACATCATGTGGAGGCACTGCTCCAGCACTGCCTCCCCGGGAGCCCCACGCTCCTCCAAAAGTCTATTTATAAACACCCTCTCAATGACACGCAGCAAAACCGGGGGGATAAACACAAACTCTTGTGTTTTTCTCCTCTGCTGGGCAAAGCAACCTTAATTTCCAGGTACACAGAGAATCGTTGGTGCCGTGGAGCATAAAAATTGGCCTGGGAAAGGCTGGGGAAAGGTCCTGCCTGCTGAGAGGCTGTCAGTGGCAATCTGTCCTTGGCAAATGAGCTCCTCACTCCCACACAGACGGGAGGGAGGAACTCGGGGAGCAGCCCAGGCAGGAGAAGGACAGGGAAAAGCAGGGCTGGGGATGTCAGGGGGAACGGGAGGCTCTGAACCAAAGAGCTGCAGCTCCCCACGTGCAGCTCTGCTCCAGATGAGTTTAACTGGAGCACAGCCCCATCTCCAGAGGGAGCTCCGATGTGCTCAGTAACACACTTCCTGCTCTTCCGAGGAGTTTTTGCTTCTCTGGGGGGAAAGGGAGTGGCTTCCCTTTACTACCAAGCTCTCCGTGCTGGATCAGCTCCTTCACTGGAGTAATTTTTCCTCAAAAGCCCTTTTTTGGCTGCATTTTCTCTCCTCTATCCACGAAAACAACAGAAAACTGCTCCACGTTGATTCCTGACGTTTTACCCTCCAGACCAGCCAGGGATGTCATTTCCCATCAGATTTTGGTGAGGAGAACAGGCAAATTTAGGGAATGCCAGACCAAGAACACATCCTGGCAATCAAATCCCTTACCTGGAAGGGTGGGACTCCAGTGGCACGTTCTGCTGTCCCTCGTACTGCTGCACCAGGGCCCGCACGCTCCAGTAGGGATTCTCAATCTCCTCGTCCATGCTGCTGCTCCTGGGGCTGGCAACGACAAAATGAGGGCAGCGCTCACCTGAGTGCAGCTGGAATTGTTCTGCCTCCAAAAAGGAGCAGGGGGAAAGCTGAGGGAAAGGAGGTAAGGAAGAGGAGACAGCGGGAAAAATGCCAATTTTGCTGTCAGGGATCCCCATCTTCTTGGTGTTAAGGGAAAATGGCAAACAGGCCTTGTTGTTTTAAACTCATCCCCAATGCTGGGACTAGAGAACTCCAAAAGCTCTGGGAATGCAAGGAAACCTCAACAAGGACTGGCTTTCCTGAAGAACTCCAAGGCCTTTGCAAGGGAAACCTTTAACATTTCATTTCTCAACAGAATTTACCATTCCAGCCTCATTTCCAGACTGTTTCAGGGGTGCTCCCTCGAGCCAATGTCAAAGGGGCAAATGAGCTTCTGCTGTGTAAATGAAACCCTGCACAGCCCCAGCACCTGGCTCCCAGTTAAATGTCATTGCTGTCTTTGTCACTGTCACCCACACAGCACCTTTGGCAAGGGGTAAATGGGATTTTCAGAATTATTCCTCCTGTGTGTGTGTGGATTTTCAGCATCCCCAGGACTCAGCAGTGGGGTGAGCAATGGAGGAGCCAGAATGGGCTTGTAGAACATCCTCAGCTTTGGAAATAAAGCTCCCAGGAGAAAACCTGACTTGTGTTTCCCTTGGCATGAGAACATCTCCAAGGAGACAGCACCAAGGGCAGCACAGCTCCCTGTGCCCGGGCTGGAACTCCCTGTTCTGTTCCAGGGACAGAAAGAGCCCCAGCTGCTGCTGTGCTCTAAAACCTGAGAGCAACCTGGGCCAGGGCAGTGCCCCCTCTGCCAGGGCACTCTGGAGCTGTTTTTCCTCCTGACAGGAATAAAATGGACAAAGATTCATTTATTTCCATTTCCATTTCCTTTTGAATTTGAATTTGAATCCAACCCAGCCTCACCTAAGCAGGGAAGAGCCCCTTGTGGATGCTGACAACCTGGTCAAAGAGAAATTTTTAAGCATCAGGCAGCAGCAGAGCCTGGGGGAAAACAAGTCAGATAGACTGTCCCAGGGATTGCTCTGGAGGAGCTGGGAGAAGACATTCCAAACAATTTCTAATTTTTGCAGCTGCTTCTTTGCCAAACTATTTACTTGCAAATATGTTTACAAAGAGGTGTTGGCTTGAATGACCAATTGTGTCCAATTGTACACAACAGTGCATAAAAAAGGTTTGCCTTCTAATAACCATTGCTACACGCCCTCCAAGAAGATTTGGAGGCTTGTATTGATATTCACCCTGGGTCGTGCCTGAGGTCTTTTGGTTTTCTGAAATTCTTTTCCCAGAGAATTTTCTGTAAACAGGAGAAGTGGTTTTGTAACTGTATTTATGTTATTCATTGTTTTTCTTAGGAGGGGCTTCCTGATGTCCCTCTGTCTGACCAATGTGAGTGAAGAGGTTTGTGTTTGTGTCACCAATCGAATTGGTCTGTGTAAAATAATATACAAGGGAGACACATCCCAAAATAAATAAATATATATTATATTTATATAATATTGCTATAATATAAACAATAATATCCTATTCTACTACGACCTATTGAATTGGTCTGTGTACAACAGTCTAAAAGGGGGACACATCCCAAAAATAAATATTATATATTTTTATTATGTCTTTATATACTATTATTATAATATAAACAATAATATCTTATTCTACACAGAGCAATCGAATTGGTCTGTGTAAAATAGTATAAAAGGGAGATACATCCCAAAAATAAACAAATATCTATTACATATTTATATAATATTATTATAATATAAATAATAATATCCTATTCTACACAGACCAATCAAATTGTTCTGTGTACAATAGTATAAAAGGGAGACACATCCCAAAAATAAGTATTTTATATATATAAATATTTCTTTTATATATATACACTATTATTATAAATAATAATATCCTACTCTACACAGACCAATCAAAATGTTGTGTGTACAATAGTACAAAAGGGAGACACCCCAAAAATAAAGGAGTGATTTTCAGCCTTCTGAAGCCGGAGACTGTGTGTCACTGTGGTGTCAAACAGCATCAGCCCGTCCCTAAGGAACCCCGCCATCCCCTCACCTGTGCCTGTGCCTGCCGAGGTCGCGGCCGCAGTGCTGCACGTCCTGCCGGGCCTCGGCCAGCGCGGCCACCGCCCCCTGCGCCAC
>JBBMKD010000085.1:5836388-5851740 GCA_037834095.1 Argya squamiceps | reverse complement strand
CTGCGAAATGCAAATGTTGGGGGGGTTAGGGTGAAGCGGCAGCAGAGCTGGGTGGTCCTGGTTTCATGCCTGAGGTGTTTTGGGTTTCTGAATTTCTTTTCCCAAAGAATTTTCTGCAAACAAAGTGTTTCTGTAAACTGGACTTAGAGCAGTGTAGCCCTGGTTCTGTGCCTGAGGTGTTTTGGGTTTCTGAAATTTTTTTCCCAAAGAATTTTCTGCATTAAAAAAGAAGTGTTTTATAAACTGTAACTTTGTGATTCATTCCTTTTCCTAGCAGTGACTTCTTCTTGATGTCCCTCTGCTCTGACCAATGTGAGTGGTTTGTCTTTGTTTTACCAATCTGTGTAAAATAGTATATAAAAGCAACACATCCCAAAAATAAAGGAGTCATTTCAGCCTTCTGAATCTCAAAGTCTGCGTCGTTGTGGTGTGAAACACCATCAGAGCTGTGGCTGCCCAAGGAGGTGAAGGTGATTAAAGCCAGCAGGGCTGTCCCAGCTCAGCTCGGGTGGTGCAGGGCACAATGAAGTCCCTGCCACCTCCACAGCACAGCTTCAGAGCTCTGAGCAGCCCTGAGCCTCCCTCCATGGCCATTTCCAGCAGCTAATTACTGCACACATAATTACTGAATGCTCACTCAGAAGCAGAGCAGTTACTGGGGACTGACTACTGACTTCATTAGCAGAGAATTCCCTTTTTTGAAGCACAAAAGGCAGAACAGCAATGCATTTCTCCAGTGGTGGCACTGGAGAATTCCTCCTGTGCATCTCTCCTGTGCCCATAAAGTGTTTGCAGCACCCTGCAAATGTTAATTAACCCTATCCAGTGATATCACTGAGTATTTTCCAGCACACTGATGTCATGGCAAAGATCAGCCACTCTTCCAGACCAAGATTTCCCCAAACAATTTAGTCAGAGCTACTCAAAGCCCTGACTAAAGCACGCCACAGACATGTGACTGTGCCTTGTGTCTCCTCTCTGTTTCCAGCCCATGGCTTCCAGTGAACCACAAATATTTTTTCCATGTCTCCTTTCACTCTAGCAGGTTTATGTGTCCTTTTGGTGGAAGATTCCAAGCCTGTAATCCTCATTACACCACTACCTGGCCTTCTGAGTGCTCAAGAGCAGGAAAAAAGTCATTTGTTTTCCTCTGCATTATCCATCTTTCAACCCAAAACCTTCACTAAACCAGAGGGGGGGAAACCCCCAACTCCCCCACAAACTGACACATTAATTGACTCATAAATTAGCTGTTTGATAGAAAACAAAGCCAGAAACAATTTCAACAGCTGAAATCACCCCCAGAGCCACGTACCTTTAGCTGAGGTCTGGTGCATGCGGATCTTTTTCGATGCCACGAACTGTAAAACTTTCTCCACATTCTCCCTCATCTCCTGCTGGCTGCTGGGGTTGGCCTCGATGCCACTCAGCTTCTCACCAGCTGCAGGAAGAGAAAAAAGCTTTATCAGGGGAGAACTGACCTGGGGAGTGTCAGGGGGATTGCTGGCACTGCTCTGACCTCATGTCTGGAGCTACGTGGGGCTTCTTGTGCTGCTCAACGGGAACCCAGCACCAGGGTTTGGGGCTGTACTGGGGTGATGTCAAGGTTTTGGGGGCTGGAGGAGGATTCTGGCAGGATCTGCGACCCCCCTGGGGGACCCAGGCTGGAGCTGGCCCTTCCCAAAGGACTGAGCTCCATGGAAAGGGCTCAGCTGGTGGAGAACTGAACCAGGCAGGATGGGACAGACCCAGCTGGGGGAAGTTTGGAGACCTGTTCCCTCCTGGGAGTGTGAGGGGGAAGGAGCAGCAAGGACAGGGAACTCCCTGCACCCCCATTCCCTGTCCCCCTGCCCAAGGAGAAGGGATCAGCAAACAGGTCCCCAAAAACACCCCCATAGTCCATGTGGCAGCTCCCAGTGCCCCTGCTGGGTTCCCCATCTGCTGTAACAGCCTCTGAACCATAAGGGCTTTAATAGAATTGCATTTATGATCTGATTTATGACTGTTCCCCCTCCCCACGAGCTCTGCCCACCCCCAGCAACATCTGCCTGCCAGATGCCAGAGCCAGAGCTGAGGGGGAAAAACAGGGCCAGATGGGCAGCACTGACCTACAATCTCAATGAGCAGGGCAAGAGTGACCCCATCCCTCAGATCCTGCCTCAGGTCCTGCACTGGCCTCACTGCTGGCTTCTTCTTCAGCTGGGAGTTCACCCAGGCCACATAGGCCTGCAGCTGTTGCTGAAACACAAAACAAAATGTTTGCATTGCAGGGGGAAGTGGTGGGAATCTCGCTTTTCTCTCTGATCTTCACAGATTTCTGCCCTGGAAAGCAAAGAGCAGAGTCTCACCCCAAAGCCTGGCTGACATCCCACCCCTGCCTGCTGTGGGAGGGTGGGAGAGGGAGCAGGGCAGGACTCCTGAGCTGAGCACAGCTGACCAAGAGTTTTTTATTTCCTCTGCACCTGAACCAAGCCAAGGCTGTCCCCTCCTCACTTTGCTCACTCTGTGTCCCATCCCCACCATCCTCACAGCAGGAAAGCAGAAACCCCCCAATGCAGGAGCAGGGAACCCTGAGTTATCACCCTTTAAACAATTCCAGGACAAGCAGGGAAGGTTTCCTGGAAGAGACAAGAGCCTCCCTCTGCAGCACTCCCAGCCTGGCTCATTTGGAGCAGTTGCACAGCCCCTCCACGTCCTGGGAGCTGCCTCAGCACTTCCAGTGGCCCAGTTTCTATTCCTGCACGCAGGGAAGCTGCCTTGGGCCCTGGGAGCCAGGAACAGGGCCTGAACAGCAGCTCAGGAGGGATGCTGTGTGTGGGAGAGACCAGGGAAACTCAAATTTGGGTTCCTGGGCAGTATCAGAGACCAGGGAAACTCAAACTGAGCTTCCTGGGCTGGGTGAGAGACCAGGGAAAGTCAAACTCAGGCTCCTGATCAGTCTGGGGGACAAGAGAAACTCAAACCCATGTTCCTGGTCAGTCTCAGAGACCAGGGAAACTCAAACCTGGGTTCTTTGGCAGTCTGGGGGACAAGAGAAACTCAAACCCATGTTCCTGGGCAGTCTCAGAGACCAGGGAAACTCAAACTCGGGTTCCTGGGCAGTCTGGAAGACCAGGGAAACTCAAATTGAGGTTCCTGGGCAGTCTGGAAGACCAGGGAAACTCAAACTCAGGCTCCTGGTCAGTCTCAGAGACCAGGGAAACTCAAACTCAGGTTCCTGGTCACTCTGAGGACCTGTTTGGCACAAATGACCCCAAGGCAAAGAGCAGACCCAGTGACCTTTCCCTTTCCATCCCCACCCCTGTAACCCTTGCAGGGCTGCTGGCAAGGCTACAATCCCTCTGGGCAGGGCTGTAGTGGGACAGGGGAGGGTAAACAAACTGATCCATTTATGGGATTACCTCCCTTTTCACTCAGCTTCCCATTATTGTGCCCATGCAGCAGCTTTTAAGCCCCCATTCCATATGATCTCAGCAGTGTCAGGCAGAGTTGATGCTTTTACAGCCCATCAGAGTCACAATCTGGTCACAGCCTGGCTCTTAATTATCCTGACATAGGAAATCCAACTTTAATCACTCCTGGCTGGGTCTGCTGCCCCACAAAGGTGCCTGGGCTGAGGCTGCTCTGCTCACTCAGCACAGCCCGGGGAGCTGACAGGGGACAGGGGCTGGTGGCCCTGCTGGCTCTGGGACAAAAGGGAGCAGAAGTGGCAGAGCTGACCCATCTTTGCTGGATCAGCCCCTGGGGAGGGGCTCTGCAGCAATGCCCAGCCTCAGAAATCTTTATTTTCTGTTTTTTCTGATCATTTTAGGAACTGGCACTGATTCCCACAGCTCCTCCCAGCCTTCAGAAAATGTGCAGGTTTTGGAGGAGTGTCTGTGGCTCTTCCACTTCTGTCTCATTCAAAGGAAAAACCCTTTCAAGCAGTTTGTTTTCTGTTCCTCCTCGCAGAACATTCACAAAAAAAAAGAATTTTTGGCAAGCTTTTAGTCTCTATCTCTTAAAAAGCAGGAGGAGGTTGACACTGTTATTATTAGTTAAATAAAAAAAATTAAAAAGCCATTCCCAAGTCCCAGAGCAGTTACATTTTAAACAATGAGCATTAAAAGGAGGCCTCTGAGGCAGTGGAATTGGGATGTCACCAGGACAAAGTGGTTCCATTCCCATGGCCCTGCTGGAATTCTGCACTTACACTTCATTAACAGCCTTGCCTGGTTGCTTTTGGGTTTTTTCCACTAAACATCAGATTTTCCTGCAGACGTTCAGACAGTTGGACTGAGGAGCATTTCCTAACTTTGTACCCAAAAACCTGGCAGAGGAATGACTTCAGCCAGAGCCTTGCATTGCTGCAAAACTCAAAAATCCAGGGAGGGAGCTGTCACTGCTGGCAGCTGAGGGGAGCATGTGACTGAATTTACCAAGGAAATTTACCCGAAATAAAAGTTTAGTGACCTAAAAACAGCAAAGAGCTGTGAAATGCAGGAAGGGACAAAGCCCCCCAGCTGCTCAGCACAAACCCCAAGGGCAATTTGTGAAGCTGGAGAGTCCAAAATTCTTCATTTCTCCACCAGCTGGGGAATAACAAGGACATGGTGGGCTGCACCTTCAGCCCCTCAACACAGCCACCAGGTGCTCAGATTCCCATCTCTAAACCCACAGATTCCACTCTAAAAAAAGTGGAATCTTTTTTGTTTCACCCCCTCAGGATTCCTGCTGTTTCAAACCCCAAGGCAGCTACTCCAGCACAGCCCTAAAAATTACCCCAGCAAGGTGATTTGCTGCTTGGATGGATGGAGGGAGGGAGGGAGGGATGCAGGGATGGATGGATGGACATCATTCCTGCCATCCACCCTGGAAAATAATCCAGATATCAGCTTCCAGCACAGGGAGGACAAAGATTTGCTGGGATTTGTCCTGCCCTGGGGACAGCAGCTCTCCCCAGCCCATCCCTCCACACCAAAACCCTCCTGAGCCTTCATTTACCCACAGAAATACCCCAAACCCAAAGGTTCCACCTCAATTTGGGGCTGCAGGCATCACAACACCCGCCCTCATGCAGGTCTCAGCTCATTTTAGACAACAAAATTAAAAAAAAAAAAGTCTGGGAACAAACATGTGTTTGTTCAAGTTCCTGCTTGTTTGTTCCTGCTTCCCCTGCACTTTGCTTTGAGTTCCTGCTCAACCCAACCTTAGAATTTTCAGGGCTCGGCTCCTCACCAAGGCTTCTCCCAAACCCAGAATTTTTCAGAGGAAAACTAGCCTGGAGTGGGGTTTCCTGTACAGAACAGACATTATTTAGGATTATGGTGGAGCTCAGCTTAATCCTGTTTACATTAACACAGCTTTGTGTTCCAAAAAAAGCTCCTTTTACCTGTACCCTGCCATGGGGAAGAGCAGCAGCTGTACCCAAAGGGAGCCCAGGTTGCTCCAGGCAGAGCTTTGTGGGATGTTTTTGTTTTATTCTGGAAGACTTTGCAGGGCAGGAGAAGATTTTTGAGGCAAGGTTTTGGGGACTGCAGGACATCCCAACAGAGTTCCACGGGCAAATCACAGGCTGGGACATATGAGGTTAATTTTGACCTCTGTGAAGCTAAAATATTGCATATTTTTGTGTTGAAAAAAGGGACAAAATCAGGTTTTTTAGCAAGGAGGGCCTGCCCTGCTTGCTGTCATCTTTCAGTAGATCCTAAAAACAGATCCCCTCTCTACATTCATGTGCAGAGTGTGAATCCACCCTTACCACTGGGTTTAGAGAATCACCCTGCTGGAATGATGCTTTTTGAGGCTCTTTCCACTGATCTCCCTTTGTGCACTGCTCTGACGAGCTGGACACCATCATTAGTGTTTGATTTGGGGTCTCCTCCTGCCAGAGTGACCTTTTTGGGGCTCTTTACACCAATTTCTCTTTGTTGCAGAGTTGTGGCCCCTGCCCAAGGCCCAGATCTGGTGGGGTCAGCAAGGAGAGCCCTGGTGCTCCCAGGATGAAAAGAATTCACTGTTCCTCCCTGGCAGAGCCCTGAACCAAAGGTCTGCAGCAGCCTAATTGCATCAGGACGTGCTGAGCTTTCTGGCATTACCTTAATTAGATGGGAACTGTCATTTTCCAGCCAGCCTTTCCTCCAGTTTGCTGATTTATTTGTTGTTGTTGTTGTTCAAGGAGGTCTTTGTGGGAGCAGAAAGCACCAAGCCCCAAGCAAAGAAAAAATTATTTCCTCTGCTCCCAAAGACAGCAAAAGGGTTGGGTTTTTTTGGCCTCTCAAAATTGATGCTTGAACATTATTCAGGTTTTTCAGTGTGAAAACCAAAGTGATGTCAGAATGACCAACAGCACCCACAGGAGTTCTCCTTCACAAAACTCTTCATTTAAAGCAGGTGTTGATGTCCAGAGCGCCCAGGTCTCCAGCAGGACATGGAATTTTGGACTGCAGTTTTCCACCTCTCTCTCAGTCCTTTCTTTACCCATCAACAGGCAGAGTTGAAGTGTAAACAGCAAGGCCCAATTCCATCCAGACTCCCTAAATTATTTCTGCCACTTTGATTTTCACTTCTTCTAAAGCCAAAAACTGCCACGGCCCATTCCAGACTCCTCCAGCTTCCAGTGCAGGATGAAGTCATTCATCCTAAATACAGGTATTTCATTAATTTTGTGCTGTGAAAAGCTCAATAATGCAGATGTAAGATCCTGGAGCAGCAGCTCCTCTCACATGATGCTCAGCAGGTACCCGAGGCCCTTTTCCCACCCAGGCAGAGTTTCTGTGCCAGCTACAGGCAAAAAAATAAAGGCAAAAACTGGCAAAAAAAGCTGAGCTTTGATTGCAAAGGACTCACTCCAAGGAGGATTTTGGAGCACATGATTCACCCCGAGTTGTCAGACGGTTCCACTACACCCAAACAGAGCTTAAAGTCTGCCCAAGCTGCACTGACACATCCCCTGGTGCTCTGAGGACAAAAAGGAGCCTTGTTCCTCCTCCAGCAGGATCCCTGTCCCCAGGCAGGGACAGGCAGCTCTGAGAGCAGCCAGGACTCCAAAAATCTGCAGGCAGGGACTTTGCAGAGGGGAGGGACATCCCTGGCCCAGGGTGAGCCCTAAAGGCACATTTAGCACACAGAATTTTGAATTCCCTCTGCCCATGACTTGCTGGGAGTGCAGACATCCCCTTTTACCTCCTTGTACCCACAAAACAGCTGCAATAATCCTCATTTTCCTGCTGAAATGGTTTGAGAGGCAGAAATCTGTGAGTGTCCCTGTGCAAATGCCCTGCACAGACACCCTGCCAAGGGACAGCCTGGCTTAGCCACCGAGGCAGGGATTGAGTCCCAAGTGCTCCAGCCCTAATCCTGTAGAGCAGCAAATCCATCCTTCCTTCCCTTGCTGAGAACCCCAGAACTGCTGGCCAGGCACCAGGGTTTGGGGAAAACTCATCACAGAGCAAGGAATGGTGTGCTAAAGCACATCTGGGGGTGAATCCAGCTGTGGGGAGCCCCAGATGTGGTTTTCTCTCTGTGCTGGAGGCTTGGGGAGGTTTCAGGGCAGCCCAGACAGGTCAGAGAGGCTGGAAAGGCTCAGAGGGTTCCTCACACCCAGGCAGCTCCCCGGGGCTTTAACAGGGTGGGGAAGGTGTGAAATGCTGCCAGCCTGACCCCAAAACAACCCCGGGGTGACAGAACAGCAGCACCTCCAGAGCCTGCTGTGCTCAGGGAGGGATTCAGAGCCCCAGGAGCAGCGGGGCTGAGCAGGATGAGGGAGCCAGAAGTCAAAACAGCTCTCCATGGTGAATCCTATTAATGCCATAAATAGCCCTGGCGGCAGGGAGAGGGTGAGGGCCAGCTCCTCCTGCTGAGATCACCCAGCTCAGACCTTTGGTCACAGAGCAGGACCTGGCCCTGAGGGGATCAGAGCCAGGGCAGGCCAGAAAATAACCCCAAAATAGAGAAACAACCCAAAACCAGCCCCAGGACATTGGCCAGGACTCACATCTCACATCTCACATCTCACACCTCACATCTCACATTTCACACCACACACCTCACACCCCACACCCCACAGGCACAAGGCACCTCCAAAGGATGGTGAGAAGAATGACAGATTTGTCTTCACAAACAAACTCTGGGTCTGCTGGCAGATAAAACCAGCACTGAGAGATAAAAGAAATAATAAGAAGGATTCCATTGATTGATGAATGGAAAAGGAGATATTTGCCTTTACAAATAAACTGTGGGTTTGCTGATAAATGAAATTGGATATTGAAAGGTGAAAGAAACAATGGGGAAAAGCCATAAATTCCATAAGAATTAAAAATTAAAAGGGGGGTTATACATTAAAGGGGAATCTTAGGTATTGGGCACTCTGGGAAGTCTGAACCTCTCAAGTTCCTCAGCCAGTGGGGAAAGAGAGAGGGAAATGGGGAAATTGGGATAAACAGGAGGCTGCATCCTCCCAAATTGGAGAGACCCCAGGGGAAATGCCCCAAGGCCTGCCCCTTTATTGGAATAAAGTAAAAAGACTCCTCTGTCTCCTTTTTGGACATGAACCTCTGGTGTTGGTGGATTAATATTCCTGACAATGGGCACCAACCCCAGCAAAGGACGTGGCAAAGAAGGGGGAACAGAAGGGCTGTAGGTGTGGAAAACTCAGGAATTTCCCACAGAGCTGAGCAGAGGGAAAATATTCCATGAAACAGGCAGTGAGGGACAGAACAGCCCTGCAGCACTGCCCACCTCAGAAATGTGGAGACATTCCCCTCCTGGGCAGGTAACTCTGCATTTCACTTTGTTGGGAGGCCCTGCTTTCCAAACAACCTCTGCTTGGGCCCTGTCCTCTCTGGAATGAATTGTTTGTCCAACATGATCTGGGAGAAAATAGTTATTTTCAATGACTCACTGCACACAGGCAGCCACATAATTAAGTTTACCCGAGGAAATGATCCTCCATCTGGAAAAAGGGAAGGTGAGTTATTGTTAAAATGCAGCTTGGAGCTGCCAGGCTGGTTTCTGACACGTTTCTCTGCTCCCCATCTGTTTTCAAGACCCGCCAGAAGTGTCAGCACATAAATAAACTGCATTTCCCCGAGGAGGGGGAACAGGCTGGGGCCACATGGACACAGCCAGACCCCTCTCGTGCTTCCCTTTCATTATAAACTCCTGCTTTTAGCAGCCACACATCCCCAGGGCACCGTCCAGCTGTGGGATTGAATTATTTATCTGCCTGGGGGCGGGAGGAGTCCCCACAAACAGCGGGGAAACACCTCCAAGGCAGGGACAGGCCATTAATGAGGGGCTTTAATGCCCGCGGGAGGGACTTTGCTGCGGCTCAACATCAAACAAAACCATCCCGGCTTCAGATGTCTGCAGGTGACAGCGTCCAGAGGGCCCTGAGTCTGGGAGGGAGGGGGGAAAAGGGAAATAAAGTGATAATTCAGCGATTGAGGGGTGCCTTTAGCTGATCCCTCACACCCTGAGCTGTGCAGAGGAACAGGCAGCAGTTTCCCCTGTGAAAGGAAAAGGAGAAAAAGGGAAATAAAGTGATAATTCAGCTCTTGAGGGGCACCTTTAGCAGGATTTGATCCCCCATATTGTGAGCTGTGCAGAGGAACAGTCAGCACTTTTCCCTCTCAAAGGGAAGGGGGAAAAGGGAAATAAAGTGATAATTCAGCGATTGAGGGGTGCCTTTAGCAGGATCTGATCCCTCACATTGTGAGCTGAGCAGCAGAACGGGCAGGAGTTTCCCCTGTGAAAGGAAAAGGGGGAAAAGGGAAATAAAGTGATAATTCAGCGATTGAGGGGTGCCTTTAGCTGATCCCTCACATTGTGAGCTGAGCAGCAGAACGGGCAGCAGTTTCCCCTCTGAAAGGGAAGGGGGAAAAGGGAAATAAAGCGATAATTCAGCGATTGAGGGGCACCTTTAGCAGGATCTGATCTCTCACACCCTGAGTTGTGCAGAGGAACAGGCAGCAGTTTCCCCTCTGAAAGGAAAAGGGGAAAAAGGGAAATAAAGCGATAAATCAGCGATTGAGGGGCACCTTTAGCAGGATCTGATCCCTCACACCCTGAGCTGAGCAGCAGAACGGGCAGCAGCGCAGGAAGGACAGCAATGCCGCACTAATTAGGGGATAATTGGGCTGCTGAGGTGGCCCTCGGTCAGAAGGGATGGGGGACACAGAGGGGCGAGGGGACAAAAGAAACTTTCCCAAAGCCTCTTGGCCGTGTTGGGTTCTGTCACCACCCTGCGCTGGGATCACCCGGGGGGATGGGGACACTCGCACGTTAATTTCTGTATTTACAGTTAATTTCTGTGTAAATAAACACCTCAGCGGGCAAACAGAGGCGGGCAGGACAGCACATCTGGATCACACCAGCACCGCTGCAATGCCAGAGCTCCCCTCTCATTTCGGGCTGTGCTGCACGTCCTTGGCAAAACACGGACAAAACCTTCGCTAAACTGATTTTAGTTTTACTTTTGTTGGGGTGTATGAGCAGGCAGAGAGCCCCTGAATCTGTTTTTATGCCGGGAGAGGGAAGTTTCTGCCACAGCTGTGGGTAAAACCGGCCGGGGTGAGGCACTGAACGTCACTGGGGTTTGCTCCCATCATTAATTCTGTCATCAATAAATAAGTTACCATTCGTGCCGGAGGAGGATGTGCTGCCCCCGAGCACAGGAAGTGTGAGCTCGATCTAAACCCAGACCTTGGCTGGCTAAAAACCAGCCTGACCCTGCGTGGAGGAGGGGATGGAGCGGTTCCAGCTCCTCTGGATGATCCGAGCAGAGCTGGGGCCGCGCTGGAGCCAGGCTCGGGTTTCACCCCCGGGTTGTTTTCCCGCTGGGCAGGGATGTGAAACGTTCATTTTCTGTGAAATGTTCATTTTCTGTGCATAACGGGGCCGTGGAGGAGCAGCACCAAGCTCTGCACGGCTGAGGAATCACCAAACACTAAACAGAATTAAGAAAGAATTCCAAACAAAACAAAACAAAACACACCTCCCCCCCAAAAAAACCAACAAAAAAGGCAAAAAACAAAACAAAACAAAACAAAACAAAAAAAAAACCAAAAAACCCACAAAAAACCAAAACCCAAAAAAAACAACAACCAAAAGAAGATCCCTGCAACCAAGTGAGAAATGAAATAGTAACCACTCTGTGCTTCCAGCAAATCCTCCACAGTTTTTCTTCCCTTTCAGCTTACAGGTCGAGCTCCAGCATGGGCATTACTGAGCCCATAAACACCCAACAAAACTCATTTTTTGTGCCCCCTAAAGAGGGAAGTCCCACCGCACTCCCCACACAGCCGCAGGATTCCCACCCCTGGAGTTCCTTATTTTATGATTCATTTCTCTCCTAGCAGGATAGGCGAATAAAGAACACTTTTCCCGACCAAGCTGAACTTCAGTCCCCTGGGGATTCAATTTACAGGAAAAGATGGGGAGGAAAAAAACCCAAACCAGCTTTGTCAGCCTCTCCCGAGAAACTCGAGTCCTCAAAGCAGATTTACAACCCTCAGACAAGCAGACACGGCACATCCCGCAGGAGAGGAGCCCAATTTACACCATTAACACAATAAATTCTGCCCCACAACCTCCAGCAGTTGATATTATTTACCGGGACAGCGATAATGTTATTACAGAGCACAAAACCCTCCCGAGCTGCACAAACCCCGCCTGTAAAACCAGCCCCAAACTCCTCACCAAACTCCTGCCGGGGAGGAGGAACCTCGCTGGTTTTTCCCCAATTTTCTGCCCCACGAAGCACCGAAAACACAATTCTACCTAAAACCATCCCAGGAGAGCTTGGGGAGAAACCTCGCTGGTTTTTCCCCCTTTTCTGCCCCACGAAGCACCGAGAACGTAAAAATTCTGCCCAAAACCATCCTGGGAGAGCTCAGGGAGGAACCTCGCTGGTTTTTCCCCCTTTTCTATCCCACGAAACACCGAAAACACAACAATTCTACCCAACACCATCCCGGGAGAGCTCGGGGGAGGTGTTTTTACCTCGGTGAAACCCTCCTGAAGGATATCCAGCAAATTCCCCCTGGCCAGGCAGGCGAGCATCGTGCCCCGGGCGGCGGGCGGGGGGCTCAGGGGATGCGGGGCCACCTCTCCTTCCTCCTCTCCCTCCTCTCCCTCCTCTTCCTCGGCAGCACAAAGGGCGGCAGCTCATGGGGAAAGGAGCTCATGGTCCCATCTGTGCAGCCCGGGCTGTTGAGCCGGAGAGGCTTTGGGCATGCTCGGCCCGAAGGGAGGAGGGAGCGGAGATGTCACACGGTTGTCACGGCAACGCCGCGGCTTTACGAGATGCAGACGCCGAGGAAAAAAAACAAAACCCAACATCTGAAACCCATTTCCAGCCAAAAGTAAAAAAAAAAAAAAAAAAATTATATATATAATATATATGTAATATAATATATATATTTAATATATTTTTATATATTTAATATATAATATATATTTTTAATATTTTATATATATATATATATCTCGCCCCAAACTCTCTGTGTAAATGGGATTTTTTAAACTCGCCGTACACAGGGAGCTCTGCGTGGTGTGGGGGTGAAGAGGAAGAGGAGGAGGAGGAGGAAGGAGGGAGGTGATGCCTCGCACGGGGAGCTGAGAGAAGGTCGCGCTGCAGCCACAGGAAGCTGCGAGCCAGGCCAAGGCGGCAGCGAGGTTTGTAGGTTTGAACATCGTGGTTTTTGAGTGGGGAAAACACAACAAATAAAACAAAATAAAACAAAAAAAACCCCAACCAACCAAAAAAAAAACCAAAACAAAGGCAAAAAAACCCCAAAAACCAAAACAAACAAACAAACCCACAAAAAACTCCCCAAACCAAACAAAAGCCAAACAAACAAACAAAACAAACAAAACCCCATAAAACAAAACAAACAAAAAACACCCAAAAACACCCGCAAACCAAACAAAACCAAAAAAAATCAACAAAAAAGTAAAACAAAAAACCCCAAAAAAACTAAAATAAAGAAACAAAAACACCCCACAAAAAAACCCCAAAAACCAAAAGCAAAACCAAAAACAAAACCAAAAAAATTACCAAAATAAATAAAAAAAAACCCACCCAAAAAACCAAAAAACAAACAAAAAAACCCCACAAACCCCACCAAGCCCGAGAGAAAACGTTCAAACAATTAACCACAGCCCCCAGCTCGTTCTCCCCATGACAGAAATAAGTCTCGAATATCCCCAGGCCGCTCCCCAAGCCGGTGTCACCTTACAGGAACTGCCCGGGAGGAAAGAGGGAAAATAAAACCGGAGTGGGTAAAAGCCCCTCCACTGCCAAATACCCCAAATATCTCCCCAGGCGTTTCTGAGTGTGAGACGCGTTTAAAAACAAACATTTTTTTTTCCCCTTGCCTAAGTGTTGATGAATCCTGAGGAAAAATCAATGGTATAATTTATAATTTCACTGTTTTAGCCTGCCACAGCTAAAATACAGGAAAAAAAGCAACAGGTCACTTCCCTCTGTGAACAACCCAAAAGGAGGAGGTTTGAAATTATTCGTGTTTGCTCTCCTTGCTTTTCATAATTCCGTGGGAGTGGAGATTTTTGTGTTTTCATCGATTCTAATGCCACATCTGTTAAGCAAAACAACAGATTACAGCCAGGCTTTGCACAAAGCCTGGTAAGCTGGAGCTGCTGGGGGGTTGGAGCCCTGATCCCCTTGACTTTTGAGCTTCAAAATGCCATTAAATAAATATTTAACCCCATTTTTTTTTAATTTAATGCAATTGAGTAGCTTATGCCGGTGCAATTCCAATAAAATTTTGTAGGAAAACCAAGTGACAAAAAAGTGACCTAATTTTGAGGGGAAAACCAACAAAACACACTCTGAGCTTCCACTGTGGGCTTTAAAATGCTCTCCTTGACTAATAATTTATCACATGTATTTATAGTTATTACATTATACATATTTACCACCCAATTTTTTACATTTTAGAGGATTTGTAATAGAACAGGGAAGGATGCTGAGATTTTTGGCTCAGCCAAGAAGAGCTGGGACTGAAGTTTGGGATCCAGGGGTTCCCTTTCATCCTTGACTAATGATTTATCACATGTATTTAGATTTATTATATGTATTTACCACCCAATTTTTCACATTTTAGAAGATTTGTAATAGAACAGGGAAGGATGGTGTGGTTTTTGGGTCGGCCAAGAAGAGCTGGGACTGAAGTTTGGGATCCAGGAGTTCCCTTTCACCCCATTTCCCTCTTGCAGAGCCCCAACACCAGCAAAATGTTCTAAATGTTCCAAATGTTCTCCTTTTCCCTGCCAGGCTCAGGTACAGCCCTGCTCAGAGATTTCCTCATCAAAGATTTGCTTCTGCAGGAGGTTTCTTATCTCTGCCCGAACACCAGGGAATAGAAACCAGGCTGGACGTGCTGAGCCACTCTTCTGTGCATTCTGGGGACACAAACGGGGCTGGGGTGGGTGTGTGGGCCGAAAATAACTTTTAAAAATTAAATTCCTCTTCTCCCTTTGTGTTTCAGCCTGACATTCCCAGCTGCTCGTGGCAGGAGTTGTGTTTTCCTGTCAGTTTTACCCAAAAGGTGCCTTTCAGTGCTACTTTTGCCAGAAGCCTCACCACTAACAGGAGTGATGCCTCAGAATTGTCCCTGAATTTTCCAAAGGAATCATCACGGGGGCAAGGACATCCCAAGGCTGTCCCCAGCCCAGCTCCTGGGGTCAGTGAGTGACCTCCCTGTCCAGCACGGGGTGGTGACAGTTCTGTTGGTGGCATTGCCATCTCCTGGCCACTTCCAGCATGACCCCAACCCTTGTCCTCACACACTCCTGGTCACTAAAATTGGGGTTGGGAGGATAAAAATCCAAAGTTTCTGGTGCAGGAATTCACCCGTGGGGTTTGTGACTGCAGCAATAACCCAAAAAGCTGCCTGAAGCCACTGCTGCACTGGTGTCACCCATCCCAAAGTCCCCGTGGAGCACCCAAAGGGGACAGACAGGACATGGAAAAGGCTGCTGGGCACTCACAGAGGGCGCAGGAGGCTGTGGGGGCACCGTGTCCATCAGGGTCCCCATGCTGGGGTCACCTCAGAGCCAGGGGAGGGTCCCAGCAGCCCCAAACCTGGGGGGGAAAGCAAATCCATCAAGGACCTGAGCCTCTGGAAATGGGATGGGATCAATGGGACGGGATGGGGTTGGGTAGGTGGGATGGATGGGATGGGGTGGGATGGGATGGATGGGATGGGATGGGATGGGATGGGATGGGATCCATGGGGTGGGATGGGATGGGATGGGATGGGGTTGGGATGGATGGGATGGGATGGGATGGGGTTGGGATGGATGGGCTGGGATGGGATGGGGTTGGGACGGATGGTATGGGATGGGA
>JBBMKD010000085.1:5807644-5824797 GCA_037834095.1 Argya squamiceps | reverse complement strand
CATTGTGGGGACACTGTGGGGACACGGCGGGGACACTGCGGGGACACTGCGGGGACATTGCGGGGACAGTGCGGGGACAGTGCGGGGACAGTGCGGGGACACTGTGGGGACACTGCGGGGACACTGCGGGGACATTGGGGGACACTGCAGGGATATTGCGGGGACAGTGCGGGGACAGTGCGGGGACAGTGCGGGGACATTGTGGGGACACTGCGGGGACACTGCGGGGACATTGCGGGGACACTGTGGGGACAGTGCGGGGACATTGAGGGGACAGCCCGGGGACAGCCTGGGGACACCGCCGGGACACTGAGGGGACAGCCCTGCCCGCCCCTGGGCACTGCCAGCCCCGCTCCTGGGTGACAGAGCTGTGACACTCGCACAGCACAAGCGCCCTGAGGGGCTGAATGAACACGGGAGAGCAAAAACAGGGTCAGGGAAGGCACAGAATTGTGTCATCACCTCTAATTCTGGGTGGTTTTATGGCAAGAGTGTCCCTGTCCCTCGGGCACGGGGACAGGAGTGGCACAGAGCTGGCATTCCTGCCCCCAGGCATTCCTGGCCCCACAGAGGGCTGGAGGCAGAGCCCCAGGGAGAGCAGGAATTTACATCCCCGAGGGTTTTGCAGCCTCCTCTCCCCTCTGTCTGCACCCAGGCACGCCAGGCACCCCCAAATTTAGCCACTGACACAGCATTTTGTGTGCCTGACGACACAAGGGTGGCAAGTGTCACCTGCTGAGCCCCGGGGCAGCAGCTGCCAGCAGAGCCGGCAGCACACACAATCCCTGTCCCCACCACGGGGACATTGCTCACGGAGCATCACAAAGGGGGCCAAATTCAACCCCTCCCTGCCTTCAGACAGGGAATGGGGGCTGAGCAGAGCTTTGCCTTTGAGTATTTTGGGGTTCAGCCCCCTCACAAGGGTCAGTGTGTAGGGCTGAGCAGGCACAGGCTGTGGCTGCGCATTGATTTATGCCCCATTAACTTGGGTTTATTCCAGCTGCAGGTCTGGAGATGCTCAGGGACCTTCCAAGGGCTCCTCACCTTTTTGTCCTTGAGGTCACTTCACTCTGGGCTCCCTAAAACAGCAGCTGGGCCAGGGGGGTGGTGTGGGTCTGACATTTCTGGCTCTGAGAGATTTTAGCCTGCTGGCAGCTAATGACTTTTTCCCAAGGAAAAATTTCTCAAGAAAGCTTCTTCTCAAAACAATCTTGGCAAACAATTCTCCTCTCTCCAAACAATCTTTCTCCAGGTGCTGTTTTGCTGTTTCTCTGGTTTAACCCATGGCATCAGAGAGGTGTCGTTCCTATTCACCAACCATGTTCAGTCTGGATGGGAACGCCTTATAAAAGGTAGTGAGAATTAGACAATAAAGCCTTTTTTTAATGCTCTTTGCCTTCTGAAATATTTGGAGTCTTTCTTTCGTGTCCTACAGTGACAGAGTGAGGCACAGAGGTGGCCACAGTCCCTCCATGTCCCCACTGGTGTCACTCCCACAGGTGAGCTCAGCCCAGGCTGGGCACTGTCCATCCCTCCTGCTGCACTGCAGCAACACCAACCCGAGGCAAACAAGAGAAGAGCAGAGGCAGATTTATTCCTCTCTCCTCCTGATAGCTGCGGGCACTTTTACAGACCAACACCCACAAAACAGCCACCAGCTCAGAAGGCAGCTCTGAGATCCCCTTTTCTCTCTTCCCAGTGCCCTTCTGGGCTGGAGCACAGTCCACTGAGACACAGCCTCACAGGTAAGGGTAGCAGTGACCCCGGGGTGAGAGCAGAGCTCCCTGCACGGTGACCTCACCTAGGAGAAAACTTGCACTGCACTCACTCACACTCACACTTCAGTCCCACTCGTTTTTCCAGTCCCAAGTCCATGTTTGGTTTTTTTTTTTCCCAGCCATCAGCCTTGAGAAGCAGAAGTGTGGCTGGCTCAGAGTCACTGATGGTGACAAACAGGGCTCTGGCACTGCGGGTTCCCCATCCCTGTCCCTCCCCACCTCCCCACATCTCCATCCTTTAGGATTTTTCCTTCTCACTCCCTCCCTCAGCCTGCTCTTCTTTCCCCACCGGCTGCTCCTGCTGGATTATCTTCACCTCGTTGACCCTGGCCTCCACCTCCTTGCCCGTGCGGGGGGCCACGATGCTCAGGATGCCATCGTGGGACAGGGTGGCCCTGACCAGCAGAGGGTCCACGTCCAGGGGCAGGATGTAGGTCCTGGTGAACTCCCTGGAGACGAAGCCGTGGCGATCTGCCTTCTGCGGGTGCTGCCCCGCCACCTCCAGCAGGTTGTCCACGGTGCGCACGCTGAGCTCGGAGGGCAGGAACTGGCAGACGTCCAGGAACACCTGGAACTTGTGCTGGTTCAGGCACACCTCCGAGGTGCCCCTCTCCAGCTGCTTGTTGAGGCGGGGTCGGATGTAGTAGCCGTGGTACAGGGCGGGGGCTAAAATCTCCGATGGGGACACGCCTGCAAAGGAGAGTCAGTGAGTGAGGGGTTTTCCAGGGGATGGAAAAGTGTCGCCCTAGGTTTGCCTGCTTTTCAGGGTTTGCAGTTTTGTAGTGGGGATTCTCACGCAGCTTCATGTAAACTATGTGTATATTTAGAATTTATCTATTTTGTTCACGTATTTCTCCTCCGGGAGGAGAAATATGATTGAATGTTACAGTGAGTGTTTTAGGGTTTTCCGAATTTTTGTATATTTTGTTTATTTGTTTGTATTGGTATATCCCTTTCAACCCCCTTACCCCCAAATCCCTGTGGTATCACTCTGGAGAAAGAACATTGTCAATCACCCTGAAAGACCTGAGAGAAATGTTCTCCTACTTGGCCTATAATCACTCTGGCACGTGGAGTTCACTGGAATAAAACTTCTCCAACCCACGCCTAGAGTACACTCTTTCTTCCAAGCCTCAGACCACGCTGCAGCTTGAGATTGAAACCCACCAAACTTTCCTTTTGTGCTGGTCCAAGAGCTGCTGGCTGGTAGCAGCTCAGGAAACCAGCACAATTGATGGTGATGTTCACCAGCGAGGTCAAGAGGTGGCAACCTGTGTAGCCAATCTTTTGCCTCCTGATCAAAGTGTATGTAAGATGGAGTCAGAAAATTAAAATAGGAGCTTCCATGCCTGACCTTCTGCTGTCTGCCTCGTCCTTTGTGTGTCTGAAAGTGGGACAGAAAGGGGTTTGGAAATTCCAGGGTTGGAGCAGTGTAGCTATGGCACAACAGACCGTTCTGATGCTCCACTGTTTGTGAGCAATCTCATCAAACCACCTGCAGTTTTGTTACCAGAACCCTCAGGAATTGGTCAAGGTTACTGAGAAAAACAGGGCTAAATAAGAAAAAAAAGGAAAATAAGAAGAAGAAAATAAGAAGAGCCTGAGCTTCCTTAAAAATAAGAAGAACCTGAGAAACAAGAATACCAAATCAAGAAGAATAAGATGAAGGAGTCCATGAAGGCTGTGAACTGTAGCCATTCCAATTCCCTAAGGGATGAGTGCCTGCCTTGTGGACAAGGCGAGCTGGCCAACGAGATGATGCATGAACAAACAATCTATAGAATCCATAACTTTAGTTTAATGTAAAAAAGAGATTTGGATCATGTTGGTTGGTCGTTCAGATGGCAGAGCAGCACACAGGAGGAATTTGGGACCTGGAGAACACCTTGTCTTTGTCACACCACCACAGCAGGGGTGGAGTCTGCTGCAGCTGCCACCTTTGTGCCCCTAAAACACACCCAGTGCCCCTAAAACACACCCAGAGCCACATCCCTGCCAGGCTCTGCGTGCCCCTGGGCTGCCCGGGGCTGGCATCCAGCCTCACATGTTGGGTGCACGGGCAGGGCCTGCTGGGTGCTCCGGGAGCTCTGCAGAGCAGAGCCCACAGCCAGCCATGGGCACGGAAACTGCTGATGCTGAAGAAACCGCCCCGAAGGACTAAAGGCCTTTTGTGTGCCATTGTCCAGAGGGCTTTCCTTGGAGCTTTTTGCCTTTTCACGCTGTTGTGCTGGTGCTGAATGGTTCTGCTGCTGCCCACATTCCTTCCCCTCTGCCCAGCTTTGTGCTGAACGCCCCAGCTCAGCTTTTCTCCACATCCCCCCGGGGGGAAAAGCTTTCCCCCCCCTGCCCTCCCCTGAGCGATTTTGCTCCATGTTTTCACAGCATGTGCATGAATGCCAGAGCATGGCTGGCATGAGGGAGGGACGGGACAGGCAGCAGTGGGCATGGATGGAGAAGTGGACATGGAGAGAGAGACCCTGAATATTCCCTGGCTGTTCCCTGGTTTTCTCTGGCTATTCCCTGGCTATTCCATGGTTATTCCCTGGTTATTCCCTGGTTTTTCCCTGGTTTTTCCCTGGTTTTTCCCTGGTTTTTCCCTGGTTATTCCTTGGCTATTCCCTGGTTATTTCTGGTTTTTCCCTGGCTATTCCCTCACTATTCCCTGATATTCCCTGGCTATTCCCTGGCTATTCCCTGGCTATTCCTTGACTATTCCCTCATTATTCTCTCATTATTCCCTGGCTATTCCCTCTTATTCCCTGGATATTTCCTGTTTTTTCCCTGGTTATTCCCTGTCTATTCCCTGGCCATTCCCTGGTTATTCCCTGTCTATTCCGTGTCTATTCCCTGGCCATTCCCTGGTTATTCCCCAGTTATTCCCTGGCTATTTCCTGTCTATTCCCCGTTTCTTCCCTGTCTATTCCCTGGTTATTCCGCAATTATTCCCTGGTTATTTCCTGTTTTTTCCCTGATTATTCCCTGGCTATTCCCTGGCTGTTCCCCCCTGATTTGATCCAGGTTCCTCCACTCAAAATTCCTCCTCTCCATCTTCCCCCGTCTGGAGCTGCAGCTCCCCCGAGGGATTTCCCCCAGCCCTCCTGCAGCAGAGGGGAGGAAGGTGCCCAGAGAGGGGGCAATCCCACCTCCTTCCTTACCTTCCCCAAAGTTCTGGTCGTAGATCTTGCTGGGGTTGGCAAACTCGTACTCGGAGCTCATGGGGTAGGCGTGGGGCACGGTGCGGGCGGCCATGGCGTGTCCAGGACGGGCACCTTCCTTCT
The DNA here is from genome assembly GCA_037834095.1 of Argya squamiceps. Classification (NCBI taxonomy): domain Eukaryota; kingdom Metazoa; phylum Chordata; class Aves; order Passeriformes; family Leiothrichidae; genus Argya; species Argya squamiceps. The sequence continues at coordinate 5,819,741 of JBBMKD010000085.1, read as the reverse complement.
TTCCCCCTTTCTTCCCTTCTTTCTTTCCTTCCCTCCTTCCTTCCCAGCCCTGGCTGCCTCTCCGAGTGAAGGCTGCAAGGCTTCAGCTGGGTGGGTTCCAAAGGGAGGAGTGTGTGATAAAAAAGCTGGACCAAAATAGCCCCGCCGGGCTGGGGCAGCCAGGGAAGCTTCTCGCTGCATTCCAGCAGGGAGGGCAGGGCACTGCCTGCACCCAGGGACACCTTGGGGACCCTCTGCATGTCCCCCCAGCCTCTGAGGGTCCCTCCTGGAGCAGGGGGTGGATGGGCAGCCGAGCACAGCCTGCACCCAGGGGATGAGGGCAGCGGGATGGAGCCCAGGCTGTGCTGCTCCAGAGCAAAGGAGGATCATTGCAGCAGGCTCAGGGAGTCCCTGGCACTGGAATTGGTGGCCCTGAGCCCCCGTGGGTGGCTGGTGCTTGTTCAGGTTGTGTCATGAAGCCACTGCCCACACCCATTGCCCCACTGTGAGCCTGGGGCTCAAACCATTCCTGTTCCCTAATTTTCCCTCAAGCCTTCTGTTCCCTTAGTGGTGAAGGGCTGCAGGGAGTGCAGCAGGATCCAGATCCCACTGCTGCCCCACCCCGAGCCCTGCTGGCTGCCCAGGCTCTTCCCTTGGCCAGGGCTCTGGCACAAAGTCATGGAGAAATGCTGGTGCCAGACATCACCAGCTAAGCCAGGCTCTGATCCTGGCATAAACCCAGTTTTACTGAGCGGGGCTGGTGGGCTGCTGGTGCTGCAGCAGGGGAGGAGTGCCCAGCTGAGCTCTGCACGCCCTGAAACCAGAGATTTCCTTGAGCCCTGCAGTGCAGGGCAGCAGGTGCAGTGCTGTTGATGTCATGGGGACTTGGAGAAGGTATTTATGGCCTGGGCTGCTGCACAGAGCAAATCCCGCTCCCTATTCTTGCAGGCAAGCCAAGAGGAAGAGGCTCAGAGGCTTTTGCAAAGGGCTGGCAGAGCTGGCAGTGCCTCTGAGCCAGAAATTGTGTTTAAATTGCGAGCTCTCCCAGGCAGACAAGCTCTTGCCCTTCAACAGTTGCTGGGCTGAACCTACTCCTGTGATTTGGGTTCACGGGCGAGGCAGGAACCAAAATAAATGTGTGAATTATTGGAGGAGAGCTGCAGGAAGGCAGGTTAGTGCAGGGGCAGAGGCAGACAGAGATTTCTGCACCCCTGGGTGCAGTGCAGAACCGTGACCATGCCCAGGTTCTCTCTGGGCTCACAGTCTTCCCTCCAGAAAAATGTGTTCCGCAATGGGCAAAACCAGGAGGTGTTGGTGGGGAGATCCATCCTTTACTCACACACACCATGAGGGCAGCAGGGCTCACTGGGGAGAGCCTGCAGTGCCAGGGCCATCCCAGCAAAGCCCTCCTGGCACCTTCCCTACCCTGATTTTGGGGCTCCCTCGGCTGCTGGGGCAGGCACAGCCCTGCTGGGTGATGCTGGAGCCGAGGCCCCGGTGCCTGCAGAGGGAACAACAGCCCCTTGTCCCTGTCCCTGGGAGCCAAAGATAGGAGCTGCATTGATCCCCTGGCATCCAGAGCAGCTGGGAACATGGGCCAAGCCCGCCTGGGACTGTGGATAAACAGCACGTGGGCAGCAGGGCTGGCTTCTTGCTGCCCCATTGGGCTCCTCTCCTTCCTCTCTCCCCTTCCCCCCTCCTCCTCAAATCCCTCAGACAGCGGCTGGGCACCGCCGAAGGGCCCAGCCCAGGAGTGGGACAATAAAATCCCTGACACCACTGTTCAAGAGGCCTCGGGGGGGGAGGAAGGCCAGGCCAGCTGCACGGGTATAAAGCTGTCCCCGCCGCCGGCACGGCACTGCAGCACACTTGTTTGCCAGGCTCCTCCAGCGCTCTCCAATGGATATCACCATCCACAACCCCCTGATCCGCAGGCCTTTCTTCTCTTGGTTGGCACCGAGTCGTATCTTTGACCAGATTTTCGGGGAGCACCTGCCCGAGTCGGAGCTGCTCCCTGTTTCCCCCAGCTTCAGCCCCTTCCTGATGAGATCCCCCATCCTTCGGCTGCCCAGTTGGCTAGAGACAGGACTCTCGGAGGTAACCTTTGCTTCTTCGGGCTCTTGGTGGCACAGCCTGCTGGCTCTGGAGGCCCAGCAGAGCTCAGAGCTTGGAAGATGCTCATAGGTGTTGTTTTGGGGGTTTTTTAAGGAAAAAAAGGCTGGGGGAAGAGGTGCCGTGTTTGTGCCTCTGCGTTGTTTGGGATGGAGCAAGGCTGGCCATAGTGATGGGAACAGAGGCAAACCGAGCTTGGTGTGCATGGCAGATCACCCCAGGAGCTGGCAGGAGAAAGGAGGAACCCTAATTTCCCTAATGTCCCTCATTTCTCTCATTTCTCTAATTTCCCAGTCTGCTGTGCCAAACTTTCAACCCCACTCCCACCTGAGAAGCAAAGAGCACAGGGGCAATAGATCCTCAGGGCAGGAGCCCATGGCTGCTGAGGGAAAAGGGGCCTTTTTTAACCAACCCCTGCCCATTAAAGCAGAATTTTAACAAGATCCAGGACCCAGAGGATCACAGAGCAGGCACCTCCTCCCTCCAGGGGCTGAGCCAAGAGGCTTTTGCCTGTCCAGCAAGTCAACTGCCTTGTTTACAAGGAGCTTGAGGAGCTATTCCAAGCAGAAGGAGTGAAAGTATTATTTTAATCCTTGCATAATGTTCCTCTCTATTTAGTGACCTGGGTCTGGCTGCCATAATAAAGAGTCAACTTGAAATAAAAGAGTGAGTTTAAAGCAATTCAGGTGGAGAATCTCAGGTCCTGTAGGGATGGGCACTCATGCAAGGCCAGCAAGGGACAGAGCCACTGAGATCAGATCCCAAAATAAGGGTCAGTGTGTGTGTGTGTGTAGAGACCAGCCTGAGTCTTGACCTGCTGCATTCTTTTTTTAAGCTGCAAGCCTCACCTGCTCTTTCCTGAAGCCACCTCCTTGCTTGTGCTCTTTTTCACCCCCTGGTTTTTGCAGATGCGACTGGACAAGGACAAGTTCTATGTGAACCTGGATGTGAAGCATTTCTCCCCCGAGGAGCTGAAGGTGAAGGTGCTGGGGGACATGATTGAGATCCACGGGAAGCACGAGGAGCGCCAGGTACCCCCTGCTCTACCCTCAGCCCTGAGGGACTCACTGGGAGCTCCCTCACCTCACAAAACAACCCTGTGCTCCTCTCAAATATTTGTTATTTTTAAAATCAAGATGTTCTGTGCAATCCCCCCCAGCTGATCCCACACAGGGCAGCAGGACGGTGCAGGTTGATTGCTGATGTGGCGTGAACTGTGAACTGAACTGGAAAATCATCTGGGAAATGGGCATTTTTGGGCTTCCCCTCTTTTTTGGGAAGAGGCCAGGAATGCAGGGAGGCATCCAGTGAACTAAAAATGAACTGCAATAATCAAGACACATAACAAATCAGTGCACTGCCCTGTGTGTTACCTTTCCTAGGCCTGGCTATCAGTTTCTAATCCTAAAACGTTGTGTTCTGCTGTCATTCATCCCTCTCCCTGCTGGCTCTGGAGACCTGTGTGGACACTGGGCAGGCAGAGATGCAAAGCCATGCCCAGAGCTGGATGTAACAGCATTTTCCTGTCCCCATCCCCTGTCCCCAGAGTAGCTGTGTCCCTGGAATTGCCACCCCCAGGAGTTCCTGGGAGCACAGTGTGCCAGCCAGGAAATCCAGTGCTGCTGTGTAATCCTGACACAATTTCTGGAATCCTTTTTGGCTAAGGAGATAATCAAGCAGTGAGATCAGGCACTGAGGGTCTGCAGGGCAGGTGTGGGTGGGAATGGCACCTCGGGAATGGCAGCACAGAGAGCAGGGCAGCCTCTGGCTGGGCACAGGGTGGGCACAAAGCCTCCTCCTGTAAACTCTGTGCTCCTGCAGGCACCTGCAGCCCAGTCACACTCACAGAATCACGGAATGGCTGGGCTTAGAAGGGACCTTACAGCTGTGCACAGACACCTTTCACTGCCCCATGTCACCCTGCTCCAAGCCCCAGCCTCAAACACTTCCAGACCCTTCCCACCTTCTCTGGACAACCTGTGCTGAGCCTCACCACCCTCACAGGGGAAAATTTCATATTCATATCCAATCTAACCCTGCTCTCTGTCGGGTCTGAGCCATTCCCCCTTGGCCTGGCACTCCAGCCCTTTGTGCATAGTCTCTCTCCAGCTTTTCTGGGGTCTGCCATCCGCTTCTGCACGGCCACAACCAGCTCACCCTGAAATCTCTTTTCCATGCTCAATAATCGCAATTCTATCAGCCTTTCCTCCCAGCAGAGGAGCAGAGGGCAGCTCATCTTCAAACCCCCTTTTTAACTCCCTGCAAACCCTCTCTTTGAGATCCCCAACCCCGCCGCCTTCCAGCAAAAACCCCGCGTTGAAGGCGGCACCTTAAGGGCGAACATCCCTAATTAATTAAAACCCACTTCTCCTCCTCCCCGCTTTTTTTTTGGCGCAGGACGAGCACGGCTTCATCGCCAGGGAGTTCAGCAGGAAATACCGGATCCCGGACGACGTGGACCCGCTGACCATCACGTCGTCGCTGTCGCTGGACGGGGTGCTGACGGTCAGCGCGCCCCGCAAGCTGAGCGATGTCCCCGAGCGCACCATCCCCATCACCCGCGAGGACAAACCCGCCATCGCGGGCGCACAGAGGAAGTAGGGGCTGCTCTCTCTGCTGTCCCCACCCCTGGAGGGTCATTCCAGAGCTCTTCCCTCCGCCAGGTGCCGGCTGTACCCGATTATTATTTATGCTGAGTAAGTTTACTAACGAATAAAGACCACGGAGAAAGCAGTTTTTTTGGATTTGGTTTTGTTTTGGGTTGGGTTGAGAAAGCAGAGCTCCCTGCACGGTGACCTCACCTAGGAGAAAACTTGCATTATACTCACACTTCAGTCCCACTCTTTTTTTCCAGTCCCAAGTCCATGTTGTTTGTTTTTTTTTTTAATCCCAGCCATCAGCCTTGAGAAGCAGAAGTGTGGCTGGCTCAGAGTCACTGATGGTGACAAACAGGGCTCTGGCACTGCGGGTTCCCCATCCCTGTCCCTCCCCACCTTCCCACATCTCCATCCTTTAGGATTTCTCCTTCTCACTCCCTTCCTCAGCCTGCTCTTCTTTCCCCACTGGCAACTCCTGCTGCGTTATCTTCACCTCGTTGACTCTGGCCTTCAAGGATAAAAGGTGCAGGGGATAAAAGGTGCAGGAGTGACACTGTTTTACACCACAACGACACAGACTCTGAGACTCAGAAGGCTGAAAATGACTCCTTTATTTTTGGGATGTGTCCCCCTTTTATACTATTTTACACAGACCAATCTGATTGGTGACACACAGACAAACCTCTTCACTCACATTGGTCAGAGCAGAGGGACATCAAGAAGTCCCTCACAGGAAAAGGAATGAATAACAAAGTTACAGTTACAAAAACATTTCTCCTGTTTACAGAAAATTCCCTGGGAAAAATTTCAGAAAACCAAAACACCTCAGGCACAAAACCAGGGCTACACAGGGGAACATCACTGCTGGGTGGCAGGACAGCTTATCTGGGTGCTCAGAAGCCCTTTGCTCATCACACTTCGTGTTCTCCCTCCCTTCAACTCTGCCAGAGGATTTCAGAGCGTTTCACAAGCAGCAGGAAAGTTTCTGCCATGGAGATGAAACTGGTCAAACAGCTCCACGACAATTGCAACCCATCTGGAGTGTGGGTATTTGATAACAGCTGGCTGGAAGAAAAGTGTATCTTAAATCTCTGGAATGATCCACGTAATGGAGAAACATCCAGGGGCTGCAGCCAGTTCAGAGCAGCTGCAGGTGAAAACTGCAGTAAACACAGATCTACCCAAAGAGAAGGAAAACATTCTTGCTCTGATGATGCAAATCACACCTTTGAAACTCTGCTGTTAGTGCCCTCCAAACAGTGAGCAGGATCTGATGTCTACAGCAATAATCTGATTTATGCCAGTATTGCTGAGTGACACAAACCACTATTGAAGTCCTTTTCAGGCATTTCATCTACTTAGCACCTCTCTTCAAAGGGGTGCAAAGGGAAGCCTGGATGACTGGAAGTGAATTTCTAAAATCCGTTTTCAAAAAGGACAGACCATCAGACTCAGTCATGACCTGACCTATTTTCTGTGTTCCTCATGCCTGCTAAGAAAAAGGTTCCATTAGCAGGGATCAGAGCACACCTCAGCTGGGCAGGGAGGACACCCTTCTGTGGCTGAGGGTGAGAAAAATCAAGTGAGCACTCTGTGATCCCTGTCAAACACCCCAAATCCCCCCTCATTTCCAAGGCCTGCTGTTTCCTATTAGCTGCTTCTAATTAGCTCTCCCAGCTAAGGTGTTAATTGGGCTTGTCTGGCCAGGCACAGCCACCTCTGCACACAAGAACAAACCCCAGACACACACAGAGGTTACAAAGAGCACAGATTAAAGAGCAGGAAGAACATTTTCCTCGTGGCTTTCATGTGTGACGGGTTTTGGGGCTGGAAGGAAATTCCTGAGGGTTCCTGGTGCTTTTCCTGCATCTTTCTCATTCCTTCTCCACCTGGAGGCCTGGAGTGCAGCAGGACTGAGCAGCTGGGCTGCACAAAGCAGCTTCCAGCTCAGGGTGCTGGCCTGGAAATCAAGGAGGTTTTTGTTCAAATCCTAAAAGAATCAACATTGAAAGGAAGAAAATGTAAAAGAGTAAGAATTTAGCCAGAAAGTGCAACCAAGGGAAATGTTTTTTACAGCACAGGGTATTGTCAGGCTCAAACCAGCAGCCAGAAATGGGGATTTGGAGTGAAAGCTCTCTGGGGATAAACTGGATGAGGTCAGCCAGACAAGAATACTTGAAATGCAGAACCACTCCCTGAGTGACCTGAAATACCTGTTCTGGGGTGGCACAGGAGCACAGCCCAGCATGGGGAAATGACAGAAAACATCTCTGTCATCTCCAGGCACAAACATCAGTGAGCAGCTCCTCACATCCAACAGACTGTCCCAGTTCTGCACATGTAAAATTCCCTCTCTGATGTTTCCCTGTAATCTGAAGCAGATTGTTTCCAAAGCTCTGAGTGTGCTGAAAAGGAAAATTCAGCATGGTAAATATAAGTTAGGAGGGGTTTTTGGTAATTATTGGAATGGGAAGGTTGTGTGGTAGCTATTTTCTCAGTACCCAAAACCTCTCCAGGCCACTTACCCATCATTTAAAACAGACAAAAACCCTTACCCATCATTTAAAACAGATAAAATGATTCTCTCAAGGCCACAGGGACCCAGAGCCCAGCACAAAGCTCACAAATTGTGGCAGGGGTCTGTGTAGGAGCTCAGCTTTGCCCATTTCAAACCTTCCTCTGTCATTACCTGTGTGAAACCCTGTCCTGACACACTGTCCCTGCCCTGTGGGGCACCTCTGGGCACACAAATGGAGCAGGCGACACCCAAGCCTGGCTGTTGTAGATATTACAGACCATAATTTCCTTCCTTCTCAAAGGCATCATGCACATACGTGAGGCAGGGTAATTAATTTACCTTGTATCACCCTGTGGAGGAATTAGGGACCTTCTTATTACACCTTGATTACGTCTGTAATTATCTGACATCAAATTATGCTTCCACCACCTTTCCACTGCTTCTCTTCTCTTTTTATTCTCTTTCTGTCTCTGCTTCTCCCCTTTGGGAATCCAAGCAGCACAAATATTGTCAAAGAATGAGAATTGCAGGTACAGGTAAAGGCAGGTAAAGGTAAATATGGGTTCAGAGGAGGCCACCAAGTTGATTATAGGGCTGGAACTGCTCTGCTATGAGGAAAGGCTGAGAGAATTGGGATTATTGAGCGTGGAAAAGAGATTTCAGGGTGAGCTGGTTGTGGCCGTGCAGAAGCTGATGGGAGCCCCCAGGAAAGCTGGAGAGAGACTATGCACAAAGGGCTGGAGTGCCAGGCCAAGGGGGAATGGCTCAGACCCAACAGAAAGCAGGGTTAGATTGGATATGAATATGAAATTTTCCCCTGTGAGGCTGGTAAAGCTCAGGCATAGGTTGCCCAGAGAAGGTGGGAAGGGTCTGGAAGTGTTTGAGGCTGGGGCTTGGAGCAGGACGACATGGGGCAGTGAAAGGTGTCCGTGCACAAAGAGATCAGCTGTAAGGTCACTCCTAACCCCAACCATTCCGTGATTCTGTGAGTCTACGATCCCTCGGCTTTTTAACAGCCGCTTCCTTTTTTCTTTTTATTTTTTTTTTTTAATGTGAACGCAGCACCATTTCCTGTTGCACGGCGGGCGGGAGCGCTGCCCGAATCCCCGCGCTCCCGGTACCGGGGACGCCGCCGCTCATCGCTCATCCTTCCCGGGGACACCGCCACCGAGGGCGGCACAGCGCCCGCCCAGGAGTCCCCGGGGATGCCCGCGGGGCCCCGACGCCACCAGCAGTGGCCGCTGACCGGGTCCCACGTCATGAACGAGCGCCGGTGGCCGTGAGCGCCCGGGGCTGCGAGCTCCGGTCCCGCCGGGGGACATGGGGCCGGTCCCGCCGGGGGACACCGGGCTCCGCCGCGTCCTGCTGCTCGGAGAGGGCAACTTCTCCTTCTCGGCGGCGCTGTGCGGGGCCCAGGACACGCATGTGGTGGCCACTTGCTACGAGAGCGAGGAGGAGGCGGTGGGAGCGGCCGGAGCGGCGCGGAGCATCCGCCGGCTGCGGGACAGCGGTGGGTGCGCGCCGGGGACCGCGGGGACGGGCTGGGGATGGGCATGGAGCTGCTCATGAGCCCTTTGCTGTCACTCTCCTGCCATTGTTGTCACCCTTCTGCCATCGCTGTCACCCTTCTGCCACCGCTGTCACCCTGGTGTCACCCAGAGTGGCATCGTTCCCCCCACCCGCTGCCGTGTCCCTTGGGAGCCCCTCGCCACTCCTCAGGGAAGGGGCTGGAATAGCCCAGCTGGCGAAATGAAATGCCTTAAAATCCGACCAGGAAGAAATAGTACGGAAATAATACCGAAATTACTGTTCTCAAGTGTTTTCAGAAGTTTCTGCTGCCTTGAAAGGGAGCAAAGAGAACCCCACAGGGTTTCCCCGTGTTCCCGATGCTCCAGGCAGCTCTCACCTCCTTAAAAACGCCCTGGATGATTTGCAGTCCCACTTTTCTTTAAGATTTTCCCCCCTGATAACCTCCACAGCCTTGTTTGCTGCTGCAGGAGCCGAGGTTGTGTTTTCCGTGGACTGCACCAAGCTGGAGGAACACTTTTTACCGGGAAAACGGGAATTCGTCCGTATTTATTTCAACTTCCCTCACTGCGGGAGGAAGGCTGGGGTGGGGAAGAACAGGCAGCTCCTTGCCCGCTTTTTCCATAGGTGAGTACACCAGAAATTTAATTTCTGTGTTAATTAACAGCTTTTCAGCTGCGCTCCAGGTGTTTTTTCAGGCACTGGGGGATGTGGGGATGTGCTAACAGGAATTTTCTGGCTTCCCTTCCAGCTGCACAAAGGTGCTGGCACAGGAGGGAGAAATCCACGTGGCCCTGTGCAATGGGCAGGGAGGGACTCCTGCGGATCAGCCCCGGAGGGAGTGGCACAACAGTTGGCAAATCGTGGCTGTGGCAGCGGGAGCTGGGTTCATCCTGAGTGAAGTTCATCCTTTTAGAGCAGAGACTATCGAGGGATACAAATGCACAGGTTACAGGTAACCATCAGCGCTGAAATTCTGGTGTTTGTGCTCTTAAAATGTCGCAGCACTAGGATATTCTTTTAGTATCTTGTTGGCTGGAGAGGAATTCCTTCTAATTTTCCTTTTAATTTTTCTTAAAATTTTCCTTGAAATTTTTTTTTAAATTTTCCTTGAAATTTTCGTTAAAATAGCTGCAGTTCTTGTTCATCTCCAAGCGGAGTAACCAGGATTAAAATGCAAGCTTCCTGCCAAAGCAGCCTCTAAAAATAAGACTATCTGAGGATTTTAAAGGTCAAAAGCATCCGTTTCAGAACAAATATCAATCTCAGCCTGAAGACAGGAGAACTGGGGGTTGGTCTGCTCCTGCCTACTTGGGGCACTTTAAATATCAGAAATTATCAGTGACTTTGCTCTGTTTTTGTGCATTTCCAGGAGTCAGGATAAATCCTTCTGTGTAGAGGGTGCTTTGAACCACGTTTTCACATGGAGCACAGCACCCCTGTGTTTCACACCCATGAGCTGCAAGACACAACTGGGAGGCCAAAAAGTTTCTTTTCAAGTGCCACAAGTCCTCGTGGATAAAATTAACAGGTGAGTTTTATAATTGATTTCTCTTTGGCAGTATCAGCTGTCCTGCTCTCAGTGGGAATGACCAGCAGTGGGGTCAGATAAATTGATATTGTGAGTGGGAAATCCTCTTCTTACCAGCAAATTGCAGTTAAATCCTGATTGTAACCTGCAGACAAACACCACAGCCTTGAAAATGTGCAACACCTTTGGTGAAAGACTTGGCTTGGTCAGGTAGTTCCTGGCTTAAAATGTTTTGGGTAAATTATGGCCACAGGAAGGGAATCACAGATGGTGCCTGTAATTTGCACTTTTATTTTTCACAGGGGTTTCCTCGAAGAGAATTCAAGTCATCCAGTAAGGACAATAAAGGAGAAGCTCAGTGCAGGGCTCAGCCAAGCTTTTCCACTGCACAACACCAGCTCCTGCCTCCCTCTGCTCCACCAAGGCCACCCCCACGGTGTTGGTCACTCCAACGTCTTCTGGATCACTCTGAGCCCAGGGGAAGCTCCAAGCACTGAGAAAATATCTCAGGGTCTGGCAAACCCAGTTTTGTTTCCCCATTTTGGCCAGGACACAGATAAGAATGTACAAGAAGGAAGCCCAGTTCCACAGCAGTTTTATCTTAGGCCTTCCCTCCTGCCTCATGCTCAGGCAATAATAAAAAAAGGAGCTTTTTCCCCAGGGACACTTCAGGTTCTTTCTGGGCCAGTTTTTAGGAAATGCAGGATCACTCCCCACTCCATGCCTGTTTTCCATGAGATGCTGGTTGTGCTTGCAGTTAGCAAGGGCACAGAGAACAGCTGCATCCAGATGTTGGTGGATAACATTAAAACCACCCTGAATTCTCTTCACCAGGGCGTTTCTGACATCAAACCCACCATCAACCTGCAGGAAGCAACAAGTTTTGGACCTGAGCTAAATGACTTTGCTGCTTTTGAGTGGCAGCTTGGTGAGATTCAGCATTTCCTCTGTGTGGGGACAGACTCAAACCCCTCAGGCTGCTGTGTGGGGGTTATCAGGACAGCTCCTGATGAATTTAAAAGCCATGAGTTGGTTGTTGTCTCAGTCTCACTGAACCTGGACCTCCTGGCCATGCTGCTGTGTGGAATATCTGACTGGAGAATGCTCTGGACGTGGGACAGGCGCTTCCTCAGGCAGTTCCCTGAGGGAGAGTTGAGGCTTTTCAAGAGTTTCTCCCTCTATCCACCTTCCTACGTGCACGATGTCAGCTTCTGGCTGCCTGACGGGGAGGAGTTGGATGAAGTGGCTTTTCACACCCTTGCCAGGAGGGTGTCAGGTGAAATGGTGGTTTCCATCCAGTTAAAGGACAGTTTCCAGCAGCCAGGGACAGGCCGGAGGAGCCTCTGCTACAGGGTGACTTTCCAGTCCTGTGACAGAGCCTTGGGCTGCAGGGAGGCAGCAGAGATGCAGCTGCACTTTCGGGAGGAAATACAGCAGCAGCTGGGTGTGACCCTGAGGTAGAACATCTCCCGTGGTTTGCAGGGCCTCCAGCAGCTCCTGTGCCAGGTTCTGACCTGGAAAATGTCACCTGCATGTGGTTGGACCCAGCACGGTGTTGTTGCGGTGCTGGCACAAGGGCGGGGTGGACTTTGGGCACCTGCACACGTTTCCATGTGGGTGTTCCTGCTAACGAGGACAGAGCTCTGTCCTGTTCTCTGGGTGTGTAATGAAACCTCGTTTTATGAAGAGGAGCCTTTCTTTTCTAGAGTCCTGTGAGAGTGGATTTGAATTCTTTATTAATGTAAATTCCTCCTGATGTCCACCCTGCCCCTCCCCTGGCCCAGCCTGAGGCCGTTCCCTCTCCTCCTGTCCCTGTTCCCTGGGAGCAGAGCC
>JBBMKD010000085.1:5793573-5803760 GCA_037834095.1 Argya squamiceps | reverse complement strand
CTCCCTCAGCCTCTCCTGGTGCTTTCCCAGCTCCCTCAGCCCCTCATGGGGCTCCAGACCCTTTCCCAGCTCCCTCAGGCCCTCCTGGGGCTCCAGACCCTTTCCCAGCTCCCTCAGGCCCTCCTGGGGCTCCAGACCCTTCCCCAGCTCCCTCAGGTCCTCCAGACCCTTTCCCAGCTCCCTCATCCTCTCCTGGGGCTCCAGACCCTTCCCCAGCTCCATTCTCTTAGTCCAGCTTAGTCCAGGATCATTGCTAGGACCAGGACCAGGCTTCCTGGCTTTTAAACAACTTAGGTTGGGAGGATTTCCTGGCATTAATATGAGTAAAACCTGAGCTGGATGATGAATCTGGAGTAGAAGCAGAGGCCAGTGAAGTGGTGGTTCCTTCTCTTGCTTTGAATGCACCATTCAATGCACCAGAAGCTGCAGTGGGGTTTCTCAAAGTCTCCAGCTGACAGCTGGCCTCTCTTTCAGGCTTCCTATTGCCTTTGACTTGCTGATCCTGAAGAAGAGGTGGAAGAGTTTCCTGAACTGGTGTGTGGTGTCCTTGATCCTGTTTCTGGTGAGTGCCTGCAGCAGCACCAAGAGGGAATGGATGGCAGTAGAAGGGATGAATTCCTTTAGGAATTTAGCTGGAGCTGCTGGCACTTGGACTAAGATCTGCCTTCTTCCAGGTGCCCTTGGTGGTGGTGGACAGCTATCACTATGGGAAGCTGGTGGTGGCACCTCTCAACATCGTTTTGTACAATGTCTTCACCCCCCACGGCCCTGATCTTTATGGTGAGTTTGGGATAACGAGCCGGGGAGGGAGCCCGAGGTCTTCCCGCGGTGCTTTTTCTGACGTGCCCTAAAGCAAAAACAGCGTGGCAGCTCCAAAGGCTGCAGCTGCTGCTTCTGGACACGGGATGTCTCTGTCGAGCTGGCAATGGATGCACTGCCCGGCTCCTCCACGCTGGGAGTTGTGCTGCTTTTGTTCCTTTTCCTTTCCCTTAAAACTGCCAGGAGATGTCTCACTGGCTGTGCACAAGTGTGTGTTTGTCAGCCTGAACCTTGGTTCTCCTCACAAATCAGGCTGCAGAACTTTGGGAAAGTGAGGAATGGTGCACAATCCATCCTTCTTTCTGTCCATATCCTACATTTCTAGAGCTGAACAACATGAAATTAATTCCTAGCAGGGCTTCAGAAAGGCTGGCAGGGACCACATGATCCCTGCACCATCTCCCTGTCCACATCCTACATTTCTAGACAAAATTAATTCCTAGCAGGGCTTCAGAAAGGCTGTCAGTGACCACAGGATCCTGCAACATCTCCCTGTCCACATCCCACATTTCTAGAGCTGAACAGCAGGAAATTAATTCCTAGCAGGGCTTCAGAAGGGGCTGTTAGGGACCACAGGATCCCTGCACCATCTCCCTGTCCACATCATACATTTCTAGACGAAATTAATTCCTAGCAGGGCTTCAGAAGGGGCTGGCAGGGACCACAGGATCCTGCACCCTCTCAGTGCTCTGTCTGGGGCCAGAGGAGCTGCTCCAGGAGGGGTTCAGCAGTGGGAGCAGCAGCAAGGCTTTCTCTGGGCTGTTCTGGGTGGTGCTGAGTGGTGGTTTGTCACTCGTGCTGTGGCACAGCAGGACAGCAGCTGCTCTGAGAAGGCTCTGCAGTGTGGAGCTGGGAGTTTTCTGTGAGTAAACTCCACGCTCTGTCTCTGATAGGTTTTGGCAGGGGGTTTGTGCCTGACCTTTTCCACGCTGGTGCATGAGTTGTTTGCAGAAGCCTCCAGGGGCCAGCCTGTCCTGAAGAGTTTTATTCACAGTGACATTCACACAACATCCTCAAGCCAGTGAAAGAGCCTGCCTGGGATTGCTCTTCAATGTAGCCTGGCCAGGACAAATCTGTGTGTTTAGAGAGGCTTCAAAACACTGGGGAAAAACAACACTGCCAGGGGAGATGAAAGGCTGAACAATCCCTCTTGGCTCTGGGAGATGGGATTTCCCAACCTTCACATGGTGGGGGCAGAGTCACCAGCCCAGATCATCTCCAGTGTAAGCACTGCAGTATTTTGGAGACAAGGTTCAATTCATTGGTTTTTTTTTCTTCTGTCTTTAGCAATGCACTCCCTCTACATAAATATTTTCTGTGCAATTAATATTTCCCTGGAGTGATTAAGTTTCTACAGCCAGGGGAAAATAGCTGCTAAGGGTATATCCCTGATTCTGAGGCTTTGGGGTGGTTTTTGTGTATTTGTATTCTGAGAAGTCATAATTTGTGACCGAAGTTTAGTCCCACTTTGGGCAGCTTTATTCAGATTAGGTTTCTACAGCCAAGGGAAAATAGCTGCTGAGGGTATATCCCTGATTCTGAGGCTTTGGGGTGTTTTTTGTGTATTTATATTCTAAGAAATCCTAATTTGTGACCAAAGTTTAGTCCCACTTTGGGCAGCTTTATTCAGCTTGGGTGGAAGGTTCTGGAACTGCTCATGTGACACCTTTCTCTGTGGGGCCCTGGTGCTTTGGGGGTTTTTTTGGGTATTCTAAGGAGTCATAATTTGTGAGCAAAGTTTTGTCCCACTTTGGGAAGCTTTATTCAGTTTGGGTTTCTACAGCCAAGGCAAAATAGCTGCTGAGGGTATATCCCTGATTCTGAGCTTTTGGGGTGTTTTTTGTGTATTTGTATTCTAAGAAATCCTAATTTGTGACCGAGGTTTTGTCCCACTTTGGGCAGCTTTATTCAGCTTGGGTGGAAGGTGCTGGAGCTGTTGATGTGACCCCTCTCTCTGTGGAGTCCCTGGTGCTGGGACAGAGTGAGAACAAATGAAATGCAGCGAGCAGAGTGTTCATTGCAGCAGCACTGAATCAGCACGAGGGCTGTGACTCACGACCAAGTTATTGCAGTTAGTTACTGCCTGCCAGCTGCAGTTCCTGCACTCAGGCTCCAGCCCAGAGTGGGGCTGCTTATCTCAAACCCCTTCTACAACTCCCCTGCTCTGGCCTGAGCTGCCCTCACCATTCCTGTGAGGTGCAGCTGAATTGGGTTCACTGCCAAGTTGGAGTTCTAGAGTTGCTTCTGGGGCCATTCCCAGACCTCAGAGTTCATAGCATTTTCTCATTTAGGGTCTGACAGTGCTTCCAGCTGCTTTTCCCCATGGAACCACCATGCCAGGAGCTGCCTGGCTGTTCCTTTGCCCAGTGTGTCTGCTGTATCCCACACCTGCCCAGCTCTGGGGAGTGCATCCTGGCAGGAAGCTGCATCTCCTCTCCTGCTCTGGGGGCACATTCCCATTAACCTGAGCATGGAGAGCTCTCCTGAGCACACACAGCTCTCCTGTTCTGGGCCAGGACTCCTCACCTGCAGCAGGGTCTGGGACTCAGTGCTGGTTTTGGTCCCTCCTCAGACTCTGGGAGCACATTCCCATTAACCTGAGCACAGAGAGCTCTCCTGTTCTGGGCCAGGACTTCTCACCTGCAGCAGGCTCGTTCCTTTTTGAGGCTGCACTTCTGGCTCAGTTCACCTTGAGCCCTGTGGATAACAGGAATAAAAAACCCCCTTTTTCCCTGGGAGGCTTTGAGGCTGAGTGCCTCTGAATGCCTGCGTCACCAGTGAGCCAGCCTGGTGCTTTTTGCCTGCTGTGCACTGTTCTCTTCTCTTTTTTCCCCCTTTTTATTTTTTTTATCCTCTCACAGAGAAGAAGATCCCTCATTGGAGAAAGAGAGGAGGCTCCAGTGCTTTTTTTTTTTTTTTTTTTTTTTGGTGGGCAATTCAGTCACACTGCAAGAAAATGTGAGCCAGCAGCCTTTTCTGTGTGTTAAAGCTGTGCCTCAGAGCAGCTGATCTGTTTATTAGCAGCATTATCTGGGCTGCATTTGGATTTGTGGAGGAGTTGTGTTTCATAAAGTGTCCTTCCTTCACTCCTGACCCCCAGGCTGCCAAACCAGAATCCAGAGCAGGGAGAGGTGAACTCAGGGTGAATTTCCTTTTGCTTTCCATCGCAGCCAGAAAGGTGACAGGATGGTCCCTGGAATTATCCTTTGGAGATTTAGAACTTATTTATAAGTTCTAAACAGAATTTTATAGAATTTGTAGAAATTTATATTTCTTAATTATAGAATTTCTGTTTGTTTTCAGTGCTGACAACTCAGGGTTTCCTCTATAAACCCAAACTGCTCGGCCAAGCAGTGACTCCAGTGCCATGTTTGTGACATTCCCGCTGCAGCTTCTCCCCTTTTTTTGTTATTTTGTAGCTGTAGGAGCTGCCGAGGTTTCGGGTTTTCCTTGCTGCTATTCAGTTGTCTGATTAATTTCAACACGGACCCAATTTAAGTGGCTCTGATTGCAGGAAATTGCTGTGGCATGTGACACATGTCACAACAGTGCGGTGATTAAAGCCCCCGCGTGTCATTTAGTGGCTGATTGAGCTAATCACACTGAGAGAGTGGGAAATGTGTGGAGAGGAGCTGGCATTCCTCATTGTTCAGGGGCTTTAAGCATCCTCAATTCAGAGTCTAAATAAATGACAGTTGGGCTGGAGTTTCTTTCAGTTTACATCCTCCAGAGCTTGCAGCCAGTTCCTAAGTGTGGAGGCAGAGCTGCCTGGCTCGTGTTTGTGTCAGAACAGGCTGAATTTGGGACATTTAAATTGTGCTGAGTCTAAGGAGGGACCAAACCCAGCACTGAGGCTTTGTCGGGGTGAGGTGGGAATACAAACTCCTTTCCTCCTGAATCCTTCTTGGTACATTTTCTGTTCCTGCCAGCCCTGTTCCACCCAACATCCTCACTCCAGAATTACATGGCATTGTGTGGTTTTGTGCTGCTCCTCTGCAGCTAGGAAGAAAGAATGATTTTGGGGTCGAGTTTCCCAGTTTCACAAGTTTCCAGCTCTTGCTGTCCTCCTGGATGCAAGGGTGAGCTCTGTGTCACTGAATTCTGCTGGCTGGTCTGGGATTCAGCAGCAGCAGATGTAAAACTGACTGGTTTTCACCCCCAGTGAAAAAAACAAGGAGAAAAATGATTTCTGAGCAGGACGACAATGAATTTTCTCGGGCAGGTGGGAGTGTGAGAGGCTCTGGTGGGCTGTGTCAGGCAAACAAGGACCAAAGCTGCTGTTCCATCCATTCCTGCTCACGTTTCAAACCTTTCTCCTTTTTTTCTCACCCTTTAGGTACAGAACCCGGGTACTTTTATTTCATCAATGGCTTTCTGAATTTCAACGTGGTTTTTGTGCTGGCCCTGCTCGTGCTGCCCCTGACCTGTCTGATGGAGTGTCTGCTGCACAAATTCCGTGGTGAGTGCAGGGCAGCTGGGAGAATTTTCCTGCCAAAGAGCAGCTTTTCATTTCTGGAAGTGAAGCTGGGAGCAGTGAAAGCCTTTGGAGCAGCAGGAAACTTCCTGGAGCTCATCTGAGTTCAGGATTGTTCCTTGCCTCCACCTCAGGAGGAAAAAATGTGTTTAAAAAAGCAAGCCTGACAAGGTGTGTGTGGTTCCTAAGCTTCATTCTGACATTTAATGCAGCAGGAATGGCCCTGTCAATAATCCTGGTGCTGTTCCCATCTTGTCTGCAGCTGGAAATGGGTAGAAACCTTTGGGGATTGAGGCTGGATTTGTTCTGTGCACTGTGGATTTTGGTGTTTGTTCAGTGCACAGAGCAAATCCAGCAAGAACAAGAACCTTTGGGGTTTGTTCTGTGGATTTTTTTAGACTGCCAGGCTCCCCATGCTCTGGGAAGTGTCCCCATGGGTGTGGATATACTGAGAGTTAAAAAAAAAATAAAATAAAAGTAGGAACCAGAATATTCCCTGCTTCACACTGGGCTTTTTCTTGAGTAAAATGACATCAGCTTGAGCACATGACACTTGTAAGTGACTCCAGAGGGGAAGTGTGAATTCTTCTCTGCTGTTTTCCTCAGGAAAACTCATCAAGGGTCAGCAGCAGCCTCCACACTCATCACTCCAGTCAGTGCTTTGCTCTCTGGTTTTTTTTACTGAATACAGCAAGCAGTAACACAATCCTCGATGAAAATGTACGTTAAGGGGTGTTTGCTTGTATCTGTTCCCGGGCTGTGAGTGACAAACTCTCAGAGAGCAGTAAAAGCTCGGTAGGAGCTGCTGTAAATGCGAGATTTCCTGCTGTTCACTTGGTGTTCTCGTGCTCAGCAGCGGCAGCGACTCTGCCAAGCGCTTTGTTCTCATTGTCTGTGAAATGCCGTTGGCTTAATTGCTTAACTCTGCTGTTGGGAGCAGCGAGGGGGTAGGAAAGGGACTGCAAATTGCCGGGCAGTGCAGAGCCCTCCTCGCTGCGACTGAAATTCAGGGTAATTGTTGTTATTTTTGAATGGGTTTATTTCCTCCGTTCAGCAGAAGGCGCCTGGGAGACCTCTCCTGGTGTTATTTCTGTAACGAGGCAATGAAGGTTGGGCAAACTTGGGGCTCTAAACAACCATTTGGGAAGGGAAAACCAGCCCAGAGGGGAAGGGGAGATCTCCTGGTGTTATTTCTGTAACGAGGCAAGGAGGGTTGGGCAGATTTGGGGCTCTAAACAACCATTTGGGAAGGGGAGATCTCCTGGTGTTATTTCTGTAACGAGGCAATGAAGGTTGGGGAAATTTGGGGTTCTAAACACCCATTTGGGAAGGGAAAGCCAGCCCAGAGAGGGAGATCCCGAGGAGGCTCTTTCTGATCTCTGTGTGTGCAATGCCCAGCAGCAAACCCAGCACTCCTGCTCAGACCTGGCAGCTCCTGATGGGTTTTGTGTCTGGTTGTTGGATCCAGTAACACTTTATTTTCCTGCTTTTGGTCTTCCTGAGGCTGTTGGAATTGTCAGTGTTGCAAAAATCCTCTGGGGAAAGTGCCCTGCTGGCTGTTTGGGTGTGTTTACCTGGGTTTTAGCAGCAGGGGTGCTCAGGACAGGGCGTGTTTGGGTGAGAGAGGATTGTGCAAGAGGAGGAATTCTTGCATTACTCCTTTGCTGAGGTTTTTGTTCCTTCCAGTTCAGAATCTGGGCCGTCCCTACTGGCTCACCCTGGCTCCCATGTACATCTGGATGCTGATTTTCTTCAGCCAGCCCCACAAAGAGGAGAGATTTCTCTTCCCCATCTACCCCCTCATCTGTCTCTCTGGTGCTGTGGCTCTCTCTGCTCTTCAGGTAAGTTCCAGTGGTTTTGCATAAATAGCTGAGAAGATTTCCCAGCCCTTATTTCATGACATTTTGAGTTGTTCTCCAATCTCAAGTGGGAATTCCTGGGCTTGTGATGCTGTAGTGCCCAACACCACACAAAATCCAGGAGATTCCCTGAGGGTTCAGTAACCTGCTGATGGAATTGTGCCTCCCTGGCTGATGGAATTGTGCCTCCCTGGCTGCTCAGCTTTAAGGGCAGGAATGTGGCTGTGTAGGAAATGCATTTTGATTTGTTTCAGGAGGAATCCCTCTTCGCTGGGCTGAAAAAAGGCAAAGGGATCTCATTTGAATGTTGGGGAATTGCACCGAAGGTTTGGAAGAGCCAAAAGCTGGATGTTTAGTAAACATCACTTGAAACACTTCACAGAGCAAAGCACTAACACAGGCTGATATAAACCTCCCCAAAGCTCAGAATTATTCATGTGCTGTTCAAAAGGCTCAGGAATGCAGCCAGGAGTCCCTGCTGGAGCCTGTTCCAGCTGTTTTGCCTCATCCTGCTGTTCCTGCTGTGTCCACGGCTGGAATTCCTGCCCACCCCTCAGCCCCTCATCCTTCCCTTGCTCCGTGCTGTTCCCACTCTGCATCTCCAGATGAGTTCCAGTCCTTGCCTCCACACAGGATCCACCTCTGGAATGTCAATTCCAGTTTTATGGCTCTGAGTGAGGATCCCTCTGTGCTCTCAGAACATCACAGAGCAATGTGCATTTGTTTTTATTTTAAATATGGCTTCAGGAAAGTTTCCTGTGCATTTCTTGCATATTTTACCACTGTTTGATGACATTTTGGCCACTGTGGAGCATCCAGCTGAGAATCTGGAGCCAGCAGGACAAGCTTGTCACTCTCCCCCTCCAAACCACGTGGATTTATTTGGCTGTTATGAGAAAAATGCAAACAGGACAAGAGAAACAGAAACCAGTGAGGGTAGGGAGTGAATAACCACTCCTGCAGAGCAGCAGGGAGGGAGACCAGGACAAGAACTGGATGTATTTCCTCCTGGCTATTCCCAGAAAGGCTTTTTAATTGGGAAAAAAACCACCAAAAACCTCAAGTGCTTTCCTTTCATCAATTTTTCTTTTATCAGCTTTTCTTTTATCAGAGTGACTTGTGTTTAGAGGTGGCTGCAGAATGTGCTCAGTGCTCTTTTATCCCCTTCAAAGCTGTGGTTTGTGCAGGCAGGGTAAACAAGCAGAGGTCACTCTGGAAATTTGGGTCATGGAGCTTGTTTAGGGCAGGAATTCAGTCCAGCATGGAAAATCAGGTGAGTCTGTGCAGGGAATTTCTGCAGGGAACACTTGCCCCTGGTTCACCTGGGGACAACCAGGTGTTGAGAGCACTTTATTCCCAGAGGCCTTCCTAGGTGAAAGAGCTGAAAACTTCCTGAAATACCCCAAATTATCACTTAAGTATGACTAAACCCCATGAGCTGCTGTGCATTTTATGGCTCTGAATTGAAAACCCCCAAAGATCTGGTGGGGAATGCAGTGTTGTCAGGCCTTTATGAAAAATGAGAGTTGTTGTGAAAAATGAGAATTGTTGTGAAAAATGAGAGTTGTTGTGAAAAATGAGAATTGTTGTGAAAAATGAGAATTGTTGTGAAAAATGAGAATTTTGCTGAACAGATCAGCATTGGGAGTAACTTGATATTGTCTCTCTCTTTTTTTTAATCTCTTCCCTGAGAAATGTTACCACTTCATCTTCCAGCGCTACCGCCTGGAGCACTACACAGTGTCCTCCAACTGGCTGGCCCTGGGGACTGTCCTCCTCTTTGGCCTTTTGTCCCTGTCACGCTCTGTTGCCTTATTCAAAGGTTGGTATTTCACTTTTTTGCCCTCTGTTCTCCTGCCTCCTGGGCTGAGGGCCTGCAAAAGTTGTGCTGCTTTACCTGTAGGAATCAGGAAACATCAAGAAGTTTGGATGTTGTTGCTGCAGGAGAAGGGATAAGTTCTGATGGTGGCCATTAATTAATTATTAATTATACATTCATCCATATATATATTAAAGGATCACCAGAATTGCATCACTTGAAAATCCTCTTCACCTTCCACCAGTACAGCTCCACTGATCTCAAACCTGACTGGTGTTAAAGCAGATATTTCAGCTTTCAAAGAGATAATCCCACTTGGAAGAGCATTTTCCTGTGTAAAACTTGAATTAAGTGCATGAGTCCTGAATGGAGATGGGTTGGACATTCCTGGAATCAGAGCCTTCCCACCTCAGCAGGATTTTTGGGGGGTTTTGGTGGCCATGGACAGGCAGGACAGGGGAATGTGAGTGGAATTGGTAAGGGCACCAAGGGTAGGAGGGGCGGAGGAAAAGGAAAGGGAATCCAGCCACTTCTTAGCATAGACCAGTTCATTTATTCAGTGAGTTATCACTTAAAAACTTCTGCATGACACAATTTGTGTAGGCTTTCATTAAAAACCCCTTTCATTTTAACCTT
The DNA here is from genome assembly GCA_037834095.1 of Argya squamiceps. Classification (NCBI taxonomy): domain Eukaryota; kingdom Metazoa; phylum Chordata; class Aves; order Passeriformes; family Leiothrichidae; genus Argya; species Argya squamiceps. The sequence goes on along the minus strand of JBBMKD010000085.1, from coordinate 5,794,153 downwards.
AATTATGATTTTCTGCTTCCCACAGGCTACCACGGGCCCCTGGACCTGTACCCTGAATTCCACAGGATTGCCACTGACCCCAGCATCCACACGGTGCCAGAGGGGAGGCCAGTCAATGTCTGTGTGGGAAAGGAGTGGCACAGGTTCCCCAGCAGCTTCCTGCTGCCTGACAAGTGAGTGTTCCCATGGAAAAGGTGCAGTCTGGGGAGGGGGATAACCAGGGGCACAGCTGATGCCTTGGGAAGGCTGAGCTGGAACAGAGACTGGGCAGAGCTGGAGGATAAAGTAGATATTTATTGAAAGGCCTTTAGGATCCACTTTGGGCAGGACAGGAGCCTGGCCAGGGCTACACCCAAGGGGGACCCAAAATGGTCACAAAATGGACCCAAAATGGTCACAAAATGGACCTAAAATGGTCACAAAATGGACCCAAGGTGGACCTAAAGTGGACCCCAAATGGGCACAAAATGGACAACCAGATCTTACATTTTTATAAGTTTTGTTCCATTTGCATATTGAGGTTTAATTGTCCAGTTCCAGCTCCAGGTTGTGAGGTCCCATCCTTCTTGTTCCTCCCTCC
>JBBMKD010000085.1:5758575-5793473 GCA_037834095.1 Argya squamiceps | reverse complement strand
TGTTTTGTGTCCCTGCTGTGTGCAGAGCTGGGTGACACTGCCTGTGAGCTCAGAGCTGCACCCCTGGGCACCACTGAACCTGAAATATATGGAATAGAAACCTTAAGGAATCACAATAATGAGGGACATAATAATGGATGTGGGGAGCCCTGAGGACTTTGGCTCTCTGTTGTCACCAGCAGTGTCATAAACAGTGTTAAAGTATCCAGATAAAGGATTGTGAAGGTTTTTAAATTGGCACATTGGCCACAAGTTCCTGGGATTCTGTGCTGTGCCTGCCCACGCTGGGATTGATGTCCTTGGTTCTGGTTTTGGTGCTCTCCACCCAAAATGTTGTCCCTGTTGTCTGCAGCTGGCAGCTCCAGTTCATCCTGTCAGAGTTCCGGGGCCAGCTGCCCAAACCCTTTGCCAAGGGGCCCATGGCCACCAGGATCATCCCCATGGACATGAATGACCAGAACAAGGAGGAGCCATCCCGATATGTGAGGATTTATTCCTGGTTTTTTTCCCTTACCTCGCCGCATAATTTAAATTAATGCAATGCCTCTGAGTGGATCTCCCCATTTCTGTTTCCTGGGGAGCTCCAAACCAAAAATGGTCTCTCTGCAGCACTTGGAAATCTCCCCAGTCTTGTTTTTCATCAATTTCTGTTTGCCTTTCACCTACAGTTTGAAGTCATAATGGTAATAAAAGAAGCAGCAGAAGTAAGAACTCCCAATTATTGCAGTTTTGGGTTTAGTGTAGTGTGTTCATGTGATCCCAGGAATGAGTAATTTGAAGTCCCCCACAGAAAATATTTGTCACTGAGCAGGAGTTGAAATTTTCCTCTTTTATTTCTTTTTAAATATAAAACTATTATCATATTTTCAGCTGAGGAGGAACTTCCTTTGGAACTTAACTGCATTAGTGGGAATCTGCTAAGATAATGCATATTGGTATTACTGATTTATTTCCTGGTGGAACTAAACAAAACCAGTGCACAAACAGGAATGTTTTAAAAGCATTGCTAGCTAGCATGTTTAAAATTACTAACAGGTTAAATCCTGGCAGCCTTCTGGGTTAAAACTCCTATTTTGAGGCTCATTATGCAGTTACTGGAAATGGGAAGGAGGCGTGTTCCCACCTGAGAGGAGCTGTCTGCTGCAGAGCATTTAATTTATGAAATCTTTAACTGGGGCTTATTTTTAGCACAGACAGCTGGCTGCTCCACAGCCTGTGACTAATAGAGCAAAACACACTTTTGTTTCATGCTTGTGCCTTAATGTCACCCTACAACTTTGGTGTTTCTCAGGCCAACTCAAGGGTCTAGGACTTCAGAAATCAGAAATTAAACAGAGGGTTAAAGCTCTGACTTTTGACCTGCTAATTGCACCAAGAGATCAAGATCTTTCCCCAGATTTAATGAGTACAAGCATATTCAGATTTTTAAAAAAGGAGAATAATAATTAGCAAGAATTGGGCAGGACTATGAAGGAGGATAAATCTAAATAACACGAGGCTGTTGGTCATTTCAAGGGCAGAAAACAAATGGTTCAGGAGGATTATCTGAGCCATGGATAAAAGCAATTAATGCCTATAGCTCTCAACTGTTTCAGGTGTGAGTATCTATTACTGCTCTGCTTGGAAATGTAAGAGGGAACCTCAGTGTTCCTGTTGCTATGAGACACTGGGGAAAGAGTGATTTGATCTTGTTTTGCAATCTCTCTTCCCTTAATCACATTGAGCAGCACTTACCTTGCACTTGCCCGGCTGGGGAGGTGCATTTGTCCCTCAAAGTGCTAAGGAAGAGATAAGGAATGTTATTTCTTACCCAGGTACATCCAAGCAGGAGCAGCAGATTAGGCCTGAAAGCTGTTAACAGCAGCTGCCTTCAGAGAAAGGGGTTTTTGAGCACTTCTAGCAGCATTTTAGGGTTTTTTTTATCTTAATTTCTAGCACCATCCAGGCCCCATGGCAGCAGCAGATGTGCCCTGAGCTCCAGCTCTGGGCTCTTCCCACTCCTGTCAGTCAGGATGGGATCCAGCTCAGCTCTCCCCCACTTGGCAGAGCAGTGGCATCAAATAAAGAAGGAGTGGGAGGAGGAAAAGGAAAGGGGAACAGGAGAGGAGAGGATGTAATTTAGAAATCCCTGGCAGCTTTGTTCACCAAGACTCATTCCTTCCTTTCATTTCGTGGTCTGTGCATCAGCCAGGCCTTGTGTAAATCCCCAAATCAGTGCAGAGGGGCTGTGTTAACCCTCAGAGCAGGAGGAATATTACCCTTGGCCTCACTGTGACTTGAGAAAACACAAGGCAAACCTGGCTTGCACCTGGAATTTGAAGTCCCAGCCCTTTTAGGATGAGGCAAGTGAGATCCTTGAGGCAGCAACTTGTCTTTCTCTGAATGATTCTACATCACTTCCAGAAAAACTTGGTTAGTGGTTTGGGAGTCCTTCTGCTAATGAGCCAGAACCTCTCCCAGGGCCTGGAACATTGCTCTCACACAGAGCAAGGAGTGGATTCAGCATCCTCAGCTGCCTTTCCCGGGGTGTAATTTCATTTGCCACTCAGTTGTGATGCCACCCAGCCATCTGCTATCCACCTAATTAAATTGTTTCCAGCCTAAATTGTTACATTAAACCCCAGAGGTGCTTCAGAAAAGGCATCTCAAGCACAGCCAAGGAGGTTGGCAGTAAGATTTTGTGAGAGAGTGAACTGAAATCCCCCAAGGAAGAGTTTGAGGGAGGGAGGCAGGATAAGACACAGGAATCCCAGCAGGAAGGAGGAGGTTTCATGGTGTGCTCTCCTGCTGGATTCCCCCACAAACAAACATTCAAATTCTATTACCTGTGTCCTGCTGCTGGGAATTCAACCCTCTTTTCACTGCTGTGAGTGAACACAGACCACCAAACCCACAGGAGATAAACCCCAGCCATGTCTGTCCTCCTGCAGATTGACATCTCCAAATGCCACTACCTGGTGGACTTGGACACAGCAGCAGAGAGCCCCAGGGAGCCAAGGTACTCCTCCAACAGAGAGGAGTGGGTGACCATTGCCTACAAGCCATTCCTTGATGCTTCCAGGTAGGATTTGCACTTTGGAGAGGGAGGGATGGGGCTTAGGATGGCAGTCTGGGATTTCTGTTTGCAAAAGTGGACAGGGAGGAGAGAGATCCGTGGGCAAATGCCAGCTTGAAATCCCATTTCCAGCCAAGTGGAGCCTTTGTCAAACTCCTGCTTGCAAAATTTATGACCTCAGTTGCTTTGGACTGTGAGGAGGGTGGTGAGAAGGAGTATTTTTATAGGGAAATCAACAATTTCTTTATAAAGCTTCCTGTTTTTTGGGGTTGCTTTCCAAAGCAATGAGGTGGATGTCACCTCCTCCCAGGACACTTCTCACTCTGTTTTGTCCCAGCCAAATTCAGGACAGCTATAAATCATCAGAGAGGATGAGCTCTGAGAAATGCTGTGGAAGCTGGCAGGGAGAGGAGGGCCACACCTTTATGGGGCACCAGAAACTCCATGGAAGAGATCCCTGCTGGGATCTGTCCTGCAGAGCTTGTGCTGTGTCTGGCCAGGGATCTCTGTGAGGAGCAGGGGTTGGGATTTGCTCCCCTCCAGGCTGTCAGGGAGTGGGATCAGGGAATTCCTGCAGACACAGGAGCCCTCAGCTGTGCCAGGATCTGCTTTGGGCCTTCAGAGCTCTGCTCATGAAGGTGTCACCCCGGGACAGAGACTGGAAAAAGCTCTGTAAAAAGCAGAGTTCAGAGCCCTGCTGTTCTCCTTGAGAGACCTGATTGCTGCCTGCCTTGAGCCCTGCAGGGAGTGGGGCTGGGAAGGGCAGGGGAAGGAGGGATAAATAATGTTTGAGCAGCTCCCAGGAGAGCTCTGGTGTTCCCAGCTCGCTGACACAAACAACTTTCCTTGGCTGGATCTTCCATGACCTGTATTTTCCAGGAGAACCTGCTGCTCCATTTGGGAAGGGGAGCAGGGGGTGGCCAGTGAGTTTTATTAATGAGGCATCAAAGGCCCTCCTTGTGCAGAGGGTTTGCCCTCAAATGTGCATTTCTGCTTTAAAGCCACCTTTGTGTGTTCTTGAGCTGCTTTGTCTTGCTTGTTGCTTTATCTTCAGAGCTGAGTGGAGGTTTCAGGTGGTTGAAAACCCAAACCCCATCAAGCACCTCCCCAGCCCAGCTCAGAGTTGTGTGAAAATAAATGCAATAAATGCACTGAGTGACCCCAGAACTCAGTTCAGCCCTGCTGCACTGGAGGCTGCTGGGGCTGGCTGAGAGTCTCCCATTGACGTCAGCAAGTGCAAATGTAAATCTCAGCTGGCTCTGATAAATGGTGCTGCTAATTGAATTAGAGAGCACTCCAAGCCACCAGCTAATTATGCTCCTCAGGAAGCTGCTTTGCCAAGGTCCATTTAATTCTATATTGGCTGAGAGCTCCCAATCTGGCACAGGAAAGGGGAAATATATCACAGCTCCCCTCTGAGGAGAACATATTTTCCAGCTCTTTAGGGCTGAGCTGTCTGCTTGCTCCAAACACTTAGGTTTTCCATCAAAAAAAATATATAAAATTCTCAGTGCAAAATTAATGATTGGGTCACCTTGTTGGAGCAGAGCTTTACCCTGCTTTGATAAGAGCCTGTCTTGTTCCCTTTAGTGCTGTTTTCCTCGAGCTGTTTCCCACAGTTTTGTTTTTAAAGCAGCTGAATTGCTTCTGAAATCTCTGTGTTGGTACAGAGCTTAACCCCCAGAGGAAGTGCAAACGTTAAAGGGTTTGCAGAGAGCTTTGATCAGGAGCTGCTTGTGGCTGGGAGGCTCTGGGACCTGCCCAGGTGGCACTGGAACCTATCCCTGTGACACTGGGACCTGCCCAGGTGGCACTGGGACCTGCCCAGGTGGCACTGGGACCTGTCCAGGTGGCACTGGGACCTACCCCTGTGGCACTGGGACCTGTCCAGGTGGCACTGGAACCTATCCCTGTGGCACTGGGACCTGTCCCTGTGGCTCTGGGTCCTGCCCAGGTGGCTCTGGGACCTGCCCAGGTGGCACTGGGACTTGTCCCTGTGGCTCTGGGACCTTTCCCTGTGACTGTCACCTGTCCCTGTGGCAGATTTCAGCCTCCTCCTGCCATCCCCATCTCTTCTCCTGCCTCTCCCTGAGCTCTGCTGTCACCAAACTCGGGTCACAAAATGCACTTCAGGAGGGATGTCACCCCTGCAGGTGTCCAAATGCTGCCACTCCACATTAGTCTGGGAATCTGACAAGGGGGGACTGGAACATCTTCACTTGGGATTTCCTCCCATCCCACAACAGCTTCCTCTGGCACCACTGGGACAGTTTTTGAGCTGTTTCTCCTGAAATCCAGGCTTAGCTCCAAGGATCACTGTGCTTCCAGCTCTTGGTGACTGGGGCTGCTCTGTCCTGCAGCAGTGCCTCCTTCAGAACCCAAAAATCCCAAACCAGAGCCCTGCTCACCCAGCTTGGAGCAGCCCTGGCCTTGCTGCTGCTGCTGCTGGGAGCTGAGTGCTGATGAAGGCTCCCTCTCTGGGGGACAAATTTAGCAGCAAATGCAAATAGAACATTAAATATATTCCCTGTCATCTGTCAGCCAGCCCCTTCCGTGTGCCATCTGCTGTCTGAGGTGGCTGAGCTGACAGGGAGAGGTGACAGGAGGTGACAGGAGGTGGCAGGAGGGGAAGGTTCCCTGTCTCTGAGCCCAGCTGAGCCCGGCCAGGCAGTGCAGGAGCCCCAGGGGGGATGCAGCTCCCAGTGGCAGTTCCTGCCTTTGTTTCTCAGCTGCTTTTTGGAAAGATCTCCAGTGCAAGCAAACAAAACACAATTCGTCTTTCTGCTGAAAAAAAAATTTAAAATGGCTTGAATTGGATGTCCAGAGCAGCAGAGATGGGAGCTGGAGTGACCAGCAAGTGTGTGCCATCCCTGACCACTCAACAACCCAAATCTGAGTCCTGCTGCTGCCTTTCCAAGCTGTCTGTGACTTGTGGCTGGCAAAGGTTGATATTTTCCCACCCAGCTGATGTTAAAGACCTAAAAAGAGAAGCTGGCTGTGCTGAGGAAGCAAAACTCTGCCTCAACCCCCGATTTCAATGAGCTGCTCAGATTTTTTTGAAGCTTCACAAAGCTCCGAGCGGCTGCTGGAGGACGTTTTATGTGTCCCCTTCACACTGAAACCTGTACCAGTGAGAGAATCCGTTCATTCAGAACGCTCTCAGCCAGGCACAGCTCCGGCAATTAGCAACCCAATCAAAGGTGCTGATTACACCCAGACATCATTAAAGCCTCCACTGGTCCGGGTTTTGAAAGGCTGTGAAATGCCAGCTCCCGGCACTGGCAGGGCACGGAGTGAGTGCGGGTTTTAGAGCTGCCCCAGCCCTCTGTAATTCAATATTTCCACAGAAGATCAAACTGCAAAATTCCAGTGCCTGTCAAAGCTGCTTTTTGCTTTTCAGAGAGAGCACTGGGGGGAAAAGGCAGCCGGGAAAATGGGATAGAAAAGAGCAGATTCCAGGAGGGAAACGCAGCCCTAAGGACAGGGCTGTGTCACCGCCAGGATCTCCTGCATCCTGGTGCCTGGGATTTAGATTTCTGTCAGTAATTTCAGCACCTCCCTGCCCTCTCTCCCCTCAATCCCGCTGGGAATGGATGGTGAGCACTGAGAATCCTGCTCTTAAACCCCTGCCCGTGGCACAGACCGGCTCTGCTGGCACCAGCGAGGGGAGAATTGGGCACTTGAGAGCGATTTGCTTTTCCTTTTTGCTTTTCCAGGTCTTCTAAAGGCGATTTGCTTTTCCTTTTCGTTTTACCAAATCTCTGAAGGGCGATTTGCTTTTCCTTTTTGCTTTTCCATGTCACTTAAAGGCGATTTGCTTTTCCTTTCTGCTCTTCCAGATCTCTAAAGGGCGATTTGCTTTTCCTTTCTGCTTTCCCAAGTTTCTTAGGGCGATTTCCTTTGTCTTTCTGCTTTTCCATGTCACTTAAAGGCGATTTGCCTTTCCTTTCTCCTTTTCCATGTCAGTTAAGGGCGATTTCCTTTTTCTTTCTGCTTTTCCATGTCCGTTAAGGGCGATTTGCTTTTTCTTTCTCCTTTTCCATGTCACTTAAGGGCGATTTCCTTTTCTTTTCTCCTTTCCCAGGTCCTCCCGGCTGCTGAGGGCGTTCTACATCCCGCTGCTGTCAGAGCAGCACACGAGCTACGCCAACTACACCATCCTGAAATCCCGCAGGAGGCAAGCCAGGAGAAAAATGGGAGGCTAGGAACACGCCTGGACCAGCAAAAATAAACAAATAAAAACCCACCCAAAGCATCTGCTGGGACTCTTGGACAGCTCCCTGTGTGAAGGATGGTGCTGGGAGGATTCCCTGAGGGGTTTTGGGAGCCTCTGCTCTGCCTCCAGCCTTTGGAAAATCCAGCAGCCACCTCTGGATGTGTTATCCCTGCTGCTCCCCATGTTCTGGCTCACACCAGAGAAGAGAAAAATGGAAAATAAAACTGGTGAGGTTCTGCTCCAGGCTGCAAATCTGGGAAAATCCAGCTCAAATTGTCTCTGTCTCTCCCCCAGCCACCCCTCCACTGTCCTCACCTGCTCAAGCAGTGCTGTTTTTCACCCAGGGAAATTATTTCAGGTAACAAAGCTTAGGGATTTTCCTTTTCCAAGAGGAAAGGGAGGAAAAACACCTGACTGGCAATGGACTGGAGTGCACTGAATCTCAAGGAATGAAACATCGTGCACCAACAGAGGGAACAGCCAAAGCTGCTCTGTCCAGGAGACATTTCCAGGGATAAACCTGTGCTTTTGGGAAGGAGAAAAACCAAACTGAGACAATTATGTGTTTAATGGGATCAGAGTGTTTGTGCTGTCTGTGAAGCCACGTGCTCGTTTGCTATTTATAATGATTTTTTTTCAAGATCCTTTGAATTCTAAACTTCAGCATCATAAAAATTCTGGAATCATCCAGAGAGGAGAAGGATTAATCTCTTTTTTTTTTTTTTTTAATCTTTTTGGTGGTTTTTTTTTGGCAGTTCTGTTTATCTGAATAGCCAGGATGTGTTACGTGGGTCCAACATGCCTCAGAGCTGTGCTGTGCTTGTTTTGTCTCCATTTTTAAACGTTCAGCATCACCAGCTGGGTGGAGGGAGCTGTTCTCACTCATGTCAGTCCCTGGAATTCTCTGGGGATGGGGTGGGATGGGATCCATGGGATGGGATGGGATGGGATGGGAAGGGAAGGGATGGGATGGGAAGGGAAGGGATGGGATGGGGTGGGATGGGAGGGGATCCATGGGATGGGATGGGATCCATGGGATGGGATGGGATGGGATCCATGGGATAGGATCCATGGGATGGGATGGGGTGGGATGGGATGGAGCAGAGGGGATGGGATGGGATCCATGGGATGGGATGGGATCCATGGGATGGGATGGAGCAGAAGGGATGGGATGGGATCCATGGGACGGGATGGGATGGGATGGAACAGAAGGGATGGGATGAGATCCATGGGACGGGATGGGATGGAGCAGAGGGGAAGTTCTGCACCTGCCCCATGGTGTGACTCTGCTTGGGGTTGGTCTGAGCAGGAGGGATCAGGGAGCAGACTTGGATCCAGCAAAGCTCTGGGGATCTCAGCGAGGCTGTGTGGTCCAAGCTGATCCTGCTGGCACAGAGCAGGAGGAGCTGGAGGAGCAGCAAGGCTGGGCTGGATCACAGGATCAACCTCGGGAGCACAGGAGGAGGCTCTGAATGCCAGCACTGCATTAAGGGGGTTTTTCATGGCTGTGCCCTGCCTGGAGCCTGGGTGGTCCCACCATGGGGAGTCCCACTGCAGCCCACTCCCAGAGCAGCTGGGGCTCTAAATTCAGATTTTGGGTGGTGCCTAAGTGGTGCCATCCTGGGGGAAATGCAAATCTCACCTTCCCAACTGTCAGCTGTGGGGCTCTGAGGGTTTCAGGGCATGGTCTGGGAGGGCAGAGCTGACATCAGGGTTCTGTGTCTGTTCATCATCTCCCCACTCCATCCCTCCCTGCAGCCAGCTCTGCCCTCAGTGAGCTTCACACAGGGCTCTGGTGCTGCCAAATCCAACCCAAACCTCTTGCCTTGCTCTGCCTCTTCCCTTGCTAACCCCTAAAATCAAATAAATCAACGAAAGCACCTCTGTGGTGCTGCTGCTGTGACTGTCCCTGTCCCAGCCCTGCACTCGTGTCTGGTGCAGTGAACACCCACTGGAAACCACTCTGCTGCCCCACCTTTCTCTCCACTTGGATTCCTGTTCTGGACTGGTGATTAGAAACTGATAATTGGCAGTAATTAGGAGTTATCAGTGTTTTCCAGGGGAATCCAGCAAGTGTTTGTTGCTGGGAGTAAACACAAGGTGCAGTGCTGTCCCTCAGTGTCCTGCAGCTCCCTGAGTCCTGCTGGGGAGGAGAATTACTGGCTGAGGGTTACACAGGACAGGTGGAACAGGCTGCAAACACCTTGTCACAGGAAGGGTGAAGCTCCTCTGAGTCCCACCCAGCTGCTGTGGGCTCCTCTGGTGTCTCACAGTGGCATTGGTGTAACCCTTGTCCAGCCTGGAGGGAGCACAGAGGAGTTCTGTGTTGAAATGAGCTGGCTGGAAAGGCTCTGAGTGAGGAGCAGGGTGGGGGAAACTGATCCCTGAAATGATCCAGCCTCAGAACAGCCTGTCCAGGTGCTGCCCTGTTCTCTCCCTTGCACAAAGACCTGGCTGTTCGGACCTTTCCTGTTTTTCAGCTCCCCTCAGAGCTGCTCCAACACTTTGAGTCAGCAAAGGAGCAGCTCCAGGGCCTGTGGATGTGGCTTTGGTGGTGGATTCACACTGCCAGCTCTGCTTTGGGTGCTCCAGGCAGGGCAGAGTCGTGGTTTCACCCTGATTTTGGGGGCTTTCCCACATCCCTGGCTTTGCTCTGCAGCAGGTGCAGCCTCTCACAGAGCTTTGTCCCAGGGGCTGTGACAATCCACAGGGTCAGAGAGCCAGGAGTGCAATTCCCAGGCTGTTGGCTCCTTCCCAGGGATCTGCTTTGGGGACAGGAGCTTTTCCAGCAGCTCCCTGCACACTTCTGCCTGAATCACTCCATAACCAAGCCCAAACCCTATTATTAGACTCTGCAAACTGCTGCCTTAGAGACAGGTTTGCTTATAAATACCCGTGATTTTCTCTCTGCCTCTCCAGAGCTGGCGAGGAAAAGGGATCTCTGCTTGAGAGATCCTGCTGTTGGAGCTTCTCCCCACTTGAACTCATCCTTCCAGCCCCCAAATTCCAGCTCTGGGGGAGTGAGACATCCACCCCAGTGTCAGCAGGGTGGCAAATCCCGGCAGGTTTTGTGATCCTTCATCTCCTCCTGCTCCCTGCGGGCTGTGGGAGGTGGTGGCTGCAATTTTGAGGGTTCCCTGGTGGGTTTAACCCTCTCCCGGCTGGGAAATGCTGCTCCAACTCTTCCCCGGGCTCCCGGGAGAGGGCACCGTGCTCCGGGGAACCGGGGCTGGAATTCCCGGGGATGGGGTGAGGAACTGGGGCTTTTGCTGCAGGTGGAATTTGGGATTTCGGGATGGAAACTGCCCTGAAGGAGGTGGTGCTGCCTTGTTCTCCCTCTTGCAGCCACAGTGACCTGTCCCTGCTGCTGTGACACCCCCGGGGGGTCAGTTTGGGCTGTTTCAGGGGGTTTTGCAGGTTTTACACAGCTGGAGTAGGGGAACCTCCCTCCCTTTCTGTCCCTGGGGGAGTCCCCACCGCTGTAATGGACAATCCCCGACTAATTGGGATTATTTGTGGATCTCATTTTCTCCAGAGAGCTGACACTTATTGACAGATAATCCATTCTGGGTAAAAAACTCACAATTAATTGCTTTCCTCTCACTTGGGCTCCCTGGGCTCTGTCTCCCAGAGTTTGCTGACAAACATTTTAAATCTCTGGCAGTGCAAAAGAAAAAGCTGTGGGAGCTGCTGGGGAATCCAGGGCTGTGCTTGTCCTTCCCAGCAGTGACAGGCCTGGGGAGGGGAATCATCAAGAAGGATTAGGTGCAATCCTAATTCACTTTTTTGGGCCCAAAGAGGTGAGAGGGAACAGTAATTCATGAGAGAAGTGGGTGGTCTGACTTGTCCATTTTGTGAAAATCAGGAGAACAAGGCAGAACAAACCACAGGACCTTTTTATTGTCCTTTTCTGCATCATAAAAACTCGCTGGGATTTTGGCTGCAGTGTGTGTATATTCCACGGGTTTCAGACAGGGAGATGTTTTAAATGCTTCAACAAAAGGGAAAGAGGAGATTTCAAGGAGCTCACCAACAGTGCCAGGGTTAACAGGGCTGCCTCTGAAATGTCACCCGGGTGCATGAATGATTTACAGCAACAGCAGCTCTGAGCTGGGCCTGTCAGATGATCCAGAGCTGTGCTCCAGCCCCCAAAATCTGATTTTCCCCTCAGTCCCCACACAGGACCCTCCCAGGAAAGGGCTGTGAATTTGGGAATGGCAAGGGAGGGGGGGTAATTTGGGCTTTTTAAATTTTCTTTTGCAGCCCTGTGACCAGGGAATGGCTGGAGCTGTGCCAGGGGAGGTTGGAGTTGGATGTCAGCACAATGTTCTTCCCCCAGAGGGTGTGGAATGGGCACAGGGAAAATGGGCACAGGGAATGGGGACAGGGAGTGGGGACAGGGAAAATGATCACAGGGAATGGGCACATTCCTGCCAGAGCTCCAGGAGCACTTGGACAAGGCTTTAAGGGGTGCACAAGGTGGGATTTTGGGGTGTCTGAGCTTTCAGGGACACACAGGGTGGGATTTTTGGGGTGTCTGAGCTTTCAGGGGTGCACAGGGTGGGATTTTGGGGTGTCTGAGCTTTCAGGGACACACAGGGTGGGATTTTTGGGGTGTCTGAGCTTTCAGGGGTGCACAGGGTGGGATTTTGGGGTGTCAGTGCAGGGCCAGGAGCTGGACCCCACAATCCCTGTGGGTCCCTTCCATTCAGGACATTCCGAGGATCCATTATTCTTGCTGCTGAGTTCCCAGCTGCCTTTCTGTGGGCTCAGCACCTCCCAGAGGGGCGATGAAAACTGTTGATGTGTTTTTTGTGCTCAGACCTTCACACCCTAAATAGCTCTGGCCGGTTCTGGAGTGCAGAACTGGCTCGGCTGACTGGAGTGCAGATGGGGCAGCAAATCCTGCCCAGGGAAACTGCTGCAGGCAAAAGCTGATTCCTGCCAGCCCCTGAGAGGATTCCTGGATGGAAGAGGGCACAGGGAGGGTCCAGCATCTCCCCGGGAGGAGCTGGGCTTGGTTTCCTGCTCTGCTGGAGCATTCCCTGCTGGTTGTGGAGAACCCATCTCCCTGCCTCGGGAATTCCCTGGAGGTTTGGAGCTCCCCTCCATGGAAAGGAGCTCCTTGGTGAAGTTTAAGCTCCTCATTCCCCACACCAGCAGCTTTCTCCAAATGACCGAGATGTAAATTGTTAATTGTTAATTCCAGCCTGCCCTGGAACAGGGGAAGGAGCAGGACAATGTTGTTTTTTCTCCCTCCCGAGATGTTTTGCTCTGTGTAATCTGTGTGTGACAGCACCTGAGCTGAGCAATGGTGCTTTCAAAGAGACAGAGGGGCTCAGAGTGTTTATTTTAGTATAAATATCCATTATTACACTGTTCTGGTGGGGGCTGCTGGTCCTGGAGAGCTCTGGGATGTTACCAGAGCCATTCATCCAGCACCACCTTCCAGAAATATTTGCTGAGGGATTTCCTTATGCTTTGTGTGGCTGCTGGCTTTGGGAGCCACCAAAAAGGAGGATGAGCTGGCTTTTCCCCCCTCAGCCAGTCAATATTTACTCTGCCAGGCAAGCTGTTCAAATGCTGCTGCTGCTCTCTTGTATTTTTGGTGTTTGTTCCTCCTGCCCGGCTGGAATCCTGCCCCAGAGTCTCCCACACCGGCAGCTTTTGTTTGTGCAGCAGTGGCACGTGGGTGTTCCCAAAAACAAGGCTGGGGGAGCCTGCAGGGAGTGCCCGGTCGTGTTTGCATCCTCTCCTCTGAGGGTGGGGACTGCTCCAGCCTGTCTGCCTCAGGGAGGGTGGAATTTGGGAAGGGGAAGCCACAGGAGCATTTATCCAATCCCAAAGTGAAATCTGAGAGGAAACAGGATCATTTATTCAATCCCAAAGTGAAATCTTCAGAGGAAGGCCACAGGATCATTTCAAGGTAAAATTTTCAGAGGAAGCCACAGGGTCATTTATTCAATCCCAAAGTGAAATCTTCAGAGGAGGCCACAGGATCATTTATTTCGTCCCAACGTGAAATTTTCAGAGGAAGCCACAGGATCATTTATTCAATCCCAAGGTGAAATCTTCACAGGAAGCCACAGGATCATTTATTCAGTCCCAAAATTAAATCTTCAGAGGAAACCAAAGGATCATTTCAAGGTGAAATTTTCAGAGGAAGCCACAGGATCTCGGTCATGTGGAGAAAGCTGCTGGTGTGGGGAATGAGGAGCTTAAACTTCACCCAAGAGCTCCTTTTCATGACAAAGGACCCTGCAGGAGCTGAGTGCTCTCCTTCAGCAAACCAGAACACCCAGAAAAAGTGATTTATTCAGTCCCAAGGGGAAATCTTGAGATGAAGCCACAGGATCATTTATTCAATCCCAAAGTAAAATCTCAAGAGAAAACCACGGGATCATTTATTCGATCCCAAATTGAAATTTTGAGAGGAAGCCACAGGATCATTTATTCAATCCCAAGGTGAAATCCTGCTTCCACCAAAATGCAGGAGGGAAGGTAACAAGGGTGGTCTCCAGCAGTTTTTTAGGAGTCCTGATAAACAAACTTTGCCAGAGCCCTGCCCAAGGGGATTTTTGGTCTGTGCACCCCTTGTGTGTAACATCACCTGGAGCTGCAAGTCCTTGGCCTCTTTATTTTCAATTATTCCAACAATTTCTTTCCCCATTACTGCAATTCCTGTCATCCCCAAGAATATTTTTTTCCAGAGAGGAATGACATTTTCTGCCCTGCCTTTCAGTGCAGCCTTGCCTTCCTGCTTCTCTGACAAGAGGCTTGAAGATCCTCCCTGGCAAAGATCTTCCCTGGCAAAATGTTGGATTTGTTCAAGTTGTTTGGCTCCAGCAGGAAACTTTTCTCCTCCCCTGGTGGGGGAAGGCAGCCCGGCCCTTAATTGCTTTCTGCAGCTTGGCCGAGTGAAATCCATCTCTGTGCCCTCGGAGCCAAAAAAATACAAAATAAAATCTCCCCAATGGTCCCTTGTGGTGTGTGACTCCTCACCGGCTCCGAGCCTGGCTCTCCCGGGATTTAAAACTCTGGAGGAGGAAAATTTAAAGTTCTTGTGTGCAGGAGGGCTCCACGGTGGTTTTGAAGGGTGATTTGCACTTGGTTGGTTGGGGTTTTTTTGGTTTTATTTTTTATTTTTTGGTTGGTGTTTTTGTTGGTTTGTTTGTTTGTTTTGGTGGGGCTTTTTGGAGTTTTTTTTTTTGCTTGGGGTTTTTTTGTTGTTGTTGTTTTGGGGTTTTTTTGTGTTGTTTTTTGTTGTTGCTGTTTTGGAGTTTTTTTGGTTTGGTTATTTTTGTTTTTTCTTTTTTTGGTTTGGTTTGGGTTGGGTTTTTTGGTTTTTTTTTTGTTTTTTGTGGGTTTTGGTGGGATTTTTTGTTGTTTTGTTTTGTTTTGGGCTTTTTTGTTGTTGTTTTGGGGAGGGTTTTTTGTTAGTTTGTTTTTTGGGTTTTTTTGTTTTGTTTTGGGGTTTTTTTTGTCTTTTGGGGGTTTTTTGTTTGGTTTGTTTTGGTTTGGGTTTTTTTTTGGTTTTGTGTGTGTGGTTTTTTTTTTTTTTGGTAGTTTTTGGGAGGTTTTTTGTTTTGTTGTTGTTGTTGGGGGTTATTTGGGGTTTTTTGTGTGCTTTTTTTTGACCTTGCTGCACCCACACCTGGCGAACCCCTTAGCAGCGAAAATTCATCACCAACCCCCTTTTCCACCCACCCTCCCTGCGACCTCCGCCGCTCCGGGGGAAGGGTTAAAACCCCTCCCGAACCTTCCCGAGCCGAATCACCTGAAATTTGCGCTGGCCCGGACGGATGTGTTGGCATGGAAACGCCTCCAAGGAAACGCTGGGGACCCGCAGCCCGGCCCTGCCCCTGCCCGGCTCCTGCTGGCAGCCCCTGATTAGCGGGAATAATTAATTAACCCTCCACCAGCCCCTCCGTGTGACGCCAGCAGGGCTGAGGCTGCTAATTTGCTGCGTTAATGGTGATGATGATGGTGATGATGATGATGTTCTCCCGCTTTGGCTGGCGAGGAAAAGGGAGTTAAACCCACTTTTTTTCTGCGGGTTTTTTTCCCCTTCTTCACCCAGCCCCGGGAAAAGGGAATTCCTGAGCTCTGCCACTGGATTTATCACCCAGTTTGATGGGGAGGCTGTGAAATGGTGCTCGGGGGCTGCTGGACTCTGATTTTCCAGCCTCAGGGATTGTTTGAGTGGAGGGGTGTGCTTTTGTAGGTATTTTAAATGTATTTAAAAATGCATTTAAGTTTAAATACACTGTGAGATAAAAATGAACAGGGTGGATGTATCTAGAACTGTAGCATTGGAAATGGTGTTTGAGGAAAGAAAATCCTTGAAGCTGAGGGGTTTTTGAGCACGGTGTTTTTGAGGAACACCAAACAAAATCTCACCTGTAGTAAATCACGCCTGTGATATCATTCCCAAACTTCACTTTTTCTGGGTGTTCTGGTTTGCTGAAGGAGAGCACTCAGCTCCTGCAGGGTCCTTTGTCATGAAAAGGAGCTCTTGGGTGAAGTTTAAGCTCCTCATTCCCCACACCAGCAGCTTTCTCCACATGACCGAGATGTAAATTGTTAATTGTTAATTCCAGCCTGCCCTGGAACAGGGGAAGGAGCAGGAAAATGTTGTTTTTTCTCCCTCCCGAGAGGTTTTGCTCTGTGTAATCTGTGTGTGACAGCACCTGAGCTGAGCAATGGTGCTTTCAAAGAGACAGAGGGGCTCAGGGTGTTTATTTTTGTATAAATATCCATCATCACACTGTTCTGGTGGGGGCTGCTGGTCCTGGAGAGCTCTGCCTTGCTCTGCTGGAGCGTTTTCCATGGAAACATCCCCGTGTTCCTCCCAGGCAGCTCCAGGTGATTCAGCTCCTGGTCCAATTTCCCCTCTCGACGTCAGCGCTGCTCCCTAAATCCCCAAATCTGCCTGGGCTTGGCAGGGCCCTCCCAGCTCGGGAAATGCCCATTTTTGGGGTGTTTTTTGGGAACAAAATCCCATCAGCTCCCTGTGTGTGAGTGGTTTGTGGTGTTGCTCTGCAAACCGACCCCACACTGATCCTTATCAAACCCCTCCTGGCCTCTATTTGTTGATAAATCACCCCAGCAGGGGCTGTTACATAAAAAACCACATTGTGGCGTTTTCCTGGCAGGAAATCACCGCGTTTAGGGACCTTTTTTTTTGAGCAGAGAGATCTCTCCTGAAAGCCCCTTTATTGAAACTCAGGAAAGAGAGTGACAGCTCTGGGGAAAATGGAGGTTTCCAATCCCTGGGAAGGGATGGTGGGTTGGAAACCCCGGGAAAATGGGCAGATAGAACTTTAAAAATAAGATAAAAGGAGGGAAAAAACCTGCTGTGGCTTTGCACCCACATTGCTGAGTGTGTTGCCCTGTGGGGTTTGTGTCCATGTGCTCCTTTTTGGGATTTGGGATGATTCCTTAGGGCACCCCTGCTGCTGTCCCCGTGGTTATCCTGGCTCAGGGGTTTGGATGTGCCTTTTGGAGCTCAGTTTCTCATTTTTTACCCCTCACCTGCTGTTTATTTCCCCCCCAGGGTTATCTCCTTGTCCTCTGTAAGATTTGTGGGGTTTCTAACAGCAGGCAGAGATTTTCTGTGGTTATTAAATTATGGGCACTGGGTGGAATTCTCTGCTGCTGGAGCTGCAGGTATGACTTTTCATCAGGGACCATTTCTTTTAAATTAGAGGATGTTCCTTCATTGGTTTCAGTTTCTACTCAATCTTGTGGTTTTACACTCAGATTAATTCGAATTTCTCCATTTGCCTGCGTGTTCAGGCTCTTCCACAATTTACTTTCTGTTCTGCTGATTTTTAACCACTGACAATCAGGATAACCTGTCCAAAATCAAGCTGATGTCAGGTTCAGTCCCCACAGGACCTATTCTTTCAGCCTTGCAAACGTCATTCAGTGAGCTTTTAACTGAGTTATTCCCTGTTATTGAGGTGCAAGCAATGGAACCCTCAGAGCACTGGGGGCAGAAACATTTCCCTTATTCCTCCATTCCTTTCCCTGATTCTTATCCCTTTGAGGGTTTGCCTCGAATCCACACCTCCCTGTGGGAGTCACCCAATTAAAAGTTTCTTTTCATCCCATTTCGAATGAGCTCGCTGCCATCTGACCTCCCCTCCAGGGCAACATTCCCATCAGAAAAATCACCTGAATCAGCAAAACCCTCTGGTGGCTGAACTCTCAATTCTTCCCCCACAGTGACCTGCTTGGCCACGCTCCCATCAGGGTCAGGGCTGCAGAATTTCTGCCTCTTTTTCCAGTCTTGCACTTTGCCCAGCAGTGGAGGGAGAAAGGGGGGAGAGGAGAATTAATTCCTGCTGTTATTTTATATTCAGTCAGACATATTCCTCAGTGTCAGGATTTTCCAAACCAGCTCAGCACAGAGCTGTGTGCAGACACAGTTTTAGGGTTCCTTTTAGGATGTCCAAGGCAGCTCAGCAGCAGAGCTGTGTGCACTGAATTCAGGTACAATTTTAAGCCTTTCCTTGGATTTTCCAAGCCAGCTTAGCACCAGGACTGTGTGCACTGAATTCAGACAGTTTTGAGTGTCTCCTTGGATTTCCCAAGCCTGCACAGCAGCAGAGCTGTGGCACAGAATTCAGACACAGTTTTAAGGCTCATTCTGGATTTCCCAAATGAGCTCAGCAGCAGAGCTCTGTGCACAGAATTCAGGTACAATTTTAAGGCTCATTCTGGATTTTCCAAGCCTGCTCAGCAGCAGAGCTCTGTGCACTGAATTCAGACACAATTTTAAATCTCTCCTTGAATTTCCCAAGCCTGCTCAGCACCAGAGCTGTGTGCACTGAATTCAGGTACAATTTTAAGGCTCCTTTTGGATTTCCAAGCCAATTCAGCAGCAGAGCTGTGGCACTGAATTCAGACACAGTTTTAAGGCTCATTCTGGATTTCCCAAATGAGCTCAGCAGCAGAGCTCTGTGCACAGAATTCAGGTACAATTTTAAGGCTTGTTCTGGATTTTCCAAGCCAGCTCAGCAGCAGAGCTGTGTACATTGAATTTAGACATGATTTTAAGGCTCATTCTGGATTTCCCAAGCCTGCTCAGCACCAGGGCTATGTGCACTGACTTCATATATGCTTTTAAGTCTCTCCTTGGATTTCCAAAGCCTGCTCAGCAGCAGGGCTGTGTGCACTGAATTCAGGTATAATTTTAAGTCTCTCCTTGAATTTTCCACACCAGCTCAGTACCAGGCTGTGTGCACTGAATTCAGGCACAGTTTTAAGGTTCATTCTGGATTTCCAAAGCCTGCTCAGCAGCAGGGCTGTGTGCACTGAATTCAGGTATAATTTTAAGTCTCTCCTTGAATTTTCCACACCAGCTCAGTACCAGGCTGTGTGCACTGAATTCAGGCACAGTTTTAAGGTTCATTCTGGATTTCCAAAGCCTGCTCAGCAGCAGGGCTGTGTGCACTGAATTCAGGCACAATTTTAAGGCTCATTCTGGATTTCCCAAGCCAGCTCAGCAGCAGGGCTGCATACACTGAGTCCAGCCCCAGTTTTAAAGCTCCTGTTGGATTTTCCAGCTGGATTTTCCTCTGCTGTCACCCCTGTGTGACCCGGGCACTGCTGGCACCCAGGGCACCCTGCACACACACCAGGAATTGCCGGGAAATGAAGGATTTACGGGCTCAGGGAGGGTTTCTGCTGTCTGCACTGGGATCAGGATGGCTTAGCCCGTGCCTCGGGGCAGCAGGGGAGGAGGGAGTGCCCTGCAGACAGCTCGGCAGGGCAGCTGAGGTCTCCTGGTTAAAGGGTTTTGTGTGGGCTGTTCTGGGCTGAGTCACCACCTAAGAGCAGTTTTGGGCTGGGGGAACAGGTGAATCCACTGGTTGTCCACTGACTTCTGCATTTTATCTCCGAACATCACACCCTGCTGTCAGCAGGAAGCACGAGGGTCACAGGAATGTCACTAGTGATGTTAAAACAAGAGCTGCTGAAGATTTTTCCACTGGTTTTTGATCTCGTTTTAATTAATTTTGAATGAGTCTTCTATTAATCAAAGTGCAAAGTGCTGTGCCAATCCTGTGGCACCACGTTTTCCAGTCTTGCCAAATTCCTATTTGGCAAAAGTCAGTGGCACCAACAACCCCAAGTGTGTCAGAACCATGGGAAGCAAACCCCAGTCTGGAAAATCCAGTTTTTGCAGCAGACATGGATTGTTTTGGTGCCCCAGAGAGAGAGAAAAGAACTCGACCCTAATGAAGACAAGAGTGGCAGGCGCTGCTTTAGCTCACTAGAAATTTAAAAAATGAAATGCACATATTCTTTATTTTTTGTATTAATACACTGTAACTGCTTTACAGAGTCCAGCAGATCAGTTGCATGTAAATACTACAGATGAACTTGCCAAACTGGAGCTCACAAAACTAGTGCATTTATCCCAAAGCAGAGACTAAACCCTCTAAATCCTTAAAAAAATACATTAAAGAACATACCACACACACACATATTGCACTTTTCTCCGTATGAAATTTGTACCCCATATACATCACACCAAAGTCTCTTCAAAGGAGGCTGTAGTACAAGATAATAAAGCTAATAATTACTCTAACAGTAGTGTACACAGTTCTCTAATGTTAGAACAGAACAGATTGGAACAAAAAAAAAAAAAGAGCCAATTCAAAGGAGTGGGAATTGTTGCCCAATGGATCCTCTCTGTATGAGAAGGGCTTCAGAAGCCTTTTAGTCCTAATTGGCTTAAAGGAAATTACATGAAATGTTAAATATGCTTTTGGCTGAGGGGAAAGAGTCAGTCTAAACTACATTAAAAAATACTGCAGCTTCCCCCTGCCCAGCACTGCAAAGCTCAGAGGAGCTCAGCCTGGTTGGCACATCCTGAAAAATGAACTGCAGAACTCCAGAACGGAATTATTTTTATCTTCTGAGTCCTGAAACGTGCAGGATCCTGGAGCTGGATGGGGAAGGAAGTGGTTTTTGCTCTGGCACTCAGCCAGCCCCTGGAGCAGAGTCCCCAGGGCACTGGGTGTGCTGGGGCAGCCTGCACTGCCCAGTCCCGTGAGAGTCTGGACACATCTCACGTCCCACAACGTGTGGGTGATGCTGTGGGGTGGGGAAGGAGGAGTGACAGGACAGGACTGTGTTTCCCCTCTGCTCCTGCCCTGTTCTGCTGCAGTTTTTGTCAGTTTTTGTCAGTTTTTGTCACTGGGTTTGTGCGTTCCGCTGTGTCGGGCAGATTTCCTTTCCAAGGGAAAACACCCAACAAAAACCTTTTTTCTCTCAGCTGTTTCAAGCAGAGCTTTCTGGCCATCTTTACCTCGTGATCCCTGCTCCTTAAACTCTCCTTTGCTGCTGCCTTGAGGATCCCTGTGAGAGCAGAGGTAGAAGCTGAGCACTTTTGGACTCCAGAGAACAGGAGTTGTCTCCACCTGGGCACACAGAGACCTCGTGCCACCTGTCAAACCCTTCCTCCCTTCACACCCAGTGGCTGAACTCCTCCTTTTCCATGTTTTAACGTGCTCTTATTGCTGTAAACTCTGATTTATCCACCTCCTTCCCACCCTGGGGATTTGCAGGATCAAAGAGCAAAACCTTCCAGCGAGCTCTGCTGTGCTCAGCACAGTTCCTCTGGCTCTTTGTGCTTTGATGAAGCTGCAATTGTGCTTAAATGTTTGCTCAGGAAAGGGCTGGCCTGGCCACTGGCCACTCCAGGGTCAGAGACAAACCCCAGACTGGAGATCTCAGCTTCCTGCAGCTCTCCCTGAGCCATCCCCCCCCTTCCTACAACTTGGATTTCATGACTGGAAAGTTCTGGAGACACAACTCCTGCTGGAAATGCTTGAGACACATCAAGAGTTTGATGCTGAAATATTGCTGTGATACTTTCAGTGTCCTATATACACGAGCCATTCAAACACTAAGAAAGTTAAACATGTCCCACACGGTGGGACGTGTGCTCTGAAGGGACTTTGGCCACAGCAGGGATATAAATGGGGTATTGTCTACTTTTCTTCAGAAAAAAAGCATATAGGCTGATAAAGAACTGAAAAAGGCACAGCACTATCACTTCACAGGGGTGTTTTTTTTAAAACTTTTTTATAAGCTCATTGTTTTTTTTTTATCCTTAAAGTTCTAAAACCCTAAATAATTGTCCAAATATACAAAGCTCAAGAAACCACCAGCAACACATACTGCAAATTCAAAACACAGTTTTGTTTGCTTTTTGTTTTTGTTTTTTTTTAAAATGCAACCCAGGGACAGGTGGATCCTTTTCCAGCGAGCAGAACTTCTCCAGGACAAAACCCTCCTGCAAACGGGGGTGATTTTAAAAGCCACCCAGGTGGATTATTTTTTTAATGCCACTTCCTGCAGGTTTTGCTCTCTCCTTCTCTCTCATGGCTCTCTTACCTTCTGTCTCTGTTGGCTCATCCTTGATCCTCCAGGATTCCCATCCCCACCCAGAGGTGTCTCCACACAGTCCCAGGTTTCTCTGTGACAAAAGTCCAGGTGTCCTTTGCTGCAGATTCCTTCAGCAGGCAGTGAAGAGCTCCTTGGCAGGTTGGGGAAATCCTGGCTGGGGGCCAGCAGGAGGAAGAGGAGGCTGCCTGAGACACTCGGGGCTGGCCACGGAGCAGCTCCAGACCAGGAGCTCAACCAAAGTGCAACTTCCCTGGAATTCCATCTGCTGCAACTTCCCTTGGATTCCACCTCGTGCAACTTCCCTGGAATTCCACCTCGTGCTCCTGCTCTCCAGAGGATTTCAGTTGCCATCAAATCTACCCTGAATTTCAATGAGAACTATTGCTTTTATTGCCAAGAAGTGTGATAAGTGTGCACTGGCTCTCCTCTCTCCAAGTGCGTGTTGGATGAATGCTGACAAACTCCCCGATTTTTTTTTAGGAGGGGCTGTTTCCTTCCTCTGAAATTCACCTTTTTGCCTCCTTCTACGCAGACTTTGTGGGATGAAGCTGCACTCCCTGTTCTCCAGCCACTGGGGCCAAACACCTCCTGCTTTTCATTTATCTTCCAGCCAGGTGGATTTTTTCCAGTTCCCCTGTCAATCCAAGGGTCGAAAAAAACCACCATGAATTTTCCAGAGGGTGGGTAGGAACAGGAAAAAAAAAAAAAAGAAAAAAAAACCAACCAAAAATTCACATGCTTGTCCATTTGTCCTTCCACCGTGCCCTGGGTGTTAATTGACCAGGACATAACCACCGTGCTGGGGATCCACAGCCTCCATCATCTCACAATCAAAGAGTCCGGGCAGCTCTGCCAGGGGCAGGGAGTCGTAGCTGGGCTGTGCTGCCTCTGCAGGGCTGCTCTGGCTCTCTGCTACACTGCTCTGGGGGAGGTGAGGGCACTGCTCTGCAGAGGGCAGATCACAAGTCTGGAAAGGGAAGGGCAGGGGCTGTGCAGGCTGCTGGCCCTGCCCCGGGGGGGACAGGCGGGACGGGCTGGGCGGCAGCGGCACCTTGGGGAACTGCCTGAGGAAAGGCTCAAAGTGCAGCTGCCCCGAGGAAGGCTCCAGAACAGGGCTCAGGGGCTGCTGCAGGCTGAATTGAGCTGGCTGCTGCTGTTGGTGTTGTTGTTGTTGCTGTTGGGGTTGCTGCTGCTGCTGTTGTTGCTGCTGCTGGGGCTGCTGCAGCTCCTCCGGGCAGGGCAGGGCTCGAGGGTAGGAGCTCTCAGCGATCTGCATCTGGTTAAAGTAGGCCTGCAGCTGGGACTGCTTCTGCAGGAACAGCCTCTTCTGGTGCAGCCTGCAGCCAGGACAGAAAAACAGTCATTTCTGGTCCTTTTCTGACCTCTCACACAGCTCCAAGCACTCCCAAGGCAATCCCACTCATTAACTTTTGCAGCACATCTAAGTTAATCACTTTTCAATGTTAGCACAGATCTCCTTTGATTGTCACCCTGATCTTTTTCAGCCTCCTGATGTTGGCATTTTTGTAGTGGAGCTTCTCACAGATTTCAGCTAAACAAAAGTGTTCTTCCGTGTCTGTCACTCCTCACTTGAGGAGGGACAACTGATGGACTTCCAGTTTGACCAGTGTGGTTGGAGAAGTGGCAACCTCATCCTCCAATCCCTGGTCATTGTCCAGAATCTTTATAAATCAAGGTCTCAGATAAACTGCCCTCTTTTGTTGCCCTGACTGCTGTGTCCTTCATTTCGTGTCCTCTAGTGACATTTGATAACTTTATCAATTTTTTTAAGCTACCCCCATGCATTGCTCAATTCAGTTTTTTAAGAATGAGATGCTGTTTGTATTTTAAAGCCTGTTGTTCACTGCTCTGGGGGAATTTGGGAGCTGAAGATCAGGCAGAGAAATCTGTAAACACATGGCAGGACTTGTTCTTGCTTTCAAAGGCAGTTTTGAAGTGAAGCTTTCCTTTTTCAGACAATTTCTAAATGAACAAAGAGAGTTCCAGTTCTTTTATTACTCCTGAGAGTGATTTTTCTGCATGATCTGGGGGGTTCTCACCTGTGCTCCTGGAGCTGCTGCTCCAGACTCCGGGGCAGTTCTTTGCAGTAGAGCTGGCAAGTGTTCTGAGCTTTGGAGAGCAGAGTGGGCTTCTGCAAGGAAAGCAGAGCTGGTGTCAATGGCTTTTGATTTAATGAATTAATCCAGAAAGCAAGAGAAAGGTTTTCTACCCCTGTAACTGCCCAGCTGTCCACAGAGCCACCCTCTAAACCCATAATGCTTCTAAACCCTTGGACAATATTTTTGCAGGAGAGATTGTGCCATAAAAATCCAGGGAAAGCTTTCTTCCCAAGTGGAAGAAGCTGCAAGCTGGAAAACTGGGGGAAAACCCAGTTTTTTATAAACTAAAAAGGGTCTGAAATAAAGGGGGTGTTGGAAGAGGAAGGCCCAGGGGGTTAAGAAGTGGCTCCTCAGGTGCTGATGCAGAACCTCGATGGGATGTTCCAGCAATAATCTGTATTCAGCAGCAGTTATTGAACACTGCCAGGCCGAGGAGGAAAACGGCACAAAATGCACTTTTTGCATGATTAGGGTCAGTGCCTGACACCAGAAAAACACAGAGCAATTCCCAGTTCAGCTGCTCTCTGCTCATTTCTCCTCTGAGAGCTTTTCCTGGGGCCCAGAGCTGCTGTGCTGAGCTGCAGGGCAGGGCAGGGCAGGGCAGGGCAGGGCAGGGCAGGGCAGGGCAGGGCAGGGCAGTGATGCTGTTTTACACCACAACAACACAAACTCTGAGATTCAGAAGGCTGAAAATGACTCCTTGATTTTTGGGATGTGTCTCCCCTTTATACTATTTTACACAGACCAATTGGATTGGTGACACAAAGACAAACCTCTTCACTCACATTGGTCAGACCAGAGGGACATCAAGAAGTCCCTCCTGGGGAAAGGGAATGAATAACAAAGCTACAGCTACAAAAACATTTCTCCTGTTTACAGAAAATTCCCTGAAAAAAGAATTTCAGAAAACCAAACCACCTCAGGCACAGAACCAGGGCTACAGGGGACAGATGGGAAAAAGGGATTTGCTGATGCTGGAGCATTTACACTGCCCAGAGCTGCTGCTCCTGGAAACAGAAGAGGCCACTGAGAGCAGCATGGGCTGGCTCGTGCCTCCTGTGTGTTGCCTTCCAGTCCATCATTCTTTCTAATTAGGCACCTCTGACACACAATTAATCCTATTTGCCCGCCGGCTTTTTTATCTTTCCTCCTGCTTTTATCAGGCAGGGAATTAGACTCTGCTGGCATGCAAAGTGCACTGCACAGACCTGGCTTTTCTGGGGGATTTGGAGACTTTTCAGAAGGCAGAACCCATGATCTTAAAAGTTTGTTGGAGTAATTAATTCCTTTCTCTTCTATTCTGTTTCTAATCGCCGAGTGTTGGTTTCACCTATGCTCAGACAAGCAGAAAGGTGAAGATGTGAGGGTGGGTCAGAATTCAATTCAAGGCTGCAAAGTCCAGTAAATCTCAGTTTTCAGCCTGCTCCCCTCAACTTATCCACTGTCCCCATCCCAGGCTTCACCTAGAAATTCCACAGACCTTCAGAGCTGCAATTTCAGGGCACAATTTCCCTTACCAGGGAAGGTGGTGGGGACTGAGACTTTCAGGCCCCTTTTTCACCCCCCTGAAAGGATTGCTCTCAGCAGCCTCCAAGAAAGAGAAGGAAAAAAGAAGTTAAAATTCTTGAACTCACAGCATGATCACTTTGGCAATGACACAAATTAAACCTACTCCTTCCTGGGATTTTCCCATGAGGTGCCTTCCCCTAAACTGGGAAAGAAGGAAAAATCTGTCTGCACTCAGGTGAGATGGAGATGGACTGCAGATAAGGGCTGGTGAGCAATGAATCCAATATTTCTTCTAATGCAGAGGTCAGAGGGAGAACAAAGCTTCCAAACTGCCCAGTGCCCTCATCCTGGGGACAGGGAATAGGGAATAGAGAATAGGGATCAGGGAACAGGGAATAAGGAATAGGAATAGGGAATAGAGAATAAGGAATAGGGATACATTCCCTTTTCATAGATATTAAACTCCCTCCCAAATCCATCCTTCCTTCTCTCCACCAGCTCCATACATTTCCAAATATATTTACAGCTCCACCTCAGCCACGTTTTGTTCCTGTTGGGAACAAGGATGAGAAGATTGCAGTAATAGCAGTTCCACACTTGTTTAGGAAATGAAGAGGCAGGAAAAGGTCGCGCTGCTCCCCCTCCCTGTTACCTGTTCAGCAAGAGCTGTCTTCCCCAGCCAGCCCTAATTCCAGCCACCCTGGGGATCAGGCCTGATAGTCCCTCTTTGTTCCAGTGGGTTTTTTGATTCCTGTAAAACAATGATTAACAAGACACTTCTGACTGAGCAGGTACTGCAGAGAGCTGCACCTTCCCCACCAGCTTCCTCGGCTGCCTTTTATATACCAGGCTGAAATGTAATTATCTTCACGGTGCAGGGTGTAAATCAGGGTGTGTGTCAAGACGATTTCCCTCCGGGTTTTTATTTTATTGCGTAATAATATTTGACACAGGGCTTAGAGGTGCTGTTACCTGCCTAATCGTGTGAAACAATTTCATGTGCAAACAGCTGGTAAGTGTGAAAACTACCATAAACCAGCTCCAGGAAACGCTCTGCTTCCCCTTATCTCTTCTTGGAAAATACCCCCTGGCATCGGTGTTTCCCCATCAGGCTGGGAGGAGCTGACACAGGGAGAATCCAGCTCCATCCTCCCCCCTCCCAGCTCCTCGGTGTCCAGAAGGAATCAGGGGCTCCATCTGTGTCAAACCCCTCTGGCCAGAAGGGATGAAGTTAATTTGGAATAATTCATCGCTTGGGTGTGTTATCTAAGAGAGGAAAATCTCTGTATCAGGGATGTTGTCCCAACCTAATCTCTCACAAATAATCTGGGAGGGAGAGGTTTGTCTGTCACCTTGCTCAGGGACAGAATTTTACATTCAGTTTCCCTCAACATCCATCGTTTGGGGTTGGTGTTTCACTACACTTTGTCCTGAAAGGGGACACGAAGGTCTGCAGGGACACATCAGGCACAGGGGGCACATGGAAAACCTCTGGGAGTCCAGCTGGGAGCCCAAAGTGGAGCTGAGGCTCCCAGTCCTTATCTGCAAACCCCGCTCGGGCACGTGTTTTCCTGAATGGTAAAATCCTCTTTCACTCGGGAGCGTTCAGGAACAGAGAGGAGCCCAACCCAGGTGTGAAATCAACGTGGAAAAACTAAAGGGGCCAATTCACGCAGCAGGGAGGGGAAAACACCCAAATCTGAGCCCCTTCCTTTCACTCGGGGAGCAGGAGGTGGGCTCAGCTTCGTGCCTGTGCTGCAGAAAACCCCCCCATGCCCAGGGAGGAGAGCTCAGAGAGCCCTGCCCTGCTCCTCCTCAGCACAAATGGGAGCCTCCGACTCTGCCTGGAGGAGAGGGCGACAAAGGAGAGGCAGAGATGGCAATCTCGGGACAATGGTGGTTATTTATAAGGCTTTTTCCGTGCGTTGGAGATCACAGCCAAAAGGCATCTGCCTGAGGTCTGAATTAGTCAGAGTGGGGCTGGGAGGGGAGGTGGGCAGCTGCTGGAAATCACCAGCCTCCAAGTCACTATTTTTTTTTCTCTCCTCAGGGTAGCTGGCATTGTCAATGCTGGTTTAACCTACTTAGGATAATAATCCCTGTAATAAAGGCATTTTTTTCAGAAGTCCCTCAGCCCGAACCACTGTGTGCAGGGGTATGGGAGCTGCTGTGCAGAGAGGTTCTGTGTGTGGCTTGCCGGGGAAGAGTGGTGAGCCAGCTATGTTCTGTCATTTTTTAATACACTCCCAGACCACCACCCCCTGCCAGGCAAGAGAATTCCTTTCCAGGAAGGGATTTGGCAGGGGCTGTCCTTCCCCCCCTCCCCAAAACAAAAATACCTCCTCCCTGTGGATTAAGGCATTTCACATCTGGAGCAATATTAGATCATGGAGGTTTCTGATCAAACCCCTAATCCTGGCCACCATCTGGCCCCAAGCCCCCTCTTCAGCTGCTCCCCTTTGGCACATCCAGGGCTCTGGGTGCCAAAATGTGTGACCTGGTGGCCCCAAAAGGAGGCTGCCCTGCTGTCCCAGGTGCCAAGGCAGGCAGGTGTGGTGCCAGGGGTGCTGCACTGGGCACAGGGAGCCCTGGGGCCAGTTCATCTCAGGCACAGCTGCCTGATCCCAGGGTGGGCAGAGTTCCTGGATAAACCATCCTGGTACTGGGCCCAGCCCTCCATGGCTTTGTCACCCAGCTGTCTCAATTTCACAGAGATCTTTAGAGGCCATGGACACAGCCAGCCTGGCTCTTTATCTGTGTTTTGTTGTTTCTCCTCAATACAAAGCTCTTCTCTCTCTGCTCCCAAGACTTTTCCTTCTGCAGACCACCACCAGCAGCACCACCACACCTCCCAGCTCCATTCAATGAGGGCCAGACCTCACTGCTTCCCTGATTCCTGCTTTGATAAGATCTCTTCCCTTGGCTAAACTCTTTCCTGCTCACCCTGAGGAAACCTGAGCTGCTGAAACAAGGACATGTTGGAAGGAATGGACTGAACCTGCTGTCTCCCAGAGCTTTCCCCAAGGCTTAGGGTAACACAAAAGGGGTTTTTTTTGTGTATTTACCAGATAACTTGGTAGTGAGTCACTGGGAACAGCAGGAGAGCAGAGAAAAACCTCAGGGCTGTGCCCGGCTGTGGGCAGGCAGCAAAGGGAGGGATTTATCCTGGGGGCTGTGTTATTCCCTCCCTCTGCACCCTGTCTGTGCCTGGACACTTGTCACAGAGCTGCCCTTCACCCCTGTGGGCTGGGTGCAGCTTTTCCCATCGGGATCCCTGGTGAGGGTGACAGGGACAGCCCAGGGATGAGGTGCCCTCAGCAGTGAGGTGACACCAGGGGCTGTGGCTGCTCCCCTGCCCACATCATTTCCACACTGAAGGTGCTCAGGGCCCCGGGGGTGCCCAGAGACTTTCATGGAGCTGCAAATCCCAGCTGCTCCAAGCAGGAATGGAAGAGCTGTGAGCCAGGGAGAGGTTTCCCAGTGCTGGAGCAGCAGTTTGCTGGGCTGCCATGGGATTAATGGTGACATGGAGTCCTGGGAGGGAAGGAGAACCTGCCTTTAACATCCTGGGGCTTGTCCTGGTTGTTTATCCATCACAAAGGAGGGCTGAGGTGCAGGCTGGAAAATCCTCAGAGGGTAAATGATGATTTAGAGCTCATGCCCTCACTGGAGGGGCTCTGTAGCACCTGGCACAAGGCACCTGGGGGTGTGACACCCACGTGGGATGGAGCACCAGAGAGCAGGAGCCTTCATCTCCACCCCTGGAGCAACAAATCTATTGTTTTCTCCCTGAGGAAGGTGATGGGGATGGAGCCAGCATCCTGCTGCTGCTGGTGTCACCCCTGTGAGCAGGGGACAGAGGGGAGGGCAGGGTGTGTGTGACAAGCTGTGCCTTTGAGAGCATTCTGGAGCCTGCTCAGGCTAATGCAGGGTTTTATTCTAAGCCATCCATGAAACACAGCTCGAAAATTGCTCTTGCTATTGCTACCTCAGCCACTACAATCAAAGCTGAGGAGATGTGAGGCTCTGAGAGCTCTGAGAAACAGCCTAAAAAAAAATAAAAAAGGGGGGAAAAAAGCAGGTCAAAAGGGAAATGGAGGGAGAGCAGTGACTGCTGTGGTTGTCTTGATGCCAGGGAGGGGGACAGGGGCTCCCCACGTCTGGGGGGCTGCAGAGGGTTTCTTTCTCTGTTGCAACATCTCAGGGTTAAAGGAAAAGAGAGGTAAAACCAGTAATAAATCAAAAAGCAGGAGGAAATCTGCCTTTATTTGCATGGTGAGGGAGTGATTTTGGGGGTCCTGTTAACCCCGTGCAGATCATATTAACACCAACAAAATACTTGGTGCTCCCTGTGAAAATGGCAGCATTTATTATGTGCTGCAGTGCCAGCAGCTGGATCTCCTCATTGTCATTTTGCCTGGGATTTCAGAGGGGAGAGGAGCAGTGTTTGCTTTGAACATCATTGTCCAAAATGAGCATTTGAACATTATTTCACAGGGACGTGATTGTGTCAAATAAAAGAGGTGGGATGTGGTGACCCCGGAGATGTCTGGAGCAGTAACAGGTTCTTGCCTTGTGCTGTTATCACCTGAATTCCTTGGAGCCAGGAGGTTTCACAGCCAGGCTTTATGCTCTCATACCTTTGCCTGCCAGATCCAGGGCTGTGGGAAGGACCAGGGAAAAGGAACAGCCTGAGGGGACAAATCCCGTGTCCCTGCAGGAGCAGGGAGAGCTGTCAGGTTCAGATCTGGAGCCAGCTGCTGGAGACAGCTGCAGGATGGATGGATTACTCCCAGCCCTGCCCTCAGTCTGGAGGCAGAGATAACAGACTGGTTTGATGTCACAGACCACGAGCCATGCCTTTTCCATCCTCTGCATCCCCACATCCCTCTGATTTGTACAACCTCCCCTGGCTGCCAGGCAGATCTGAGGTATAAAAAAGGAGATCCTAAAGAAATCTGGCAAAGACTTTCCTATCTCAGCCTCACAGCAGAGCAAGATATGGAGCTGAGGGAGCATCAGTCAGAGCACACAGCACCCAAAGAGCAGCAGCCACCCTCTCCCAAGAGTTATCTGAGGGGAAATAAAACATCTGTGGCAAAGCAGGAATGTTGTGTCTTCCACTCACTTCCCACAGGCTGGGATGGCCCAAGTGACAGCACTGAGCCACGAGGAGTTGTGAAAAATCCCATCAGAGCATCTGTGGTGGTCATTTAGCCCAGCAGCTACGGGCTGTGGGTGTGATGGATGCTGCTGATCATCCTCTGCAACACTGAATTGCCTTTGGAGATGGGAGTTATCAATTTTGCTGCCATAGCAACCCCAAAAGTCACCTCGAGGGCTGCCTGTCTGGGAGAGCAGGGCTGGTTTCTGTATGACAGCAGGGAGAAGCCAGGATTTCTGGGATTTCTGGGATTTCTGGGATTTCTGGGATTTCTGGGATTCTGGGCCCAGCTGGAAGGTGTGAGAGCCCAGGGACCAAAGCAGGACAAAGTGGGGGACAGAAGAGAAGGAAGCAGCTCTGAAAATGGGTGCTGGTGTTTCCTGTCACAACCCAGCATCTTCCCCAACATCTTTCCTCCATGAGACCCTCTTATAGAGAGTGTAATGACACTGAGAGCCCCTGTCCCTTTGTCACAGTTGAATAAAATCTCTCAGAGGGTTCAGGAGTTGTAGGAGGGGGCAGAAAAGCCTTTCCTCACTGATGCCATATGTGGTGTGATCCCATTCCTCCATTTCCTTTAGAAAATCAGGCAAGAACTGGCACACTCCAACCATTTCAGTGCTTTTCTGCGAATGTTTTCAAACCCAGAAGTTTAGCAAAAACTGCCCTTTTCAATGCAAATAGCTACAATTTAGCTAAATAGTGATTTTCCAACCAAAGATTTCACAGAAAAATCCCCAGACAGCTGTACAGAACAGCTCAGAGAAACCAGGGCTTCTTTCCTTCATTCTGACATTCATATATTACACATTTTAAACATGTTCCTGTCTGTCTGGGAGCTGATGTCAGCTTCTCATTCCTACCAAGCGTTTGAAGCGTATTAATTTTATTGAAAGACCTTGTCAAAAGCTGCCTCTGTGTCCCCATCTAGGATTCATCTAGGATTCTGCCTTTGCAAAGCCATTTTTATTTTCAGCCTGACCCACTGAGCACTGATTGCAAACAACGATTTCTTCTGCTCTCACATCCTGTGCCCGCCCACCCTCCTTTTTGTTTGGAGTTTCTGGTCACTGGCTCTGGGTTCTGTCATTATTTGTCTTTGTTCCGTGTTTTAACCTTTGTTAGAGACTCGGCCATTGTGCAATCCCTGCTCAGTGACCTATAATATCCTAATTTAGTTGGCATTTTGGTCTGGGTGAACAATCCGCTGTGCGCGAGGCTTCTTCCCTTTTCTGCTTCCCATTCCTTTAAAAAGCTCTCCTGTGTGTTTCCTCGCCCTCTTCTCACTTCACTCTGTGTTTCCTTGGGTTGTCTTTCACCCTTTCTGTCTTTTTTTTGTTTCAGATCAGCCTCAGTTCTCACCCTGCTCCTCTCCCAGCCCCTGCTCTGTGCCCTGGCACCAGCAGGTCCTGCAATCCAGGCATCTCTTCATCCTCCCAGGATCAGCCTGAGAAGGAAACTGCTCCTCTGCTGAGGCTGAAAATTTTATCAGTCGGTGGTGGATGAAATAATGACCCTAAAAACCTCTGGGGAGTAAAGCCCACCCAGGTCTGAGGACCAGCAGCGAGTGCCTGTGGTGCTCACCAGCACAAGAGGGAGTTGTTACTGCTTGGATTTGTTACAGGAGACTGAGACAAAGGAGAGGGAGAGTCCCGGGGTTCTGGACAGCTCCTGGCGCTGCAGCCCTTCCCTGGATTGCCACAGGATAGCAGCAAAGGGAGGAACCTGTGTCACACCTCTGCAGGATCCTCTCCCAGCCCTGCTCAGCCAGGGCTTTGTCACGGAGGGCCCCTGAGGACACGGAGCTGGAGCTCTCTGCTCCTCCCCTGCCTTTCCTGGGATCCCCAGGGGCTGTTCCACACCAGGGCAGGGCAGGTTTGGAGCCTCAGAGCAGAATTTCTCCCACTTCTCCTCCTCCTGACCCCACTGGGTTTGAGTTTCTCTCTGGATTTTGTGCCAGGAGAGCCCAGCTGGGAGCTGCTCCCAGGGGAAGGTGCTCACATTTCCCCTGGCCGTGGGGACGTGAATATTGCAGGGCTGGGGGCCAACAGTGACCCAGGGGGGCTGTCCCTGCTAATTCCCCTCTAACACAACATCCAGCACCTCGTCACCAGTGCAGACAGGCACAAAGTGCTGGTCTGAAACTCCTCAACCCCAGAGCAGCAACAGGGCAAGGTGGGGTGGAAAATCACTGCCTGGTTCTCTCAGCCTTGCACAAAGCAAGAGGAACCAGCATTGTTCATCGTCTCAACCTGGCTGGGATCTGCCTGAGATAATCAGTTTAGGGAAGAGGTAAAATGGGTGAATAATTTAGAAATGGGTGGAGTGCTCTAATTATGATTGTCTTTGTCAGGGGCATGTTTAGGGATCTAAAGGAACAGCAGCCCTGCACCTGGCAGGTGTCAGCTGGATGGGAGCCCCGTGTCAGCTCAGCCCTCTCCTTCCTCCCCTCCTTGCCTCCTGCTAAAATAACAACTGAACCTGAGAATGCTCCAGTGCACACACCCAGGAGGACACACACTGAAAACACCCTCCTGGCAGCTCCTAAACCCCTGCTGCCCCATCACTGCCGTGGCATCGCGCATGAAAGAGGGAGATAACATTGGAAAGGAGGAAAACAAGGCCTGCTTCTCTCTGTCCCTGCTGTTTGCAAGGAAAGGCAGAGCGTGGCAGGCAGGACTATCAGATCTGTCAGCACAAGCAGCCAGGGGAGGGAAGGCAAATGCTATTGTACACCCCATCCTGGGGCTGGCTGGGGGAAGGAGAGGGAAAACAGAGGGGAAAAACAAGACGCGGGTGTTCGACAGGGAGCCAGCAGGTTCGTTATCAAAATGGAAATGCAGCCCTTTGTTGACGGAGGTGTATCTGCTTCCCATTGTCTCCCGTGCCAGCCCAGTGAAAGGCTCCTTTGATGGCTCCGTGTTTGTGCACCGGCTATGAAATTGCCTGGGAAGACAAAGGGAGTTCGTGCTCGTGGGTAATGAAAAGGAGGTGAGGGCTCGGCTCCTCTCGCCCCGGCAGCACAATTTCCCCCGGAGCAGCTGTCAAAGGCTCGCCGAGAAAATTGGAAAGGCTGAGGCTGGATGGGGGGCCGGGGATGAGCAGGGAGAGTGAGAGGCTGCTCTTTTGCAGGGCTAATGTGGCCATCTGCTCTGATTTCACTGCTTTGCTCCAGCCCGAGCGTTCCCGAGCCCCGCGGCCGCTCGCTCCCCTCTCCCCGGGGTGCTGTTCCCATTAGCAGTGAGGACAGGGCCAGCAGCTTGTCTGCCACAGTGTGCCACCTGAGACACTGCCAGCAGCCGGGATGGGACCTTCCCTGGCTGGGGAAAGGACAGGGATCAGAGCTGGAAGAGCCCGAGGGCTGCACATCCCTCTCCTCTCCCTCTCCTCTCCCTCTCCCTCTCCTCTCCTCCTCCTCACCAGTGAGAGCACCAGGGGTAGAGTTGCACGTAAAGCAGCATCAAACTGAGACAGAACAGGGTTAGATGAGATTTAGGGGAAAATTCTTTATTGTGAGGGTGGCCAGGCATTGCCCCTTGATGTGGTTTTACACCACAACGACACAGACTCTGAGATTCAGAAGGCTGGAAATGACTCCTCTATTTTTGGGATGTGTCTCCCTTTTATACTGTTTTACACAGACCAGTTTGATTGGTGACACAAAGGCAAAACCTCTTCACTCACATTGGTCAGAGCAGAGGGACAGCAAGAAGAAATCCCTCCTAGGAAAAGGAATGAATACCAAAGTTCCAGTTACAAAAACATTTTTCCTGTTTACAGAAAATTCCCTGGGAGGAGAATTTCAGAAAACCAAAACACCTCAGGCACAAAACCAGGGCTGCAGACCCATCCCTGCAAGTGTCCAAGGCCAGGCTGGATGGGGCTTGGAGCAACCTGGTCTAGTGGAAGCTTTCCCAGAGGGTGGGAGGAGATGGGTTTTAAGGTCCCTTCCAATCCAATCCCAATTTATGTCACAATTCTACAACTCTGTGATCAAAACTGCAGGGATAACACACACAGGAAGCACAGCAGGCATTGGAAAAACACCCAGCAAAGCTGAAAATAAATTTTAGTACCCAAAGAACAGCCCAGCTCAGCTGGACACTCCACCAGGCAGCAGCACTGCAAGGCCCAGTCCCCCTGCTCCTCAGAGAGTCCCCTGGAATGTGCTTTTCACCTGGATTTCTCCCCATTTCCCTGCTCCTCACAGACTCCCCTGGAATGTGCTTTTCACCTGGATTTCTCCCCATTTCCCTGCTCCTCACAGACTCCCCTGGAATGTGCTTTTCACCTGGATTTCTCCCCATCTACCTGTTCCTCACAGACTCATCTGGAATGTGCTTTTCACCTGGATTTCTCCCCATCTACCTGTTCCTCACAGACTCCCCTGGAATGTGCTTTTCACCT